>JAWNPR010000039.1:13440000-14040000 GCA_035047405.1 Drosophila stalkeri
GTGAGCTAATCGTAATTGTACACTCGGTCTCTCTCTCTCTTTCTTTCTCTCTCTCTCTCTCTCTTTCTCTCTCTCTCTCTTCTACATTTCTATTACTCATCATTTGAGCATATACCCGCTTCTTTTTACTTTTACAGGGTATTGCAATAGGAATAGGAACCTGTGGGTCTTTTAGTTTTGGCCTCGGTTCGACAGGCAACACATGTTCGGGCTGCGCCTTGGCGTGTGTTTATCTTGGCCAGGCTTTAATGATGATGCTGTTGATGCCGCTCACTGACGTCTGCTCAGCGACTCTTCCAACCAAGCAGCTACTGTGTGTGTGTGTGTGTGTGCAATGTGGGCTACTGTATGGGTAGCTGTCTAAAAACTGATGCTGGCCAGCTCTCCATACCATGTGGGCTTGATTTAGTGCAACGCTTTCTGACTCTTTGTTACTTATGCTACTCTCCGCTTGATGGCTATAATGATGCTGCTGCTGATGATGATGATGATGATGATGAGGGCAAAACAACGAGTTATGACTTGAACTTTGCTACTTGAACTTCAGTTGGAGCGGGGGCCATAGCTAGTTGGCCAACTAAATAGTTTAAAGGGATCTTCAAACATGGTTTAACAGTTTAGAAAATCCATTAAAGCATGTCGAAATATTTATCTGAGATAATTAAAATTAATTTCTTATCAATAATTGGTTTAATTTCTTAACAAATTCTGAAACAGATTTATTCAATAATAAATTTAGCATACTAACTATATTATTTACATTATATACTTTATCATCATTCTTATGTTTCATACCGTTTTTATTTCTCTCTTTTTCTTACATCACTATAAATTATGCTGCATATTCGAAAGTTTTTATTGGCTTTGCCCTGTAATTGAAATCCTGCCCACTTGGTTAACTTTCAAATATATATTTGAAATTTATTTGCTTTATACAATGTTGCTGTCATAGGGCAGCAGCGAATGTTTTTAATTGCTACAAAATCAGAGCACAAGTATATTGATAAACTAAACTGAGAGATACCCTATAAAACTTATATATATATATATATAAATTTATACACAAAATTTTCTATATAGTAATATGTGCTATACATTTTTGATGCCCTGTAAATGTAATGTATATATATATATATTTATATAAAGTTATCTATGTATCTATATAGCTTATAAATTTGTGATTATTTACCATATAAAATATTTAGAGATTTGCACTATTAACTGTTTCTCTATATATCCTATGACTGTATACTACAATATCATAGCCCTTTACCTAATTACAGGGCATTCGCCACATCGATATCTAAGCTCAACGCTCAGCTCTCAGCTCACCACAGGAGGACACACATGAGCAGAGCTGACATGCAACTGCCACAGAGCGACACAAGTGAAAATTGCACTTGGATCGTTGCATTTGAATTTGCAATGCAAAACAGTTGCACGACAATTTTGCTGCTGGCCAGTGGAACACAGATGGAATAGATGAAGCGGGCGGGGCGGGCACACGCCCTAAACGCCACAAATGAAAACTAATGATTTTCACTTTATGTGGCAAGCGGGCGATGGTGGCTGTAGACGTCGAAAATCTTGTTGTTGCACGCAAAAGTTCGCAGCACGGAAGCGAGTGGAGATAGTTGCTACACATATACCTACATATATATGTATATATTTGGAGTTGGCATGGAAAATTTGAAATTTAATCGCTAGCAATTAATTTGGCCCAAATGCGGCGACGAGGCGCCCCCACAGTTGGCAGCTGCGCCCGCTGTGTTGGCCAGTTGGCTAAAGTTGGCTAGTTGGGTCAGCTGTTAGCCTGGAAGCCACTCGCATGTCTCCACCTGTAGCTGTGTGTGTGTGTGTGTGCTCTGTGTGTGTGTGGTCCACGTTCGACATTTGGCAAGCGTCGCAGTCGGTGGTCAAAGGAAAATTGAAAAATTAACAAGTATGAAAAGTGCAATTAAAGTGGGCCACAATCGATGGACAGTTGTTGGTAATTCGAGCCAGCGATTCCAGCTAGGCGAGAGGATGACAACCGCCAGCAATACGAAGGCGTTGTCTGCACCTGAACCACCGGCAGTCACCAGACGAACTACCAACCAGCACCACCGACGCACAGTGGGGCCATTTGCTCATTTTGCATTATAAAAATAATAAATTGAGCATTTTTATTGATCAGATATGTAAAATGAAAATGTGCATACAAATTGTTAATTTACAAGAACAGCCAAAAATTCATATTTTCAAGTATATTTTGGGGTTTACTAAAATAAACCTAGCTACCTCAATCAATAATCAGAAAAGCATAATTTAACATCTATATTAATTATAATTTAATTTCTTTCATTATTCCGATTTTTAACCCACTGTGCGACGACTGTTTGCCACTGGGCGGCATATTAATCTGCTTTTAATTGCGGCCAATCTCCAGGTTGGGAGGGAGTCGGGCTTAGGTACTTGTTGTGGCATTCTCTCTCAATATGTATGTGTATTTGCTCCTTCTGTTGCATTTGCCATTGATTAATGTACGCCAATTGCGAAATAAATGTGTTGTTGATATATTTCTTTTTTTTTTTTTTAGCCCTGGCTGTGCGCCAGCCTCCAGCCTGCGGGCCCTGTTGCACTGCCTTGGCTCGGGTGTTGCAGGTTTCTTCTGCTGTGGCTATGGCCCACGTTAATTGAATTATTGGCAGGGGCAAATTTGTGGCAGACACACATCCATAATGGTGTGTGGTAACAGTGGGGCGTGGCTGCGCACTAAAAATGTGAAGCTTATTGATTGTTGTTTACTAAGAGGTGCCTTCTTTGCATTGGCAGCAGCAACAACAACATCAACTGCTGCAGCAGTAGCAATAGATCTCCTACTACTACCAAATGTTAGATGCATGAAATGTTGCATCAAGAAATCATAGATTGAAATCATAATCTGATTATGGAAGATTACAGTATAGCATTTATTTGAAATTTCTTTAACTTAAATTTAAATAAATTATTTATCATATAATATTAATGTGGTCATATAAGATAATTTTAATTTATTATTTATTCCATTTTTTATTATTTAAAGTTCTTAGAACTTTAATTTCTACCGGAATAACAGATAACTTACAGAAACTGTTAACAAGCAAACAAACTACAGAAGCTGTTAGAAAATATCGTTGCAGTCAAGTACTCGCTGCTGTTAACAGTGTAACAGGCAACAAGTGAATCTCAAAATATATGTAAGCGAAGCACAATGACACCTCAATCAATCTTCGGCAACCAAAGACGAAGGAGCCACGAGGTAAAGAGCGCAACGATGCAGTATGAAATTGTATGAAATTGTCAACTGTGTAACCAGCTAGAAACGAGTGGCTCCAAAACTGTGAGCTGTAAGCGAAGACATTGAATATTTGATGAGCACCGACAACAGAGAGACGTAGAAGAGAGTGGCATGAAACGAAACGAAGCGCTCTAACGAAGTAAAAAACTATTAACAGCTTCATATGTAGATGTAAAAGGAAGTAATTATTTTTTTATATAATTTTTTATACATATATTTTTTTATATAAAATATATGTATATACATACAATTTTTAAATTTGTCCAACTATTTGTCCTTGAATTACAAAGTGTGATCTAAGCAATTCGCATTCCATTTTAGTTCTGCGCCTTTGGGCTCCGTCTGGATAAAGCCATAAACATAAATTCAAGTGCTAATAGGCAGGTAATTGAGCTGCTGCAACTGCTGCTGCCACTGTTGCTGCTGCTGCTGCTGCTGCTGCCATAATAAAGCCAACAATTACGCAGCAAATTAAAATCAAATAATTTAGCCAACAAATCGCCTAGCCATAAAAATCACATGCAAATTATAGTGGACGAGCAGAAAAGGCTGCGATTTACGAGTGAAGCGTCCAAGTGGCAGCAGCAACTGTTGCTGCTGTCTGTTGCTGCTGTGCAGCATCGCTGCTTGCGGCGCTTTAATAAAGATTCCATTTCACCTCTATCTCTCCTACTCTTCTTCTCACCCCCTTAAATAAATAAAGTTATTTGAGTTAATAAAAATTGGAGCATCCGACGAGGCACATCAAATGGAAAATGAAAAGGGAAAGTTGCAAGAAGAAAACTCTGACAAGCAAATATTACATACAAATATTGAACTGCTTCTCGGATGTTGCCTGCCATTTGGCACTGCCAGTTGCCACTTGCCACTTGCCACTAGCAATTTGCAACTTGTTCTGCAATTGTTCTCTTTTTCTTCAACTGCTTCTTGGCCCTTTTATTGAGGTACAGAGTTTACACATTGCACAGTGGTCAAGATATCTGAAATATTGCTTAAAATCGGAGTATTTTCAATTTAAATTTTGTATAATTAAATTTTAGCATAGCAGATCGAAGTATAACATTTTTAAGTATTACAAAAAATATATGAGATTTAAGCATAAATTTGGTTTTAGATTTATGATTTCCAATAGGTCGACTAACGTATAACAGATATAAGTAAAGGAGATGTAAAATTAATAGACTTATGTATAATAGATTAAAGCTTAGGTATAACAGATTAAAATATAAAAAATTAAATTATAACACTTTTTAATATAAATTATAAAATTACGAATAACAGAATAGTGAATTAAATTTACCAGAATTAAGTATAACAGTTATAAATGAAGTATTGAATGAAGTATAGGAGTATTCAGAATAATGAATTAAATTTAGCAGAATTAAGTATTACAGTTACACATGAAGTATATAAAAGAAAACTGAACTTAAAAATATAATGTTAAATATAACAGTTGAAGTATGTTAAATTTAAGTATAAAACGATTTAAATATAATAAATATATTATTTAAATATAACATGTTTATGTAAAGCAAAAGTGATCAAAAAAATTATATTTTTTATAAAAATTACATATATTATTTAAATATAACACTTTTATGTATACCAAAAATCATGAAAATATTTAAATTATACCAGTCCTAAGTTAAACAGATTAAGTATAACAGTATGTTTTTTATAATATCTTACAATACTTACCAAAATTTTTCAGTTAATATTTTCCGCCTTTGGCCCATAGTACAGGGCTGGCAATTTGTTATTTGGCTTGAATGTTAATTATATACTTTATAGCCAGCTTGTGGTACTCGGGCTTATTTAGAGCTTTATTTATGAAAGCATTTAATGTAAATTGTTTGCAAATGCCACAGGCTATCATTATGTGGCATGCGATATCTGGAAATTATATACATATAGAAATGTATATACATACAGATATATTCTCATATATATGTATGCGTATAAATCAATTTCTTTGCTTGAGCTAATTAATATCAGAATGTAGAACTGTATAAGAGTTTTATTAAGGCTGAAAGTCGACACCCACGAAGGATGTTTCGAAAATTGCTTTTTTCTCTGATATTTTCGTATTCTTCTTCTTCTTCTTCATCATCTTTTGTTATTTATTTTTGCGCATTTTTTATGGGCATAAAGTGGATCATAAAGTAATTAATGCGCTAAAATGCGACATTAAAATGCCGCAGGGCCAAAAGCAACGAAAATTTTCATCATGCATCTTCGTGGGCTGCATGAAGACAACAAAGCGACTGCAATCAATCTCCTCCCTCTCTCTCTCTCTCTCGCCTCCTCTTCCTCCTCAAATTTGTTGTTGTTGTTCATTTTTGAGGGCAGGCGTTTTTTGAGGGCGTGTTCTGTGTGCTCTGCGTTGCACCTACGCCAGCCCAACTGAGCCGAACTGCGCCCAGACTCCAGCAGATTAAGACCCTAACCACAGACAGAGAGAGGTTGAAAGAGAGAGAGAGAGAGAGAGGAGGGCGAGGTAGAGACTCAGAGAAAGATTCCCCTATAATAATTACAGAGCTCGAGACTTGACTTTTTGATTGTGGCATGCGTGTAGAAATTCTGCTGCTGCAACGGTGCTTTCTGTTGTTGTTGTTGTTGTTGTTTTTGCCCCACTGACAGCGACTGACAGACAGCAATTGCCAAATATAATAAATAATTAGCCAGGGCGCTGTGGGCGTGGCGAGGTGACGTGCCATGCATTAAATCAAATATTGCTCGCTTAGAGAAAGCGATCTGACTGCGACCCAATTGGCCAAAGATAATACAGATTTAACATTGCTGAGCTTGCAAAAGCTGATTCTAACTAGACAAGTGAGACCAATTGAGTGATGCACAATGTTGAGTGGAAATTGATGTGGCATCTGATTCCTATCAGAATTTTGATATGTCACAGAATAGTCTCTATGCAAAAGAGATCAATTGAACAATTATAGGATTACGTTAAAGACACTTACGTTATTATGATATTTATATTAGCAAAATCCAATTGGAGATTCTCACTTAGCTTACACTTGAGCGTGAGCATACGATATTAACTATGTAACATATAACAGCTTGATAGCCGAAGTCGTCTGAATAGAATATATAACACTTATATATTTATCTAACGGAATACAGATAATATAACAGCAGAGTGTATAACATCTTGCAGCAAAATATTCAGCTCGAGTCGAATTTAACCTTAAGCTAAATCTGATAAGAGAATATAACAGCTGTGCGTATAAAAGCTTGCAGCAAAATATTCCATTCAATCGCTTCAATAATGCATATATAAAGGTCACCTTAAGTCTAGCTGATAATAAAATATAAGAGGAGTGTATTTAACAGCGTATAGAAGAGTTCTACTCCCACTGTTAACAGACTCACTAACACTTCCACTACTGTTAATAGGCACAACCAAAGCCGAAGAGCCAAAGGCAACTGAGCGAGAGGGCAATACGAACAGAGAGTCCATAATCGAAACTGAAACTGAACGCTCAAAGTGCGTACAGCAGAAAGGCAAGCAAGCGATTGCGAGTGCGAGAGAGATAGAGAGAGAGAGCGAACTAGTGAGAGCGTGCAAAAAGCTCACACTGATAACAGTTTGACAGGCGCTCACCATGTCTAGCAATATAAAGCGAGCGCTGAGCGTCCAGTCAACTGTCAGCAGTCGCAACAGGTGCACAAAGCAGGAAAAGTCGTCGCTAAATATTTGCAATTAAAGAAAAAGAAAAAGCAAAAAGCAAAAGGCAAAAGCAATGGCAACACTTGTGCGTAAATTAATTAGCACCGCAAATGCAGCCAAGCCGGTGGCTCCATACAAGTAAGTAAATAAGAGCAAAGAACAAGAGAGAAAGAGTGAGAGAGAGAGATGGAGAGTGCGAGAGCGAACTGTCAATCATGTGTGTTGTTGTTGCAGTCAAGCTGTTGTAGCCGATCGCACTGTTTATGTCTCCGGCTGTTTGGGCTTGGACAAGACAACGATGAAACTGGTGCCAGGTGGCGCCACTGAGCAAACAGAGATGGCGCTGCAAAATCTGGAGGCAGTGCTGAAGGCAGCCGATTCCGGCATCGATAAGGTGGTCAAGAATACCGTTTTTCTCAAAGATCTGGATGACTTTGGTGCGGTCAATGAGGTGTACAAACGAGGTGAGCATTCCAATTGGTTTTATTTTATATTGTCTGATAAGCCACAGGCAGATCTGTCACCTTATCAGTTTGTCCAATTGGCAACGAGAGCAATAAAAGCACAATCGATAACATTTTTTTTGTTTTTCTCGTTTACAGTGTTCAACAAGGAGTTTCCAGCACGCAGCTGCTTCCAGGTGGCCAAGTTGCCAATGGATGCTCTCGTGGAGATCGAATGCATCGCAATGACGGGCGCCGTGCGCACGGTTCAAAGCGAATAGCAATTAAAGAACGCTAAACTTTGAACCGGACTCGACATCATCGACATTATATACGAACTAAAAAAATAAATAAAATCATAAAAAAAAAACAACACAAAATGAAAACAAAATTGAATTTTACAACTAGCTGATATGAGTGCTAGAGATGGGCGAGTTTCGCGATGAATGAGAGTAAAAATAAACATGTTGCTTGCCAGCACTTGCCAGCAACAATTGTTGCAGCAGCACAAATGTTGCTGCGTGCGCAGGCGTCGCTAATCGCCGTCTTATGTAAAAAATAAAACATAAAAACCGGCAACAACTTTGCATTTAAGCCTTATATAGTTTACAATTTGCAGCGGCGGCAATTTATCTTTGTTTTTTATAATCTTTTTGTTGTTGCTGCTGTTGTTCAGCTGCGGCTGCTCTGTGCGCGCCTTTTGTATTATATTTCATCAAATGTTGCTGCATAAATCATTGGCAACATGCGGCACAACTTTTTGGCAATGTTGCTAACGGTAGCCGGTTAGCCAGCCGCTTAGACAAAGCGTTTATTTCACATTCAAATTTAAAAGTTATTCATAATGCCGACAACTTGCTCGCTGCTTGCCGTTTACCTCACGTTGCACGTTGCACGTTGTACGCTGCAATTGCAGTTGCAACTTGGGTTGGCTGCTCCACATTGATGCGGCTGCTGCCTTTTGGGCAATGCCATTTTTGGCTCTCAGCTTCGTTTTGTTTAGCATTTGTTTTGATTTTTTCCACATTGAAATGAATTTTCAGTGAATTTGTCTGCCACTCGACGCTGTTGCATGATTTATTAACCTTGTTGCAAGTTGTTGTTGTTGTTGTTGTTGTTGTTGCATGCATTGGTGTGAATATAAATGCTGCACTGATGCACGATTATCGCAATTTATTTGTATATCTTTTCTTTTTTTTGTGAATCGCTGGCAACATGTTTAGCACCCGCAGCGCTGGCAACATTCATGTTGATTTGGCTGGCGTGTAATTAATTCGTGGCACATCACAATTTACATGCATAAATATTGTAATAAATACGCATAAATTGATGACAACAAACTGCAACAAGTGATGACCCGCTGCAGCAGGCCAGCCAACAAGCCAGCCATGTAGGCCTTCCTGCCCCCCCTGCTGTGCCCCATCTGCCCAGACATTTGACATAAACACCTACGCAGCCGCTGCCGTCGTGGCCGTCGCGACGCGTCGCGTCGCTTTGCCTTGCTATGAAGTGCGGCTAATTAATTTCGACGCACAGGCGACAAACGAAGCCAAAGGGACACCAATGGCAACACCAACGCGGTGAAAGTGCGCATAATTTACACGCACGGGCCAAGGCGAGATGCCAGACGACAGACGCCAAATGCGACTGGGTTACTGGAAAATGGCAGAAAAAAAAAGAAAATAAAATAAAAATTTTAAATAACAAAAATATATATACAATAATAATTTCGAATATTCACCATTTATTATTAATTCTTTGTCAATTTGCTTATCAGCTTTAGGCCTTTGATCGCGCAATCGCTAATTAAACAAGCTGCATGCGGTAGCGACAGCCAAAAGTATCAAATTACAATACTTTACCAAGAAGTTGCAAGATGTCATAATTAATATATTATGGGACATTAAAAACGAGTTGACATATAACTAATTAGTTGGCGCACAAGGTGAGCTTTCACTTGTCCTTCTTCTTGCTCAGTTTTCTTTAAATATGCATATTGGTTTAGTTTTTTTTTAATTCCAACTTTAGGCGCGCCAATTTAAATTTAACATACTCTTGGGCGCGCAAAATAATGCAAATATCGATATTTTACAGTATAGCTGTCTGTTAACGTACAATAGTTAACATGTGTTTGTTGTGGTAACAACAAATATCAACAGCTGTTGAATCTTCACATATGCCAATGTTAAGCTAACTTAGCTAACAACTTCTTAGAAAGGCTTTAAGACAACTATTAATTCAGCTCAGTACAAAATATTATAAAACTACCAACCATTATTATTTTTATTTCTAAATAGTTCTTAAACAACAAAAATTGTGGTGCAAAATAATATCGATACTTGAAGTGCAACACTGCCCTATTGTTCGTGCTGCGCTGGTCTGTCTGTTATTGGTACATAATAATCGCTTATCGATATGTAGGAATGGCAAAACTAGAGCATAACAACACAACAGCCGAATTTCTCATATGAAATACATATAATCAATATAAATTGCAATGCATAATAAGTTAGTAAATCGCAAAATAATTGGTAACAAATTGCGGTAACAACGCCGAAAAAAGTGATAAACCACAATCCAGCGACAACTCGGTAAAATCAAAGTGAACGCCGCTTTGGCAAAAAAAAGGTACACTACAACAACAAGAAGCAGCACATACACAGACAGCAGAAACACACACAAACGCACTTGGTCTCTTTGCTATGCATCAAAAAGTGAAATAGCAAAAATCGAAACAACAAAATTTTAAAAAGTTACGCTAGTGATTCATATTTAATACTGTACTCGCTTGTTAATTCTATGTTATTATAATACCAATTGTTGCTGAAGATTACATATTTCTTGCAGCACAAAACAACGATTTGTAGCGCTCCGTGTGAGTTTTTCTTTTTTACATTTCTCTTTATATGCGCCTGCCTACGTCTCTCTGTGTGTTTGTGTCTGTGTGTGTGTGTGTGTGTGAGTGAGTGTGTATGTAACAAAGTCGTTGAATTTCTGAAAGCAACAACACGAAAGATCGTCACAGCGACAATGAAAGTCCGAGAGAGTAGGAAGAGGGCACAGCTGCAGAGAGTGAGAGAGACTCACCGATTTCTGTGACAAAAAAAAATAAAAACGCTGACTTGCAATTGCAGTGCAAATGCAAAAACAAACAGAAATTCAAGTGATCCATTCGTATTTATTTTCTCTTTCTTTCTTTTGTGCACTCCTTTATAGTCGTCACCCGCCGCCCACAAAAACATCACCTGCAACAACATCAACTGAAACAACAACGACGACGAGGAGTTAACTGTTTGTTTACAGAAACAAGAGCAGCACGAGAAGCGCCGTTAGCAGCGTTAGCGTTGTTGTATTAACAGCGCTGCCGCTGGCGCTGCCATCGTTGTGCCGCTGGTGAAGTGAAGAAGAAGAAGGGGCAAGCGCCGCAAGCGCCTTGAAAACATGAATCTAAGAGGAAATCCACAAAAGAAGGAGGGCAAAATGCGTATACGCGCCTTCCCGGTAAGTTCAAATGGAAAATTGCCGGCTCGAGCATGAGGCAGCATAAAGTTTGCAAAGTGATAAGATATGTATATACATATGTACATAGATAGATAATATTGAAATGCCTCTGTCGCAATGCACACACACTCGCATACATTCACTTTCTTTCACCCTCTCACTTAGTCTGCGCGCACGTGTGTGTGTGTGTGTGTTTCTGTTTCTGTTTCTGTTTATAAGGCCGACCCCACCCCTCGCACTGGGCGCTGGCTCAGCAGGCTGATCGACGCTGTCTAACACTGTTTCGACAAAGTTCTGTCAGGGTTTGAATTTGATGAAAAAGCTTCATCACATTTTAGTTTTTAAGTTACTTTCAATCTCAACTTAGTTTCGACAAATTGTTGTTGTTTTCCAACACACACACACATACGCAGAAGCAGAGACGCCAGAGTACCGGAAACGCATTGATGACGAGCGCAGACGACGTCATTTGGACAATTGTGGGACGCTAGCGCGCCAACTGGCGGATGTCAATAAGGCCTACAAACGGCAGCCGCTCGCTAACGGCACCAGCAGCGGGCCAACGCCAACAAATTGCTGCCCGAAGTCAACAGGAGCAACAACAGCCGGAACAGCTGCTGGCTACGTCTCAGTCCTACTACATAATTGGGGAGCATCGCTATAGTTGGGAGCGCGCGCTTGGTTCCCATAGTGGAGCCGGCGGCGCGCGTTTGCCACCTCCTCCTCCGATGTACAGTCACGATCCGAGGATCGGTCTCTTTGGTGCCGCAGCGCCGCCGCAGCCACCAACACCATCACAGCCGTCACCGTTACCACCACCATCGTCCAGCAGTCAGCTAAATAATCTGAATAATCCAACCCAATCATCACACCATTATTACCCATCACCCATACCCGTACCCGTACCCGTTCCAACTCCACCACCAACGCCATCAACAACGCATTCACGAATCGTAGCTGGCTCAAATAATTTCAATCATCGCTCCCGCAATACACGCAATGCTACGGGGCACCAGCAGCAGCAGCACCCACGCCATCAGCACCCGAATGTGCCGCAGCAGCAACAGCATATACGTGCCTCGACACGCGCTGCCCCTGGCATTAACGCCTTTACAGCATTGGGCAGTGTGGCAGCACACGGTGAACATTCCGTAAGAGCGACATCAGCTATGCAACCAGTGGAAACCGGTGCCGGTGCCTGTGCTGGTGCTGGTGCTGGTGCCGTTGCCGGTACCGTTGCCGCACAAATGCGCGAAATTGGACGCAAGTATCCATTGTGGCTGCCCGAGTATAAACGTCGCGCATTTAATGTTAGCCCCCAAACAAAACAGCATAACATTTTTTAATATAATCATTCATACATTTGTAATATTTAATAATATATTATTTTATCTGCCCTTTCTTTATCGCCCACTTTGCAGGCCAGCATGGATGAGAAGTATGTGGAGGATATATGGGCTACATTGAAAAATGCTATACAGGAGATACAGAAGAAGAATAATTCTGGACTGTCCTTTGAGCAACTGTATCGCAATGCTTACAATATGGTGCTCCATAAGCATGGCAATCGTCTATACCATGGACTGAGCGATGTTGTCTCCAAGCATCTGGAGCAGAAGGTGCGACAGGAGGTGCTCGAGCGATTGCATAGCAATTTTCTGCCAAAATTGAATGAAGCCTGGACCGATCATCAGACCTCAATGGTCATGATACGCGACATACTCATGTATATGGATCGGGTCTATGTGCAACAACGCGGCTTGGATAATGTTTATAATTTGGGTCTTAACTTATTCAGGGATCAGGTGAGTTGTCGCAATGCAATTGAAAGCTTTTCATCTATGACTAATTTGAATACACAAATTTATTGAAGATCAGTTAAGTTATAGAAGATTAATAAGTCAACATGATGTGTATAATATCGAAGCAGTTATTGTCCGTATATTTAAACAAATTTTTAATGAATAGTTTCAAAATTTTTAATTTGAAAGCTTTTTGTAGACATTAAAATGAAATATTGAAAACGAAAATTTGACATTCCATCATTTTTTTTAAAGAAAATTCAAATTATAATTTAATTTTGAAAGTTTGCTTTCAACTTTTAATTTTAATTAATGAAATGAAATATTAAAAATGAAAATTTGGTATTTCATAAAGTTTTCTTCATTATTATTATTATTATTAATTTTTTAATTAATTAATTTTTTTTTTTTATAAGAAAATCCAAATTATAAAAATACAATTTAATTTTTTAAATTTGCTTTCAAATTTAATGTAATTAAAAAAGTCTTTTAGTATATGAAATAACAAATTGTATCAATATATATTTTAAATACTAAATAATATAAATTTGATTCCGCTAAAAGATTTGGGGAAAACAAAAGCTGATATTTATTATATTTAACATTAAAAATGTAGTTAAACAATATGCATAGTTATACATACTTAAGATAGATTTAATAGAAACCAGATATGTTAGTTTATATTGCGAATATTTGTCACCTTTACAATATATATATTTTAACTGTCAATCAATAACATATAAATAGATTTTTTAAGTATACTAGTATATATGTATAATATAATGGAACAATATAGATTCATGTATATTTCTTATATATATGCTTCTGCTATTGGGGAATGTCAAAAAATTTAACAAAAATGTATTTTGAAGGCTTTAAACTTAGGGGTATTTTCTAAGATACTAATTAAAGCTTTGACAATGAATTTAATATCTATTTAGCTAATTTTATATCTTCGCACGATTATTATTAAATATATAAAAATATTTTTCAAAATTTATTTATTATTTATTAATTCAAAATATTGTTTTTTGCAGGTCGTTCGTTTTCCGGAAATACAGAAAGCGCTACGAGAGAGGCTGTTAGGCATGGTTATGGAGGAGCGTCATGGTGAGCCGATCAACCATTTGGCGATCAAAAATGCCTGCACGATGCTCATAACGTTGGGAATCAATTCTCGAACCGTTTACGAGGAGGACTTTGAGAAACCTTTCCTATCACAATCGGCGGCCTTTTACAAATTCGAATCGCAAAACTTTCTTGCGGAGAACAACGCTGGCGTTTATATCAAGAAAGTTGAGGCGCGCATCACCGAGGAATCATCACGTGCGGCGCTTTATTTGGACAAGGATACGGAACCGCGCATTGTGCGTGTCGTTGAGGAGGAGTTAATTAAGAAACACATGCGCACCATTGTTGAAATGGAAAATTCGGGTGTGGTGCACATGATCAAGAACTCGAAAACCGAAGACTTAGCATGCACATATAAATTATTCTCACGTCTCAAGGAGGAGGGCCTCAAAGTGATTGCCGACACAATGTCTGCCTATCTGCGCGAACAAGGCAGCATGCTGGTCAAAGAGGAGGAGAATGGCAACACAAATCCAATAACATTTGTCCAAAATTTACTCGATCTCAAGGATCGATTTGATCAATTTTTGATGTACTCATTTAGCAATGATCGGCTATTCAAGAATGTTATCTCTGCTGATTTTGAACATTTTCTCAATCTAAATAACAAATCGCCCGAATATCTATCGCTCTTCATTGATGACAAACTTAAAAAGGGTGGCAAGGGTGTAAGTATATATTTATATATTTATTATTTGAATATCTAAAAATGATTTCTTTTGCAGATGAGTGAGCAAGAAATTGAAACCATATTGGATAAAACAATGGTTCTCTTCCGATTCCTACTTGAAAAGGATGTCTTTGAGCGCTATTACAAGACGCATTTGGCCAAACGTTTGCTGCTCAACAAATCGGTCTCCGATGACTTTGAGAAGAATATGATATCCAAACTAAAGGTGAACTGAAGCTGAAATTAATGAATAATGAAAAGCTCTTTCTAATCTTCTCTTCATTTACTACTTGTTGCAGACTGAATGTGGCTGTCAATTTACATCAAAACTGGAGGGCATGTTCAAGGACATGTCTGTATCCAATACGATAATGGATGAATTTAAAAGTTATGTAAATAATAACAATTTGTCATTGAGCGGCGTGGAGCTGACGGTGCGCATTTTAACCACCGGATTTTGGCCCACACAGGTGATTACACAACTCTCCCACTCTCTATATCTCTCTCTTTGTGTGCCTGTTCATCAACATATTTTATATTCAATTTATTTATAGACGGCTACGCCCAATTGCAACATACCCTCAGCACCGCGCGAGGCCTTTGAGGTGTTTAAGAAATTCTACCTGGACAAGCACTCGGGTCGGCAGCTGACGTTACAGCCGCAGATGGGTTAGTCAGCATCATTCTAAATAACATCTGTGCAATTTATGCTAACAGCTGGCTGTATTTTTTTTTTGTATTTTTTGTTTTTTCTTATTGATTTGCTACAGGCACTGCCTATATTAACGCCGTTTTCTATGGCCGCAAAGCGAATGACAGCGACAAGGACAAGGATGGGCCAAGCTCAAGTTCAAGTGGCTGCGCTGTGCCCACCACAACACGGAAGCATATATTACAAGTGTCCACCTATCAGGTGAGCAACTGAGAGTCAACTCTATACTATATAGTTTGCAACTAATCTTAATTCTGTTTTATAGATGTGCGTTTTGTTGTTGTTTAACAATCGGGATTTACTTACCTATGATGACATACACCAAGAAACGGATATACCCGAGCGTGAATTAGTCCGTGCATTGCAATCCTTGTCCATGGGCAAGCCAGCGCAGCGATTGCTAGTGCGCAACTCAAAAACGAAAACAAAGGACATTGAGCCCTCGGACGAGTTTTATGTGAACGATGCATTTGTCTCCAAGTTCCATAGGTGCGTATTATTAATTAAATTATGCAAGAAGAAGAAATTGAATACATATTGTTTTCAACTCGTGCAGGGTAAAGATCCAAACGGTCGCAGCCAAGGGTGAATCGGAACCGGAACGCAAAGAGACGCGTGGAAAGGTGGATGAAGATCGCAAGCACGAAATCGAGGCAGCAATCGTGCGAATTATGAAGGCGCGCAAACGCATGGCGGTAAATCATATAATCAGTGAACTCTATTCACTTGATTAACTAACTAATCACAATTTACAATCTTCTATTCTATTTATAGCACAATCTGCTTGTAATGGACGTTACGTCGCAGCTAAAATTACGTTTCTCGCCTACGCCTGTGTTCATTAAGAAGCGCATCGAAGGTCTGATCGAACGTGAATATCTGGCGCGAACGCCAGAGGATCGTAAAGTGTATGTTTACTTGGCTTAAAGAGTGTTCATATCACTCATTTACCAAGCAATACACACGAGGAACTGGCCCATCATCTCTCCTCAAGTCCCTAACCATTTACCCGCCCCCACCCCAATCCTCTTCCCCATTTTCAACTTTTATTAATTCGCAATTAATCGGTAACACAACTATCAACAACAACTTCAATGAAGCGCCAATGCAGCCATGAGCATCCAAACTGGAATCATATATTTTGACCAAAATGTTAAATATAATAGACAAGTGCGAAATTTGTAAGCCTGACATTCAAAATTGAACAGTTATTGCTAATCTATTGATGGTTATGCAGCTCTCCTTCTTTCTCTCTCTAATGCCATTATGCTATCCATAATATAATTTCGACTATTCTCTAAATTCATTGCGATTTATTTTATACGAATTTGCATCTATACACAAACACACACACACACACACACACTAACTAACTATGTTAATTTTGTATTGAGGCACAAAATATGCGCCAACACACGTTTACAATTTAGCAAGAACAATATGTATAGCATAAGCCCACAAATACACTCTCACAGTCAAACTCACACTCATACACACACACTCACACTCAACTTGGATGAAGAAGCGTAAGCGAAGCAAACTTAAGAATTAATGCATAATGCAAAAAACTAAATTCTAAGCAGCAGTATAAATATAGCTAAAATAATAAATTTCTAAATGAATAATAAATTTAGTGAGCGTTTCATGTACATTTTTACGCAATTTTCGCCTCTTCAAGCAAATTCAATTCAAAAGCAAAGAGAACAGAAAACACAAAAGATCAATACTAAATTTAAACCTTAATTTTTAAAAAGCGCTAAATATTTGAGATTCATGTGAACAGAGTTTAAAGTTAAAAGACATTTTAAAATCGATTTTTTATATAAAAACATAACTGCACATTATATACGTGAGCAGGCTTTATAAAACAAAAAAAAGGAAAGAAAGAAAAAAAATCTATATAGGTGTATAAAAGTTGTTTATCTACTACTATTTTAGTTGGTATAGCCGAGGAGCACATGTCAATACCAGCCCCCACATATTCAGCAGCAGTGTTTTTTTTTTTATTATTTTTATTTCATTATTTTGATTTAAGCACAATTCTGTGTTATTTTTCATTCTTGAAAATATACGAGTAAGAGAATAAAAACTTGCTGCATTATGATGTGAGTCCATGAAATAAATATAAGCGTGTATGCATGAAGTCAAAAAAAAAGATAGCAACAGGCGTATTAAAAAACAATTGTACATAAATTTTTGTTCTGATGTATTGAAAAAAGAAGAAAATAATATATATAAATATATATACATATATATGTATATATATATATATATTATATATTATATAAATAAACGTATATGAGCGTTAAAATGTACATTTGTACGTGTTATTTGTGGAATTACTGTAAAATAGAGCCCATAAAATAGAATCGTTGTCTGATCTATTCAAAATAGATGCAACTATATAGATTTACGTTTAACTTAAGCGAAACCTAAGGAAGTAAGGTTTCACTCTACTACGAATTGAATACTTTTTATATTTTAGGCAACGATTTGTTTTTGTGTCTTTAATTTAATCTCTAGAAAACTGCAATTCATTTTATTCAAATAATTTTTTTTCAAAGGAATTTCTTATCAATTTTGGGCTTAGTTAAATACAGGTGTTTTGCAGTTAGATTGGATCGTATTTTATTTTAGTCAGTTTGTTATGATTTGAGTATACCTTGCACCCTATTTGTATAGTATAAATTCTATATGAATTCTGTGAACTAATCTTTAAGGGATAATCAAATAATTAGCTTTCAGATATTTACACTCGATATTCAATTTTGATTTAGAGAGAATAAAACATTTGGGGTTTTAGTTTCTCAATAAAAACTATCCATATAGCTCTAACAAGTTGAGTTTTAATAACTACAGGGTATTTTCAAGTCGAGCTAGAGCAAACAAAGTCAATTTTCGTTGTAAATAAACTTATCTAACTGGCAAATAGATAGGTAAATTATAATTATTTATCAATTAAATTGGCCACGTTTCGTGCCAACCAAGCGACTTGGCCCGGTGCGCCTCACTGCACGAAGCTGCGCAAATAGAAATGATTTGGCTTTTAGATTTTGAAAATAAATACGCTAAGTTGTTGGGTAAACAGAGAAAGAGAGAGGGAGAGGGAGAGAGACAGACACTGACACCGGCGACGTGTCGCGACGGGGACAAAGACAGCGGCGTCGATTCCAGTTAAGATTCTGATGCTGATCCGATCGAGTTCGATTCGATCTGACGCACTGATAAGGCCAAGCCCCAGCGCGTGTGTCTTGGCGGACGCAGACAAACGCAGAGAGTGAGAGAGACGAGCAGTTGGAGGCGCTCGAATGGAGCCTTGCTAAATAAAAGCGGAGCAAGTAAAACATCGCTAATGGTCGACTGATTGGTACCCTGTACTCTACTCTTTCAACAATTTTTGTTTTTTTTATTTTTTGTTCAAATATTCAAATAGATTATTTACAGCATAATAAAAATAAATAAAATAAAATAATTAATTAAAATGAATTAAATTCAATTTTGCTTTCATAAAGTTTTGGATTCTATTTTAACATAAATAAGTTTAGTTTCTGATATAAATTTAGAATATATGAAAAACGTGTTTATCTTATTAAAATAATTATATTATCTTGTCTTATATTTTAACAAAATATTTTAATTAGGCTCGAATCCTTATTGTTCAAGCTAAGACTTGTTATTCTAGAAATTTGATTTGATGAACATATTATTAACCAGACTAATATTTATTCGATTGATCGATCGATAAACTTTTAGTTTATCAAAATGGACCAATGAAGCAATAGATGGTATCAGCAAAATCTTTAAGCTTAACTGATTGTGAGGATTTATTTCCAATTGCATCTGAATTTTTATAAACTAATAGTTCCGCTCCATTATAATCATTGTTCTGCCGTATGCACATCCATTCCTTTCAATTACAGGGTATCTGCATGTGATATTGCCTTGCTCACAACTTGTGTGCACTTTAGACGCACAATATTTTCTGGCTTATGCGTTGCTCGCTCAGTTGCCATCCGTTCAGCAAGCGCAGCGGTCGCAGAATTTGAGTCGTGGAATTGTGGAATACCACCGATCGGAGCTAAGAGCTAAAAACAATAATAATAACAACAGCAACAACAGCAGAAGTGGAGACCGTATCCAAAACTAAAAGCTGCTGAAAGCCGAAACCATTTGCTCGCGTGCTCATGTGTGTGTGTGTGTGTGTGTGTAACAAAACAACGGGCGTAAAAAACATGAATATATATATATAAATAATTTACATACATATACAAAATATATGTATAAATCTACATACATATATGTACTTTTTTGATATATGTAGAATACTTATGAAAATAAACAAAACTACGTCAGAAGACGGCAAACAAAAGATATGAACACGCCGCCGCCGCCGTCGCCGTCGCCGTCGCCGTCACCGTCGCAGTCGCAGCCCACAACGACGACGTCAGCGTCACAGCCAAGGTTCGCCTGAACGTTAGGTGAATCGAATAAATATAATTTTTTCCGATTTTTATTAACATTTGTTGCGTCGCTGTTGTTGTTATTGTTTTTTTTTATATTGTTGTTGTTGTTGTTGTTGATTATTTTTTTAACGGTTGCGTGTGTAAAGTTAGTGACCTTAGGATTGAAGCGTGATTTCACAGTGAGGAAAACTGCATTTGTGTGTTTTGGAATTGAAATCGGATCGAATCGTAGCAGGCCCAGACGGCATTAGCAATGCCTTGGGAGATTGTCTCCATTCACTTTTTGATCCGAACCAGACTAGAACACTTGGCCTAATTACACAAGCGATTCTAGGCTAAAATTCAATAAATAAATAAAAAATTGGCATTATTTTGAAGAAAGTTTTGTTTTTTATATTATTTTTTATATTTTTTGTTTCTTAACTTGTCACGGAAATTTCTCACTTTTGTTTTGGGAGTGTTTAAAGAAAAGTGTTTCCGTAATGAACCAACGACGTGTTTTCTGTGTAAATGCTGCGACAATGGGTCTCTCCACGTCGCCACCACAATCGCCGCGTGGTCCACCCCCGGAGTTGGATAGACAGCCGGACAAAAAGGATCAGCAGCACCAGCAGCAGCAGCAGCAGCAGCAGCAGCAGCAGCAAACGCAGGAGGTGAAGTATGAAGAGCAAGTTGAAAAACAAAATAAGCCAAGGGAAGAGTCGAAGCAGCAGCCAAAGGAGGAGACAAAAGATCAACCAGAGCCAGTGGTAGCACCACCATCCCCATCAGCCAAAACACCACGTTCAGCACCACAATCACCATCGCGTTCAGCATATCCAACCATAAACGATCTGCCCAACGCATGCCGATTCTCTGGTGCATACAATCTGTCGGGCGGATGTGATGCGGCTGCTGGATACAGCAGTCTCGATATCAGATCTAGCACGACGCCGACAACCACCGAATACTATCACAATCAGCTACAGAAGCTGCGCACCATCTGCGGCGAAGCGGCCGTAACGAACTTTGAGCTGAATAACTTATTCGTGAATCGACTCAAGGAGATCGATTGTCTGGATGAGCAGTGCGGCGGCGATTCGGTGGGTATTTAGGGGAAGACAATGCAATGAAAGTAAAATAAATTAAATTCTACTTTATGTTATTGCAAATTTTTAAACAACGTTTTAAAAGGAAAGTCGAAAAGGAAACAAATTTACTATTATTATTATTATTTATTATTTTATTATATTTTTATTTTATTTATTATTTATTATATTATTATATTTTTACAAATTTTTTAACTCAGTTTTTATAATCAATTGCAAATTTTTAAACGTCGTTTTAAGTAAAAGGAAACAAATTTATTATAAATTTATGAATTTTTACATTTTTTAATACATTTTTTTATTATAGATGTTTAAAGAAAAGTTTTGATTTTTCTCTTTTTTAATTAATACTTAATAATTTAAAGTTTATAATTTTTTTAAATTTTAATAAAAAATTAATTTATAATTAAAAATCGCTAAGTTAATTAAAATTGTATTTACTCAATTTAAATTAAAATTTTTTTACCATTTTTTTTTTCAATTAAAAATTTGTTTATTTAAAAATTTCTTGTACATTTTTATTCCTAAACATTTATTTGTAATTACAAATTTGTAAACAAAATGTCGATTAAAAATTTGTAAGCTAATTTTTTTTTGGTAATTAAAATATTTAAATTTCAATTAATTCTAAAAGTACTTTGCATATCAAGCATTGATTTTCTTACTATTAAAAATTTTTCTAGAAATTCGCCAAACTGCGTCTGGCAACATTTCAAGATTGGGTCGATCTACTGCTGCATGTCAACTATATTATTTTTGGCAATATGTCGGCCATGGAGGTGGAGGCATACGAGAAGATTATGAATTGTTTCCAATCGGTGCGCGGCGAGCAGCAACAGACCCAGGATGAGAATCGCAAGTTGCGCAAGGATATGTGCGCCATTATTAAGCTGGTGCAGCATGCTTTCCATCACAATACCTGGAACACGGATGATATATGCCTGGAGACATTGACGGTCAATCAGCTGTTGGGCATACAGGGCGATCAGACACGCCCGGAGAGCGAAACCGAGAAGGTAAGGTTGGCTTCCATTGATAATTATCAACAGGGGCTGCTTGGGGTCCATCCTTCATTCATCTTGTGTGTGTTCATCTAGAAGGCCGAGTGTTCAAATGCACAGAAGTCGCGCGTTATATATGCCGATCATATTATATTCGATGAATCCAATCGCCTATAACTGTTGTACTTCATTTCATTTGTTTGAACTTTGTTTTTATTATTGTTTATTCCCTTTCGTTGTGTGTTCAAATTGAATTGAGTTGAAATAAAAATTTGTATCGTTGCGTTTTGTGTTATCTAATGAGAACATCGTTATTTGATATCTGATTGGCATTATTTGATTACAGGTAGCCAAATGCATGCGAGATCTGGCCAATGAGGTGGCGGCCAAGCACGATGAGGTCTGTAACCTGAAGTCCCAGATGTGTGCTCTCGACGAGGTGGTCCAAACGGCGCGACAAAAGCTCATTCTCAAAGATCAATGTATAGCACAGCTCAATCAGCAGGTGAGCTCTAATTAGATCGATAGATTGGCTAAGGGTTATACATATATATATAATATATAACCTGATTCCAGAGAATCAGTCACACGTTTGATAATCTTAGCATTGATTTGATTTACTGTTAGATTTATAACTAGAATATGCAACTGGAAAATATATATATTTAGTTGATGTAATATATATATCCTTTAAACGATATACAGTTATACAATTTATTTACTATAGTTTCATTAAAAGGAGAGATATCGATGGCCCCTGAAAATGAAGTCTGAGGTAGGGATGGTCCTGGGAAAGGAGGTCTAAAACTATGAAATACAGCAGATTTCATAAGATAACTGAGAAATATCTATTACATATCCATATATGATATAATGTATTCAATTGTGCTAAAGAGCTAAAGTAAGCGAACTCCCACTAATCTGTGAGCGAGCCGAAAAGTGAATATTTTTGGAACTGAGAACTGATGCGTAATCTCAATATTAGGTAGTATGCATTGATCAACAGATTGAGAATATATATATATTCTCTGCGTAGGCCATTTAATTTTAATAAACTTAAACTCACAGATTGAG
Organism: Drosophila stalkeri; assembly: GCA_035047405.1. Lineage (NCBI taxonomy): Eukaryota > Metazoa > Arthropoda > Insecta > Diptera > Drosophilidae > Drosophila > Drosophila stalkeri. The sequence goes on from JAWNPR010000039.1 coordinate 13,462,890, forward strand.
TATGATAATATATATATTGTACATATTATTCAATTAAGTTCCAGCCTTATTAGCTGCAAAAGAACTCCAATCAGAATATATCTGTCTTCATCAGTATAAAACAACGTAAATTGGTTTCTTTAAAGAACTCTGTAAAGTATGCAAAGTATTTCATAAAAACGTATGTATAGAATAATATATATATATATATATATATATTATATACAATATCATGGATAGCTTTTCATTTGACATTTATCGAAAAATAATGAGAGTTTACATTTTTTAAAGGAATTTTGTATTTAGACTTTTTTTTTTATTATTTGCACACAACGTTTTTAAACAAAATTTTAGGTTTCAATCGATGTACATATATTTACATACATATATATATATATATATACTTATTCCTATTCCGTTCATGCTCATTAGTTGGTGGAATTACAAGATTGTCTGACAAATATGTCACAAGAATTGAGCAATAAGACAAAACTAGTTAAGCAGTATGATGAGGTCTTCGACACGATGGATTGCAATAGCTGTTTGTTTGATAGCATCAACGAGAAGGATCAGCAGGCCAATGAGCTGATGCGTATGCTCAATAAGGAGCTATCGGAATTCATAAATATCATTAGTGACAAGGACTTTCAGGCCATGGAGTGCAGAAGAAAGCTACTCTCCTGCTTCTTCGATAGAATTGTAAGTCATTTCTAGTTTGCTAAAGAGATATGAATTCAGTCTCTCTCTTAATGCCTTCTTAGAACAACGATCGCATCGAAACATTACGCAAATTGGAAAGCTTGCGCAGTCAGCTGCTATCATTGGATTGCAGCATAGATCAGCTGGAAGTGCCAGCTGGCTGTAGCACACAGTGTGTCGAAGATGATTATGATAATCAATTGATTGATAGATTGCGTCGACGTCTAATAACGATGAATGATTGCAATAAGAAGCTCAATTCCAGATGCCAACAGGCAGAAGCTCAACAACGATGTAAGTATTGAAAGGACTCCTGCTATCCTGCTCCTGCCTCCTGCTCTCTCTCTCTCTCTTGCTCTCTCTCTCTCTCTCTCTCACTCTCTCCCTCTCTCATATATCACAATATATTGTTCTTCAATCTGCATAGATGAGCTTCTGAATGTCAACTCCGCCTTGCAAGCTGCGACTGAATTAAATGAGAAAAATAACAGAGCATTAAAGGAGATAGCTGATTTACTGTCCAAGCTGGTAAACAGATGAACATAATCATACAAAATCAAATTCGAATGTAAGTTAACTATCCATCTCTGTCTCTCTGCTGCCAGCGTTGCTGTGATCTGTCTTATGAAGAGATCTATACTGAAAAATCGTCGGATAATCCATTTTGTATTGCCATCATGGAAATGTATCAGAGGCTAAATGAGCTAGAGAATAGTAAGCAGATCGAGAACCTTCAGTTAGCCGTAAGTAAAGCAAAGTTTCATAATAAATATGTCTCTTACACTTGGTGCTATATCAAATTCAGGCCAACGACAGTGAGACCCAAACATCTGCCCACAACAACAAAGACACCTACAACAACAACAACAACAACAACAACGACAACAACAGCAGCAATAACAACAATTGTTGAACACCTCGAAGCTGTTGAAACCTAGTTTAAATTAGTTAAATTAAGTTAAAGTCTTGCACTTGTGTTAGCATTTAAGCAAACAAAGGTTGACGTTAACTAAAAATCCAACTTTAGCCATAAGTTTATGTCTTAGTATGTATATAAGTATGTATATTTATCAGACATCATAATAATAATACATCAAGTTCCCGCCAAAAACCAAAACCAAAAGTTGCAATAAATCAAATGCACTTTTGTTACTGTTTCTGATGGATACAAATATATATATATATATATATATATATATATATATATATATATATATATATAGTATATATGTAATTTATACAATATATCATTCTCTTTACAAGTGCAACAATGAATTTGCTCTACACATGCAAATTGTTGGCCAAACGAGAGCAGCATGAGAAATTTTTTGTTGATTTGGCACCGACAATGTTCGATATATAGAATATGTGGAACAGGCTGTTAGTTAGTTCATTTTATATTTGTTAAAGAATATAGTTTTTTTTAATAAAATATATATCATATTTTATAAGTTTTCTTTCAAGTCTTTTATTGCCTCTCAAGAGCAACTCTTTTCTAGAGCTTTCAGTGAATGCTTGGCCATGTCAAAGGATCTATTTAGTTTATAGTTTCTATACAATCTTCTTCTATCTATTACTTATTTTAGTATATAATATTCTGTAATGTACGTTGTCTACCCTATCAGCTCGCAAAGAATGATCAATTATAGGTTAATCGGAATCAGGCTAAACCAGCATAGCGAATATAATATATATTTTATTATATTTCTAATATTTATATATATATATAGATGTGTTATAATATATTGTATATCAACATCTCAGCTTGTATATCAGCTTCCCTATTTTAACATTTATTATTATAAAAATTGTTTAGTTTTTGTAAATATTTCTATAAATTATCTTAGCACAGAAAGAACTTTATTTAAAAGTCAAGCAGACAATTATCAATCTGTTTCAGCTATTTTCTCATATATTTTATATTTTAAAATAAAATCTTCTACAACTTTTCATAAAGCCCTCGCTCATATATATATATATATATATAGATAAACCAATGTATGTAATGAAATTGCATTGCCACTGTTATATATGCTTTACTATATTCTTATACATATATACAAATATACATATATATATATATATCATGCTGCAGTTCCTGGCAAACCGTTCGAGTCGTTTGATTTATGTACTTGAATATTTTGTAAAAAATAAAAAAAAAAAATTCTGAAACCTGTCGAAGCATTGGACAAATACAAATCGCTTGATACTCCGATGAGTTCAACTGCAATCGTAGTGAACTCTGCCTACCAACTCTACTCTCTGCACCCTCCCTCTAGCCGACTCGCTCTAGACCTCTAGACCTCTAGTCCTCTCTACATTAGCTTCTAGCAGAAATAGGTTTCGTGTTATTTATTTACCCACAATCGACACGCGAGCTATGCGAGCACTGATATGCATATCGATGAGCATGACAGCCGAAGGGTAGAGGATGAGACAGAAACAGAGGGAGAGAGTGAGAGAGAGAGAGAGAGTGGAAGAGAGAGCGAGCGAGCGAGCGAGCTAGCGTGAAGTTGAAGAAGTAAACCTGACAGCAAGCTATCAACCAGCTAGGCAGCCGAATAGTCGCCAGAGTAGTCCAATGCTCAACGCTCAACGTTGCTGTTTATTCGCGTGAAACAAATCAAGCTTGTCGAGGGAATAAAACGGTAAACCGAATAGCAGTATACGGAATACGGAATACCGAAAAGCGACTACTGAAATATGAAATCGGCAAATATAATAATCAACAGCGGTGTTGCCAATGTTTCACTTCGCGTCGGGCCACACTAAATCAAGACATAAAACAAACAGTTTACGTACCTTAATTAGCTGCACCCGCAACAGACATTGCCAACAGCCACGCCCCCCCCCCCCATCCCCCATTGCCGTACCGCCAACTTCTTGCTAAAGAGGGCGACGACTTCGTCAACATTGTTCGCTGTCTGCCTTAACTCCTTTGGCAACGTAGTGAAGTGTCTGGGCGAGGCGATAATATTTACCAGGTGGCAGGACAACGAATAGGACGCGTCGCTGATGCCAAACGGATACGTGTGCAATTAAACAAAGTTGATCCTTCGAGCCAACTAAAAAAAAAAAAGAAAGCCAAACCAAACAAAACTTACTAACTTGGCCAAAAGTGCAAATTGTTTTCAAGTGCTAACTGAAAAAGCAAAAACTACCTGCAAATGAAGGTGCTCGAAAAGTGTGCAGCGTGAAATTTATAAAACGACCTGATTGACAACAGACAGACAGCAACACGAAACTTTATTAATATATCAATTGTCTCAGTTGGTATGGGAAGTGAGAATGTGTGTGTGTGTGCATTAGAGTTGGAATGTCTGGGACATAACTTGACGTGGGACATTTTGCCTTTAATTGATGTGCTTTTTAAGTTTCAGTTCATGAAGCTGCACTTTCATATAAATAATAAATTTGAAAAATAATAAATTTAAAAAAAATATATTGTTTAAAAATAATAAATTTTTAAAAATTTAAATTGTTTGTAATAAATCAAAAGTTTTCAAAATTATTTATATGAATGCAATAGAAAATTTATCATTATTCGCATTAAATATAAATCTAGAGCTGAGCGCCAGTTTTGTTTATTTTTATTATTATTATTTTTTTATTTTAATTTTTTAGATATGTATTGTAAAACAATTTTGAAACAACAACCAATATATATTTTTATTAAAATATTTTGCCACTTAAATATATTTAGAAAGAGCTTAAATTTATTTTAAAAATAAATGTATATAAATTCTCTAGCTTTATTCATATATAAATATATATAATTGAAGGTCAGATTTGCTAAATACAATTTGTTTTTTCCTCAATTTTTGTTTTCTTTTTTTTTTACGAAATTTTAGCGAAAATGTATTCGATAATTTTAAAAATCACGCTGCTAACTTGATAAATGAGGTCGACACAAAAGTTTCTTTAATTATATTATTTTTTGCATATTTTATTCACGCCAATTTATTTCATCTCCTTAAAAAATCCTTACAACAATATCGAAAATTAATTAAAAATCATAATTAAAAATAAAATAATATTTATAATTTATTTTTATCAAAAAGAGATATATTTCCCTACTTCCATCCCATCAACTTTCAACATTAAAGACAAACTTTGATTTAAGAACTTTCCCCCACAAAAAAAAAACTTTTGTATGTAATCGATTTTCACATGCAATTAAATAAAATATATGTATATACATATGTGTCAGCTCAGTGGAGCATATAAACGACATTTAAAGGTGTTATAAGTGCGCGCAGCCATGCATTCGAATCGAGCCAATTTTGGAGCGCGTTCGTTCGACGATATAATTTCCTATCGAACGCACGAAAGTTGATTTCCAAAATCCGTGTCAAACAGTCAATATCATAATACATATCTATAAAAACTATTGAAGTCAGACAAGCAAGAGCTGGAGGCGTGGCAGGGCGGTAGCGGGGGTGGAAGCAGGGCTGAGCAGAGCAACGGAAAGTGCTAAAGAATTGGAAACCTGAAACTTTGCCACCTATTTTCTCCTTTTTTTTTTCTCTCTCTATTTTGTAGTGGCTTGGGCCACCCGCAAGTAGGAAATGTGATTTGCTTTTATTTCCGTGACAAAGTTTTAATAGCAATATTATTGGATTGAAATGGAATGGTAATGAAGGCATTTATAAATATTTTGAGCGAGCTGCACGAAGGACCCAAAAAAAAAAAAAAACAAAAATCGTATCATATCATTTGACACCACAAACAATCGAAACGCGCGAAGGAACAAGTGAAATATAAACAAGAGAAAAAGTTGTTTATATCAATTGTGTTTGAGTATCTGAAATCGGTCAATACAAGGATAGACTAGATAGATATGGTAAGCCCAATGAGTGTGATTTAGCATGATTTGAGTATAAAAAATATAATATTATGATCTAGACTGATCCCGGTGAAGATTGTCCGCATCGACAGGAACTAGAGCACACACTACGCTATTGCCAGACGCAATCGGAATTATTGCAAGCCACAAGAGATAATTATCTGAGTGTTATTGAAGAGTTTCGGCGGGATCTCGAGGAGCTAACGGAACAGGTGCAACAGCAACAACAACAGCAGCAACAAAATGAACAGCAAATGGCTAAGGAAATGGAACACAGCCGCCTCCATGAGGAAACGCCACGAATTGCCGCAAGTGAACTGGAATTGCAAGTTAGAATTTGAAATACATTTTTTTTTTAAATACAGACTAATTAATATATAGAAAATAAAAAGTAAATTAAGAAAAATATGTTGTTATGAATAATTATATATATATATTAAAATATTTAAATATAATTAAATACAGTCAGTTTAAATATTTGTTACTTTATTTTTATTTTAAAAATTTTATTTTATAGATTTAAGTAGACTTAGTTTAAATATTTGTTACCTAGTTTTTTTGATTTATTTTACAAATTATTTTATAAATTATATTTGTTTTTATTTTTAATGTTTTTTTATTATTTTTTTTTTTAATTTATCTATTTTGTTTTTATCTCTAACTACTTTTTTTGTGAACTTTACTTAGTGTATAGTTCATATATGTATTGTTAAATAATGGCATCATTTTCTTTCTAATATATTTCGGATATTCTATCGTAACTTAATGAAATGCTACTTATTTAATTTCTCCACAAACCCTTTTTTTAAATCAATATATTTGTTTATACACAAATATTTCTTGCAGTCGAAGTGGTTTTCAAATTACTTTCTTTTTTCTTTTTTTCTTTCTCATATTTATTCTATATCTTCTTATTCTGATCTTACTATTTTTAAAGCTCTCGATCAGTTTCATTAATTTTTCTAATCCCAAATCCTTATATTCCATCATTTATTCAATTTGCATTATCGGCTGCAAATATTTGTTAACCACCTTGTTTTCTTGCTATTTCAGAATGAACGACTGCTTCGTGAAATAACAAATCTGCAAAACATCTTGATTGAACGCGAAGATGAAATCTGTCATCTGCGTACAACATTAAATGGTTACGTCGATTTAAATGAGACTGAGAGACTCAAGGATGAAATTTCACAACTGAAAAAAAAAAATAGTAAGACGTTTTTTTTTTTTTTTTGTTTCAGTTATATGTAAATGTATATATGCATATGTATTTCATTTATATGCCATTATCATTGTAGGTGAACAGTCACAAAAAGTTCTAGAAATTGCCAGTTTGCTGGAAGCTCAGGAACACGAGCGACAGAAAACGCTGAAAAGCAATAAAGCTGCAATGGACATGTATGATGAGCAGTGCAAGGAGTTGCGTCAAGCGAATCACAAAGTGAAACGGCTGCAGGAGCGTCTGGAGGCATTGGAAAATTGCCAGCAGGAGCTCACTGCCGAGGTGAGTTGTTGTCGACGACTCGTCGAGTTTAAGCCAAATATTGATAACGCTCTTTTGTGCCGTAGCGGAAATCGTTGCACGACGAGATCAAGTCGCTGAAAGAGAAAGGCGCCGAACTGTGTGGAAAAGATCGAGCGTTGCAAGAACAGCTACAATTTCGTGAACAGGAGCTCTATAAATCACGTTGCCTGCTCCAGGACATGCAGTGTCATTTGACGCAAGAGGAGCGTCAGCATAAGGAAACACTGGACCGTTTGTGCAAAGCCAATGAGGAAATTCGGCAAAAAATGCGTGACGTTGCCAACGAATGCAAACAGATGCAGCTCAAGCTGAAGTATGTATGCGGTATGGTGGATCCGATAGCGTTGTCCGTAACGAGTCTAAAACAGTATAAAATTCCACTATGTAGACAGCAGACCAATGTAAACGAACAGCAACAACAGATCATCGAGTCGTTCCGCAAATGGAAAGATGCACAGATTCGATCGGACGAAGCGATGCGTCAGTGCATTAAACGTGCCGAGGAGCATATCAACCTGTTGCTGGAGGAGAATCAACGTCTGTGCGATGAATATCGGCGCCTATATAGCGTTTATTCAGATCTCGAGGTGGAAATGCAACGTGTCAAGAATGCAGTCAATAATCGCTATGAGACATATCCGTGCAACCAGCAACAGCAATCAGAGGACGTCTTATGCAGGAGTCAGGCGGTAAACGACGAAGTGAGTAATGGCAAAGCAAATTGACTTGATCAAAATGTTCACAAATTAAGCTGATTCTTTAATTGCATTTATTTCTTTCAGATGAACAATCGCTTGAGATTTATGTCCTGTACGGCACAGCGCCTTTCCGCACAGTGTCAAGCGCTGAAAAACAATTCGCCAGATTTGTCCATTATCCAATCAATGCAATCCACTAATAATTTAGATGGCGAAACGATTCAATGTTGGCCATTGAATGATGCAGAGTCAGCATCTAGCATGTTGTGAGAATCTTATTAATGTAACTCCTCTACTTGTGGTTTATTGCATATATTGTAATATTCATACTTTTTACAATTCTGTTTAATATGCGTTTTTAATTTTAACACACATTTGGCCAACAGATGCAAATTGAAAGTTGTAATTTTTAATTAAATTGAAATTTTGATAAGTACGAGTAATTGAAATCTGCATATCATTTACAACATTTATATTTAAATAATTGTGCCTAATCGAATTTGTAACTGTCGATAAATTCACATTTATTTGAGTATATCAACAACTTTTTTCATACGTATATCGATATCGATTCAATCGATATCATTCTTTTCTAACACTACCCACCCAAAGCCCTTTTGCGGGCCGCCTGTCCAACTATCTTTCATCCTGCTGCTGCAACAGCTTCTCCCTCTCGCTGATGGCTATCAGCGCCATCTTGATTTGCGAGCGCTTTTTCACGCTCTCCTCGCGCACAACGTCCGCCTGCTTGGTCAAGATTTTGATGCGGACATCACTGAAGTTGATCGCTTCCTGCATGCTCATTTCCAAAAACAGTTCCTTGCCCACATTCACAAGTATTTTATCCATTTGTTTAACGCGTGCCTGCATGAAAACGTTGCTGCCAATGTTAACTTGGGTTTTATAGCCGTCCGGCATGTGCTCGCCAAATGTTTGTAGTGTGTTTTTCAGCTGAACGTACTCCATGATCTCTCCGTTGAAGTGATTGAGACACTGCTCTAGACGATTGAGGTCTTCTTTGAGCACATCATTAATAAATTCCTCTAATTGCGTTATACGCGCTCTATGTGCTTCCAACTCGTGCATTGTTTTGTTTTGCTTTGCCGTTGTAAATTAGCATACCAGCTGCTAAAAATAAATGTGGTCACCCTAAATATTTAACAGCAGCGGTAATGTTAATGCCTGAAGGAATGCAGATTGTGCAGTAGTAGACAAATTAAATAAATTGTTAAATGGTCATATAAAAAGTAAATTATTAAATGAAGCTCTCCATAATACATAAGCCGTCGACTTATTGGCTGCTTAATGCTACTGTTAAGTGAACCACAAATTCAGCAGCTGTTACACATATGTGGCGGTCGGACAATAGCGATAGCTGTAGGCGCGCGTTATATTTTAAATGTGTTATCGATATGTGCAAAACGAGATTTATCCAATACAACAACCACAAGGTTTCATCTACTTTATTTAAGTATGAAGATCATAAATTGAATATTGGAAATTACGCTTGAGCGACAGTTAAGCCTATTTATGCATAATCTGGCTTTCAGCTGATTTGAGCGGTCGTTCATGCATTCCATTTTCGCTTGTTTTTTTTTTTTTTATGTAATCAACTGATCTCTGCTCGCGCCGCTGATAGCTGTCGCGAGAGGCGAAAAAAGTCATTTGTTTGCGCACGCAATGGCAAATGTAATAATTTCTCAGCGTCTTTTTTTTTGGGATATTTATTTGGTCTTTGTTTTATTATTTGCAACATTGTTGGTGGGCGCCAATCAAACTGGCATAAAGAAAGCCCCCGCGGGCGACAGACAGTCGGCAGTCGAAACTCTTTCATTAGCATTTTTAATGCTTACTTAACCTTTGCGCATTGCGCATTTGAACCCTGTGAAATGTTTCCTGTTGCCATAAACAAAATCTCAGTAGGCTTTGATTTTTCACTGGGCCGTGTGCTATGTGCTCAGTTGGCTGATTCAGCATTACATATTCTTGTTCAGCCCTGAAAAGGTTTTTAAGTTTTTAGTAAGTATTTACAAATATTTTATTTTTATTTTTGACAGTAAAAAAAATTGTTTTTTTTTCCTTTTATTTATCAAATTTCTTTATTTTTCATTTTGTTTGTATTATGTTTATTCATTCTAATAACTTATTTATTGTTGATTTGTAAATTATTCATTATTATTTTTTCACAATTTTATTATTTTTTTTTCTCATTAAAATTTTTTTCTGTACTAATTTTTTTTTTTATTTATTTTGTTTATTGCGTAACATTTTATTTATCTACTTTTTTGGTTTTGTATAAATTTTTTAATTTATTTTCGTTATTTTTTAATTGGCAGCACTCACGATGAATCTTACACATTTGAGCAGCCTCTTGATGGAGCCCATCAAACGAACGTCTGTGCCCAACGATCAAGCTTTGAGCAAGTATTATGTATGTGGAGCTAGGGCTGGTATTGGCACTGGCTATGCCAGTCAGATGCAGCAGGTGCGCCGCCATATGCCCGTCTGTGGACCACCACGCTTTCGCCTGTCCACTGGCAAAAAGATCATTCTCGGCGGAGTGCCGATCGTTTTGATGATGGTCATCCCATTCTGGGCGCTCTCTCAGATGCCTCGTTGGTCAGCGATGCATAACAATCGGCCCTATGGTGACGAGGGCTAATCTAGTGAATCGATACCAAACTATTGCTCAACAGCATACACATTGCAACGATAGTTCGCACACACTTATTATATACTTATAACATGGTTCAAACGGTGACTTCTCACACATTCCATCAAGCATCCATGGACAGCCTCTTTACCTCTTAAATACACAAAGTTAAATGTTGCAACGAAACAAAAGCTAAAAAAAAAAATAAATAAAATAAAATAATAATAATAATAGAAATAAAATATAAATTTTATTTTTAATTAAATACAAATAATATAATGTGGAAAATTCATATATAATTAAATTGAAATAAAAGAAGCATAAAAGAGTATTTACAAAATTAAACATAGGTATTTAAATAAATATTTAAAATTTTACAAAATATATAAATTATATAAATTATAGTAAAGGAAATGCAAATGTGTAAGGAATATTAATAAAAAACAAAAAATTAAATAGAAAAAAATAAATATCAATATGAAATAAATATAAAATTAAAACTTGTAACATTAAAATGAATATGCAAAAATTTAATAAAAATATGAAAAATATAAATATTGAAAATTAAATATGTTTATGGAAATAAAAATAAATAAATATGTGAATTAAAATAAAATTAACAATAATAATAATAATACTGATGTAAATATGAATATGAGGATTACAAATATTTAAAAATATAAAATTATAAAAAAGAAGAAATATAAATCAAAAATATATATAAATTATTTATGTCAGGAAAGATTATAAATATAAATATTAAGAATATATATCAATAAAAATATAAAAGTATATGAAATATAAATCATATAAACTAGTGTCATAATATAATTGATCTTTTAGTACACTGAGCAAAATAGCTCGTAGTTGAATATTTCATTATTTAGAAAATATAAATATTTTATATTAATAATAAAAATTACAAAATTGAAAACAGTTCAAAATTAATTTTAATTAATTATTATATTATATTAATAAATATATAATAGACATTCATATACCAAAATGTATTTTATTATTATATATATTATAAATATTTTGAAAAAGAATTTTATATTTTAAGCAGTCAGAGTTGAAGCAAATGTAGAACATCTATCGATGACAATTAAATTTAGTCAAAATTTAGTCAATTAGCAAAGGCTAAAAAGAAGAAAAAAAAAAACTAACCAAATAAATACAGCTTTTGGCCAACTGCACGTTGACTCTTTTGGCGTCAGCCAAACGTAGCCACAATGCAATGAAGCAACATTTTCCTTGTCATTTTCCATGTCGCCTGCCACAAATCAAAATCTGAAAAACCCCCAAAACGAGTGAGAAAAAAAAAAACAAAAAAATAAATAAGATAGAGAGGGAGGAGAAGAAAGAGAGAGAGAGAGAGTGAGAGGGATATACAGAGAGTGAAACAAGAGACAGCCGAAAGCAAAGTGCCAACTTTCATTAAAAGTATTTTTCGCTCATTGCGAATGCAAGTTGCATTCAATTGTGTTTGCTTTTTGGGTTTGTTAGCCTTAGACTTAGACTCTGACTGTGGCTCTGGCTCTAGCTCTGGGTCTGACTCTGGCTCTGTCTTTGACCAGCTTCCATTTGCGACTCGCCTGTGTCTTGTCGAATCCTCATGATCTACAACGACGTGACCTTCTTTGCCTTTACTTGGCGCTCGACGATCGCATTTGAAAAAGTAAAAACCCAAAGGAAAGTGAATTTCTTTTAAGCAAATCAACTTGCCAAGCCACGCTTCCCGCCCGCTACAACAACAACAACAACTGCAACTGCAACTGCAACAACTAAATGCTGCAACGTTTGCCACCTTAGCTAGACGCAGATTCGTTGATTTTTCGGTGAAATTTCATGCGCCATTAAACTGGTTCTGTTCAGCCCCCTTGCATTCAATACCGCCTGCCCCTTCCACAAGTATGCGTGTGAATGAGGCATGAACCAAGCACCAGCCACCAGGCACCAGGCATAAAGGCCGCCTGCAGCCTGCGATCAATGCTTGTTGCACCTTTTCCCATACTTGCCATAAACATGCTTAATTTTCATTTATGCCACAGTCTTTGCCACTTTTTCTCGGCAGGAAGCCCAACGCCGTCGCCTCGTCTCGTGGGCGTCCCATGTGGCAGCCAGAAATGTGGCGAATGCTCTGCACTTGTTGCCGCACGTTGCGTCAGTTTAGTGTGTCAGAAGCAACAACAGCCGCAGCAGCCGCAGCAGCAGCAGCAGCAGCAAGAAGAAAGTTGCCCAGCTTGATGCAGCTCCCATGTCTCTTTGCAACATCCCAGTGTCCAGTGTCAGCTCTCTTAGCCTGCTATTGATGATCCGGTTTATTTTTGTGCATTGGACAGGTTCGTTGTTCCTTTGGCGCGCATTTTACTTTCTGCGACGGCTGCTCAAATTGTTGTCCACTTTCGGTCGCAATTAATTATGCGACGGGGCGCACTGAAAATGAAAGTGCGCTGCAGCAGCAGAAAAATAAAATTTCAAAATAAAAAAAAATAAATAAATAAAAAATGCCAAGTTCTTGCCACAGTTGCGTGTGGTCCACAACTTTCTTTATCACCCCAACTGGACTGGGTCTGTGCCCATCATTAGCCACAACTGATCTTCGTCTGGAGCCGCCAAGTGAGAACATTGTCACAAGGTCTTCATTATCATCAAACGCAATCGCCGTCAGCCGGCAACGTTGTCATCTAGCTAGGCGTCTCATAAAGACTTTTTCTTTATGGATACCACAACAGAGCTGACCAGACCTGACCAGACCTGGCCAGACCTGGACATGTTACCCCTGTCCCCTCATTCATTTAGTTTATGACTGAATTCGCCTGGTAACCGCAACGTTTTGTTCTTGTCACTGATTTGTTGCCTCATTTGAAAGGTTCTGCGAATCGCCGTTAAGGAAGAAACTGGCCAACAGATAAGCCCTTGCCATGGGACCACCAATAAGCTGGGCACATTCCTCTATAGCTGGCGAGTTTTTTTTTTCTATATGAATTATGAATTGAGACAAATAGCAGAGGAGAGAGTTGAGAAAGGTAGAAGCTTCGTTAATACTATTTATAGTTTCTGTTATCATTGAATCCAGCTCGCGATTTATTGTTTTAATTATGGAGAGAAAGAGTTGACAAAGATGATTCAAAGTTAATATTTATTATAAATAAAATCAACAAATTTGTTAAAAATATAATTTATTTTTACTTTACTTTGATATGCAAGGAGAACTTTACAATTTTATGATATCGAGTAAATCTGATCTGTAAAAACAGAGCATGAGAGAAAGAAGGAAAGAGAGAGACAGAGAGAGAGAATGAGTTAGAGAGAGATAGAAAGATATAGAGAGGCTCATCGAGAAAGAATGAGAGATGGGAAAAGGAGAAAAAGAGATGGATAAAGGTAGAAAGCAAAAGGTAGAGATAATGTAAGAAAAATATAGATAGAAAGGCAGAGTTAGACTGAGACAGGCATAAAGGAGGGAGAGATAGACTGACAGAACGAAATATAAAGAGAACTACAGTAGAAGAGTAAACATGGTAGATACAGAGAGAGAGAGAGAGAGAGAGAGAGAGAGAGAGAGAGAGAGAGAGAGAGAGAGAGAGAGAGAGTGAGAGAGAGTCAGATAGAGGAAGAGAGAGTCAGATAGTGGGAGAGAGAGTCAGATAGAGGCTATTATGAGAGAGACAGATAGAAAGAAAGAGAGAGAGAGAGAGAGAGAGAGAGAAAGAGACAGATAAAGACAAATATAGAACGAGAGAGACAGACAGATAGATAGGTATACATGTATATAGATAGATAGAGAGAAAGAGAGACAGAGCATGCTAGAGAGAAACAGATATATAGTAAGATTTCGTAAATAAGAATAAAAATGTAGAGAGACTCAACCAAAGAAAGAGAGAGATAGAGAGATACAGAAATAACCAGAAAGCGAGATACAAAGAGAAAGATAAATAAAGAGTTAGAGTAAGAAATAGTGCAACAGACTTAAAATAAGATAATAAATAAAATAAGACGCAATAGAATGAATTCTTAGCATGATTTGCCCCTATAATCAGCAAACGTCATCGTCAAACAAACCCTCCTCCCTAATGCCACTCAATACTTTAATGGCGCCAACGATTTTAATGCTTGTTGGTCTGTTGTGAGTACATTTGTCTATATTGATTTATCTGTCCCTGGGGGGGCTACTGAGCCATTAGTTCATATTAAGCCTAATTCGGATGTTTGGTAATAAAAATTAAACGACTCGACATTTCGTCGAGTCCGCTAAATAAATAAAAGTAAAAGCCCACACACACGCCCACGCTATAGGACCGAGGGCGACGACACGATCGTGTCAGCGGCCCATTTGATCTGGAATTGGAAGCTGAGCTGGGAACTCGGAACAGAGAATTGCTAAGGAAGTCCAAGCAGAGAGTAAACACAATGCAATATGAAAACTGTGGCATGTTCGCTTGGCTTGGCATGCAGCAGTCTGGCGCGGACAGTCGCATTGCAACCGTCATAAGCGTTTAGGACGAGCCGTGGAACGCTCGCCAGTCTTTTGGGGGCAAAGCAGCCAATTTGGAGAGTGGCACAATATCCAGACACAAATTATATTAATGGTCTTTTGTTGTGTTCCATTGAGGCTGGCATTTTGTCTTTGCACGAATCACGTTTTAGAAATTGCATTGCATAGTCTATCTCTCTCTAGTTGTCGCCCCCCTCTCCTCTCTCTACACCCTTTGCTTGCGAATGATCCACGTCGTCGACCCATAACTACAAATGTGCCCCAGTCGAGTGGCATGGTGTGGCATGAAGTCAAGTAGAGTCACTTCACTGCCAGACTCTGTGACTGTGACTGACTCGCTTGGTACTTAGAGTTTTTCGTTTTTTTTTTTTTTTTTTGGTTTTTGCGCAAGTTCTCAAAGTTTTAGACAAAACTTAAGTGGCACTTACTTTTAATATGTTGCCATTGCCCTCCGCCCAAAATGGGTCTCTCAGCTCGACGTCGCGACGTCCAACTCTTGGAGGCGAGCGCTGCGGATCGTCGACAAATCGCTGCCGAGTTACCTGAAATAATTACATGCACACAAATTAGAGCGCTGTGTCATGGAGCAGGAATCATTGTGCATTTTGATACACTAACAATGGGATAGATTAGCTATAGGTATGGAGAATGTTTAATTCTTTTTTTTTTTTCTGTGAATGTTTGTGCATTTGTTATAATTAACACTATTAAAAATATATATAAATAATAATATGTAATGCATGTTAAAAACTATTTTCAACATGTTAATAATTATCATGGAATAAATAAATTAATTTATATATTTTTTAAAATTATAATACAATTAAAAAAAACTCTATAAGCTTATTTAAAAAACTTGTCAAATAGCTTGTTTGATTTTAAATGCCAAAAATTGTGAGTCAAATCTAGTTTTCCAGTCTATAAAATAATATTTTGAAATAAAATATTATTTTTATAAAAAATAGTAAAAAAAAATAAATTAAATTACCTCACTTAAGAAGGCTATTATATAATTAAATAATTAATATATACATATAAATAATATATAAACAAATTATATTAAACATACAAATATATTAAAGCTATACAATATTTAATAGCTGTGAATTCGACTTATATTAGAAAAAAACATAGAAATAATATTTCTAAAATATATATTTAATTATTATTTTAAGCCTAAGTTTTTTTTTTTTTATAAAAATATAAGCATTTCTTACTCATGAACAATTTTGAAAATATATGTATATAAATAATATTCATACAAGTATTTATAAATATTTATTATTTAAAGCTAAATATTAAAAAAAAAATATATTAAAAGCATATTTTAACACATATTTCTAAATATTTTTATTAATTTTCATTTCATATATAAAATATTATATATACTCCTGAACAGTATTTAAAAAATGTATAAATAATATTTATAATATATATATTTAATTATTATTTAAGGCTATATTTATTTTAAAAAATATTATAAGCATTTCTTAACAAATATTAATATATATTTTATAGAGAGTTTTAGTTATTTTCCTTTTTTTATATATCTATATATTATGTAATAATATTTCCCTAGCAGCATCAATTAAAGTTTTAACTAAATCCATAATATTTTCCATATTTATATACATATACAAATTGCAGTGCATTAACACTTCCATATTCAAGTCTATAATTTATGTTTAGCCAACTTCAACTAGCTATTTATTTCCATCAGAAGCGCTGAGTGTTTCTGATTACGTTCTGCTTTCACTGGTCATGGCAGATCATCGAAAGAGATCGTCTTCAGCTATAGCCATATCTATGTCTATGTCAAGTGTCTATCTACCTCTCTCTCTCTCTCTCACACACTCTGTCTGTCTGTCTGTCACTGTCACGTACACGCCTCCTTTCTGCGAATGGCACGATACGTTTAAGCCGCTAAAGAATGATACCAAGCAAATAATGTGCGTATTCCAATTGTTGTCGTTGATTTCCGTAATGAAAATAGAAAATTACAATGAAATTTCATAGATGACATTCTTTTTGGCAATGCTACCTTAACTGGGTTAGCTGCTTTTAGGTATTTGCTTTTTTTTTTTTTTTTTTTTTTTGATATTTGGTACTTGGGTTCAATGTGCGGCAATTGGGCTGCGACTATGATCTTGAGTTATGGGTGGTCCCCTGTCCCAATTGTCTGGGACGAAAAGTGGAGTAAGCTAAGATTATATTCATGAGCGGAACTTCTATTGTCATTCACATTCTTCCCCCCCCTCAATATGAGCTGTTCCAAGTCAGTTCAGCTAGGTAAATTAGTTACATTTACTTTGTAATTAAGAATTATTCTAAACTTTCTCATGCTACCCAAACGTTCATTAACTTCATTGAGTCAGAGGGGGAACAAAAATTCTCACAATCAAAAGAAATAATAATAAAAGTGGAAAAAATTGATTACCAGATTAAGTACAAGAACACGTACGATAATCATAACTTTGCTTACCCTTTTTCACACTTCCTCTATACACACACACATACACACACATATATATATATATATATACACTTGCACTCACACACATACGCATCCATTTAAAGTGCCTTCCACTCAATCTCTCAGATCTCAAACGCTTAATTGCATCACGTTTTTAGACCAAGTCGGACTCGGACTCGAAACATGCCCACAGAATTATTACACAATTGTATTCGTATGCAGCTATGCGCGAAGATCTCAAAGAGACACAGACACAGACACAAAAGCAACGCAACAATAATCAGAGCTGCAATATGTATTAGACTAGCAGATACCCTAGACTGACTCTGCCTCTGCAGAGAGGTTTTTATTAGAGTGTCTTTCTTCTTATACTATAATTTATTGGATATTAAATACATCATACAAATTTGTATCTACATCAAATTTCTATTTATAATTTAATCGATTCATTTCAAGTAAATTTGTTTAGGATGTACTAAATTGATCTAAATTTTAAACATTTAAATATATATATATATAATAAATATTTATACTTGAACCAGGCTTACGAAACGTTCGTTCTTTTGCTTTGCTAATATCCAAGTTTAATAATTTCGTAATTAATATTTATTGATATTACGAAATGAGCAAAATATATTGGTATAAATATATTTCTCTTATAAATTGCATATCTTTTATGAATCTAAATATACAATATTTCTTCTATTTACCTACAGAGACAAACGAGTCTAGATTTATTAAGCTTCTCTTTCTAATTAATGATGAGCTACTCCTCCCATACCTACATTCAAAAACACATTCGATGTACTTACAAAATAAATCTACCCTCCTTCAAGTTCTCTACGATTAATACAGAGTATCGTTGCAAACAAAAGAAGAGTTGAATCAAAAATAATGCACATTGACTGCAATGATTTCCACACGTGAGCTGAGCTGAGCTGAGCTTCGCTCACTGAACGACGCATTGACAAACTGACGGAGTGTCTAAGTGAAGTACTGCAACAATAATAACAACAGAGAGAGTGAGAGATAGAGAGAGAGAGAGAGAGAGAGAGAGAGTGAGAGAGAAAAGAGAAGAGAGAAGAGAGAAGAGAGAAGCTTATGGTTGAGCAAAGAAGTTTTAGGTTCTTTCAATGTTCCTTAACATAAGAAGAATCCACTTTTGCTGAGTGCATCTCTACATCTTATTTTCTAGAGGTTTTCTTTATTATATACTACGATTTTTATCATTTTCTGCTACCAGTAGATCTACTACGTATTATTACGAAATAGTATTTATACTACCACTAATTCTTTTAATATTTTTACTCCTACTCCGCTAATTTTTTCTCTTGAGTACTTCTTTTAGTACTACTATTTCTTCTTCATCTATTTCTACTGCTATTAATACTGCTACTATATATTTTACTTTTCTACTACTACTACTGCTACTATATTGTTTTCTTTTCTATTTCTTCTAATGTTATGATATTTTGTTCGTTTCTACTACTAATACTGCTACTAAATATTTTTATGTTCTTTTGTTACTACTACTACAACTACTACTATTTCTTCGACTAACACTACTAGTTCCAGCAATATTACTTCTACTACTTCTTCTGCATATTACTATTTCTATTATTATTACTTTCTCTACTGTTTCCTTCTTACTTCTACTACTGCTACTTTTTTAATATTACTTATACTACTTTTAATTTTTTATACTATTTCTCCTCTTACTAAATTGTGTACTACTATTTCCATGTTAACGTTCTTTTAACATTACATTTCTGCTACTCTACTACTACTTCTTATTTTTCAACAACTACTACAGGTTCTACTACTATCAGAACTACTATTAATTACATATTACATACAAGCAAATTTGTTTATAATACAATATTCTCTATATACTACGCTTCCTACTACTACATTCTATTGCATTCCAAAAACTATTTCTACTGTAATATTGTCTTCTAAACTGTATAAATTTCGAAAGTTTAGAGACTATATTAGACCTGCAGAGGACAGCAATAATATCCAACTTTGGTGGGTTGGCATTTGCTGCAATTGCAAGTGTCCGGCGCAACGGAGCGTTGCATCTACTCTAAGCTCTGAGCTGTGATGTACGCAATGTCTCTGGCTCTAACTCTGACCAAATTTAGGCTGTGGATGGCTCGGCTTACGATTTGACACAGAAACGGTTAAAGATTTGCCAACTCCAATTTGGAGCTCATTTGTTGTAGAATAAAACAAAATGTTTGCATTTAGTTGCAGCCCAAAACGGATGCACATTTCCGGTGCGCCGACGTTGCATGACAGCAGCAGCATACAAACATATATACACATATACTTATTTACAATATGCCACGCCTCCAGTTGACCGAGCAAAGTCGAAAAGCCCAACGGCCAAACAGCGACTGGGCCAACGGCAGCCACCCGCGCGACAAAATGTAATTGACCAAAAATGCAACGCTTGGCTGAGCTGTAGAACAACAGCAATTCCAGAATCATGTTCGAGTTTAATTAAATGCAGTAGACGACTTTTGAATGACCTATGCAAATGCATAATGGCAATTCACAAGTTGGGAAAATGTTAAAAAATAAAAAATTAGTTTTATCAATCATAAACAAATGTCAGCTAGATTTTAAAAATTCAAGCAATATGTTTAAAACTTATGTAATATTAAAATGTTATTAATATTGTGTAAATTGTTTTGTATATATAAATATTAAATAATATTATTAATTATTTAATTAAATTCAACATATACAAATATTATACAATGTTTAGAGAATATAAAAAAAATTGTTATTAATGAGGTTTATTAGAGTTTCAAATGGAATTTCAATTACATATATAATATAAAAAAAAAACAAAAAACAAAAATAATAATAAATAAAAAAAAATAAAAAAATATATATAAAAAATCAAATATTTAAAAAATATATAAAATATACATATTTTTAAAAATATATGAATTTTTTAATAAAAAAAAATATGTTTGTATAATTCAAAAGCTCTTAAGCTTACAAATCAGCTTTATAGTTCATATAGTCAAATAAAATAGTTTATAGCTAAAATATTTTCTTTGCTATTATTCATATATTCTTATTGTTTAAACTAACATTTAATTAAAGACAATTGCTCTGATTATATTCTTATATTTGCTAAAAATAATTCAATCAACTTAATATTATTTATAATAAATAGAAATATAATTTATTTATTATAGTTAATATAATTTTAATAATATAAAAGCTTCTAGTTGAAGTTTTAAATATACCATATTTTATATATATATATATATTTCATATATTTCATTTATGCTTACGACTCTGATTTATATTCGAATTATTAAAAAAAAAAATATATATATATAAATTAAAAAGTTCATTCAACTTGAGCATTATTCACATATACCCCTATAGCTACTATAGGGCAACCAAACCCATTCATAGTTTGGCTCATTTATTTTGTGTTTCTGTTATATGCATTTTTGTTGTTTTTGTCGACTTTGGCTGGTTGGGATTTACGAGCTTGTGTGCACAATGATTCATTCAAGTCAAGTCAAGTTTGTTGGACAAAGAACAAAGGCGTCTATTTGCCATGGCTGGTGGGTTGAAGTTCGACTGTCTGAACTCGCCTCCAATTGGCAGCCAATTGGCAGCAATTTGGCTTATTTCGACTGTGTCGATTGCAATGCAATATTCATTAATTAATTCATTTTGCGATTTGTGCGTCTTATCGAGATGTAACAATTAAAGAGCCCAAGCTGATGCCGCTGTTGATGTCATATGCCAAACAGTCAGCCAGCCAGCTGCACATAGTTGAGGACACACTTTTTATGGCCAATCTGGTTAGCTGATTACGTGGGCCGGCAAAAGCACGCAGACAGATCGAGAAACTGGCCAACTGCAGTTGCGGCCAATTAATAATCAGAAAATAAAGAAAAGAAAACAATATGCGTATGGCTGTAATTTTATGAGCGACAAAATATAAAAGAAAACAGTCGTTAAATGTTGCGCAGGCCAAGCAGATGCTGTAATAATATTGTATGCAAATCTTTCAGCTACTGACTGCAGCGGGCAGCATATAAAATTTCAATTTACGGCTCATATATCATAAGTTTTGGCCAGCAAGCGGGTGTATTATTTTAATGGCTTATTGAATCGTAAAAACAAAAAAAAAAAATCAAACTGTCAGATCCTCTGGAGGACCTTGAGGCCAGGTGAAATTTAATAACTGATTAAAGTGTATAATAAAAACAATTATGCAATGGAGCTTACGATAAGAGTCTGGAAATTCTAGTTGAAATTGAATGTAGCATTAAAACTAATCATAAGTAAAGCTTAAATTGGCTTTTTATTGGCCTTATATCAAAGTAAGAAGCATGAAGAACGTCAAGGCACCCATTAGTACAAGATGTAATTACCGCATCTTTCATGGCTTGGCGAAGAGCATTTCCGCTAAGCATCTAATGTTGAGCAAGTTTATGACCCCGCTTGAAGCTGAGATTTCAATAAGTTGGCGCAATTCAACACGACTTGACCTTAACATAATTGCTTTAAATTGCACCTGAAGTTCACCTGGTAGGCATGTGAAATTTGTGTTTTTGCCAAAAAAAAAAAACAAACAAAACAAAACAAAAGAAAAATCATAAAAAAAAAAACTCATATGCCAATAAGAAGACCCAAACATACGCTTATCAGCCGCAGCAAACACAACGAAAAACCGGAATCAAAATAAAAACACAAAGAGCGTAAAATGTTAATAAAAGAGCGAACGTCGCTCTCTTCTCCAGCGCTGTTATGTTAAAAGACCACAAGAGTTCAACTGTTAAATTAACAGACGCTGCTGCAAGCCACAAGTTAAAACGGCTATGTAATAATATATATAATGAGCATGTGAAAATAATATTATTTTGGAAGCCAAAACTCATATGCCAATAAACACATATGCAACTTTTAAATTGCTTTTACAAATTTACATTTTATTACCATCCAAGCAAAATTTAAGCCAAAACAGCTAGATTCAGCAGGAAAATAACATTGCTGTCAGCACTGTCGTAAAGCCGATTCATGTTACGTTTACAGTCGTGAATTTATTGCTCAGCTAACAGCTGTTATTTCGTGTTTGGCTTCCATGGCGATCGGACGTGTGTGCGCGCTTCTTGTTAAGCAGAAAACCGAATAAAAATCGTAAAAGCTGAATCGGATCACAACGGTTGATAAAGTGTGTGAGAATTATTTAAGCGCAAATGCAGTTAACATTATTTGACGTCAAGGCACAGCAATAACAACAAACAAAAAATATAAAAAGCAAAAAAAAAGAAACAACAAAAGGCACACAAATCTAATTTGATTTGTGTTCTAATCAAAGCGCGCGCGTGATTTTGTTTAGCACACAGGGCAAAGAGTGAACGAAACTCTTGGGACCGCTAGTGTTAAATGCAAGCGGCAAAGGCGCGCAGCAGAGGATAGAACGAAAGGAAAGGGAAACAGAGCAAAAGAAGTAGAATATGAAGAAGAAGAGTGTGCAAGCCAATAGCAAATAACGGCAAACAGCGACAAGTGCACAAAACGTGACGACCGAAAAAAAAAAAGAGAAGCAAAGCAAAAATAAAAGCGAAATATATAGAAATTAAATAGAAAAAAAAAAGAATTCCCTCTTTCGTGTGTGTGTTTGTTCAACTAGAATTATACATATATTTGTGCTACATGTTTTGTGTTTCATGTTAAAGTTAAGAGCAAATAAATTTGAAAATGTGTTTGTCCGATTAAATAAATAAACAACCACGACTACATCAAACAAACAAACAAACAAACAAACAAAAGTGCCAGTAATAACAGAAAAAAATAAATTTTTTAAATTTCAAGTTGAATCAGAAAAATTATCAATTTTTTTTATATGTTGAGACGCACGGCTGCAGTTTTTTGGTTCGTTGCCTGAAAAACAACACCAACAAAAAAAGAAAAAACCAATAAAAAACAATTGCAATAGCAGCAGGAGCAGGCTCAACAAGAATGACGGAACTCCAATTGGACAACAGCCTGAAAGGCGACGTTGATGACGCCGACGCTTCTGTCGTCAAGGCCATAACAACAGCAACAGCAACAACTGCAAAAGCAAAAACAACAGTAACACCGGCAGCAACAACATCTACAACAACAACAACGCCCAAGGCCACGACAAAGCGTCGTCAATTTGCCGAAGGAGAGACCGAAGAGGGTTTTCTCTCCACCTCACCGGACAGCGCCAATGGGGATGCACACGCGCACGCACACACGCGCACGCACCACACACACACACACACACACGTGCAGCCACGCGAACTGCAGCAGAGCAATGGCAAAGGCAATGGCAATAGTAACGGCAACAGCCTAACAGAGCCACTCACTGCCAGCGCTCTGCTGCAGCAGGCGTTCCATCAGTGCAGCTGCACGGATCAATGCGTATCCCTAAACAATATTTTGGACTGCTTTAAGGCGCCGGTGTCCGAGGATCAGGCCTGGGCGCTAATCTATCAGTTTATCTCGCTGTACCTGAAGGTGGCCGAGCAGGCGCTGCACTGCAGCAGCGATGACTATGAGACGCACCTGCCCACACGCTTCGAGCTGCATTTGCATCGCGATGGTAGTGTCCACTTTTCGGGACTGGAGCAGAAACAGCAGCTGAAACAACAGTCGCCGGCTGAGCTGCAGCACGATGACAGCGCCAGCAGCAGTGGCGACAGCAGCGTCGTCATGGACCGATGTGAGTTTCAATTATAATTGATTATGGTGTGTAGATATAGATAGATAGATATGTATGTATGCATGAGATATATACAATTGTATGTATGTACATGTGTGTGTATTTACATATAATCTGAGCACAGATTTTGCTTGGTATTTAATATATTTTTAATATGTTTATAAAGTGTATTAAAACAACGTATTGATAAGATTTTTACCTTAAGCTACTTTAAAAGTTTCTCATTAACTTTTGATTCTATCCGAACTTTGTGGGTTTCTTGGGAAATATCCCAGAATGGGAAATGACATCTCTGTTGACATATTTTTCATTAGACTTTAACAGACATTTATTGAACTATAAAATACAGTTAAGATTAAGATTAGTAACTAAATTAGCGACCCAGATAAATGATGACCCACAGAGATGCAAATGCGTATACTAAAGAAAGTTTATTGAGTTTATTCTAGTCAATATTTGGTAATACTACAATATATGGTTAGTTTTTATATTCTGATATGAATATGAATATTCTGAATGTGAATAATTTTGACATACTTATAGATATGCAGAGTTCTGATAATTCATACAGATCATCCAGAGCATTCAATTGGTTCATATAATTCATAATAGTTCCTATAGTTCATTTAGCTCATTTAGCTCATATAATTTATTCATTTCATATATGTAGCTCACATAACTCAAATAGTTCAAGTAGTTCATAAAAGTTTTATACTTAATATAGTTCTTCTAGCTGATCTAATTCATATAGTTCATCTAGCTTTTATAATACAATTTTAATTTATTTCAATTCAATTACAACCTCCAAAATCAGATTGTCTTAATATAATTGTCAAATCATTTTCTTTTACAAACTCTTCTTATAAGTTAATTTCAAGGTTCTTCGCCAAACAACGATTTTTTTCCAGTCAGTTTTTAATTTGACTCCAACTTACTGTAATGCGGAAATATTTTAAGCTACAATTACAACATAATTTCTATAAATAATATCCACATATTATAGGCACATAACTTCCTCTTGATATGCTTCAAAGTTTAACTTAATTGCCTTTGGACTCCGTCAATCAATTAGCCCTCAGCATAAAACCAGCTATTGGCTAATTAAGCATAGCTTTAGTTGCTTTTGATAGACTTTTTTAGGCTAGATCAACAGCATTTAAATGCAGCTGATATTAAAATTGAGACTCGACTCTCGACCCTCGGTTACAATGTGATTCACAGAGTGAGCTTACTTTGCTGTAAATGTGTGCTTAAAGACCCACCCGTGAGAAGAGCACACCCAGATGAATGCCAAATCGTACGGGAAGATCTTAACCTCTACACTCACACACACACACGAACTTTCCAATTAACACAGCTTATCTAAAAGCCCATAGATTATAGCAACCTGTATTTTGACAGCTCTGGCAATGATTAAACAATTAGCAGTTGTGGATGCCACAATGTGGCAATCCCAGAGCCAGACACGTTCTGAGCTCTCTTCAACACACAACAAACAAAAACAAAGAAGATCTCTAGATCTGACTATAGAGCGACCCTCATCAATTACAACAACCATAACAACAACAACAAATCACATCAAGAAATTTGAGAGTTGAAAGAAAGTGAAAAATAGAGTTGGCTAGGCGAAGAAAATGTGCTATATGCCACTATGTACACTGAGAAAAATTTTGAATGAGAATTAGGAATATATATAATTCTTTGTTTTCTATGGAAAAGTATAAACTATAGTAGAATTAAGTTAAACTAACATTTTAATGTTAATTAAACTGGCAATAATTTAGAATGGGAATTAAAAAATAAATAAATAAATAAATAAATAATAATAATAATAATTCTTTTTATATATGAAGAAAAGTATTAATATATTTAATATAGTAAAAAAGTATTAATTCATTAAATTTGTATTTTATTTTATAATTTTTTTTAATAGCATTATTTTATTAATTTTATTTCTTTTTATTATTATTATTATTATATTTTTGTTATTTCATTGATTTTAATATAAGTTATTAATTATATAAAAAAATTATTAAATTGATTAAATTAGTTTTAATTTAATTGTTTTAACTAAATTTTTTATTTTATTTTTATTGCATTTTTTGTTTATATTTATATTATTTTTTTAAAATATTTTTATTTACTATTAATTTAATTTAATTTTAATTTGATTTTTATTTATTTATATTCTTTTTTTTTATTTTTTGTTTTTAAAGTTAACATCCGTTTACAAATAGCTTTTTATTAGTTTTATTACTATAATAAATACACTTTTTACAATTTTGCTTTTCAAATGTTTCGTTACTTAAATGTTTACAAAACATACCAAAATTTTTATTAGCTAATTCTTGTTTTGTTTTCCTCCGCTGTTATGGCAGATGGTATACAATATATGGTATACGGTACAAGGTATTTGGTATTTTGTGTCTGGTATGTAGTCGTCTCTCCCTGAATGGGAGTCACAGTTTACACTTTCCCAAGACACGAGACATACACACGCAATCAGAGAAAAACCTCAATCAAAGTTGCTTCGGTGCATAACTTAGTAAAGCGCAGGTCATCAGAGTTGTGTTTGGTTCGTACGGTCGTTCGTTGTTGGTTCGGCTGTGTGTGTGTGTGTGTGTGTGTGTGTGTGTGGGTTGTTTGTTTGGAAAGTGGACGATGGCGATGCCAATGCCAAGATGAATTGCTTGACTTGGCTTGCTTGGCTGGGGCACACGGAAACGCACATCAACCTGGGGACTGTGTCCAAGAAAGAAAGAAGTTAACTGTCGCTTATTAAGTGAAAATGAAAGCGTTTGCCGAAAAACCACTCGACGCGACCCTCTCAACCGGTTTTCCCGAACCTACCAATCTAACCAGCCAGCCAGTCAGCTAGCTAGCTATCTAGCCGGCCAGCTAACAAGCTAAACAACTCATTTTCATAGTTCAAAACTGGCATAGCCCACAGTGTGCTTTCTGTGTGTGCACAGCGGTTCTTCTTCCGTGACCTATAACATCTGCTTGTGGTTGAAATTCCCTCTAACACAAAGTTGAAAAGAGCTTGTGAAAAAGGCATGAGTTATACATAATAGCAGTAGATGATTACTCTGTGGGGCACAAAAGTAAATTGGGTGTTCGTTTAACATTCATATCATTGTGGGCGTAGAATAGAAAAATCTGAAAGGCAAAATTGTATATATTTATCTGTGTACGTTTACCTTATAAATAACAAGAATTAGGTATTTTATAAATATTTAAAGTAATTTAATTGTTCTGTAAAAATTCTATATGAACTAATATAATAAATTAAAGTCATGGATTTCAATTATTTAGCATTAAAAAAATGTTAAAAATACATTTCTATCAGCATAACATATTCTTAAAATAATGGACATGGATTTTGTATATAATAATTTTCTTGCTAATAAAAAATACTATGGAAATTATATTTAAGTAATGAAAAGAAAATATAATCTTAGATTAAAATTATATATATAAATTATAAATTAAATTATATTATATAAATTATATTTATATTTCTCTAAAAATAAATAATAAATATAGTTTATGTTATACATGATTTAATTTTATATTATATATTTATAAAATTGTATTTATATATTTTAGAAAATAAAAAACATTTTTATTATTATTTGATATATTTTATTTTTATAAATTAATTTTAGTGTAGTCTAAAAATGCTTTAAAAAAATCTATAAATATTATTAAACAAAAATAATAATAATATTTAAAAATATAAATATATTTCTTTAATTATTTATATTTTTTTCTTTGTAATTTAGGAAGATTTTAGCATCTTTCAATTTTATATATTTAATGATTCATTTCTCAACTTGCCAACTTGTTTTGCACTCAGCTAAAACAGTAAAATTGTTTTATCTCTGATTTAAGCAATCTCTGCTATTGTATAACCCATAGAACTGAACGTTGTTTATCTGTAATTTAGTTGTTCTACAGTTCATTCATCTATTTATCAGCATTTTAGTTGTTGCTGTTTTTAGCTGTCTTAGCCTTGTCTTAACTTTCTTTGGGGGCATAAACAGCGGCAACACCTTGTAACACTTTAATTACCACTAATTCAGCAGACGGCGACAACAAAGATGCTGTCAGCAGACTCTCGAACAGAGTTGAAAATGAATACGAAAAGCATTGCCCGTGGCTTAACTTGATCTTGATCCATGTCCAATTCCGTCAATTAGTTGGCTGAGCATCTTCTAATGTTTCGTTATGTTTTGTTTTGCTTTTTTACTTTTCAATTTTTTTTGTCTAAGCTTTGGAATTCGAATTGGAATTTATGTTCGGAGACGGTGTGAAAATGAGCGCATTTAAAAGCGGGTCAAGCGAGTTTCGCGTTGACTTCGCTCGCGCCCTTTGAACTCGCCGCTCGCCGCTCGCCGAACGGCGCAATATTTGTGTGAAATGTGTGAAAAATATGTTTTAGTTGTGGTTGGAAATATATCAAATGCCGCCTCCTCTATCAGCTTCTGATAACCGCATCGCATGCCGCAGCGAATCATTGATTGTGTGCTGCTGCTGCCTGGCCAAAGCTGAGCAATCTTCAACCTTTCGTTGTATGCATATAAATGGTCATAAAAGCGTGGGCCAGCGCCACTCACCTGTGTCTGAACTGCATCTATCAAACGACGTCGACGGCGCCGTCAAGTCGCCGCGCTCGCTGGCGCCTCGATTAGGCGCGCAGCATTTGTTAGCCAACTGTCACAGCGTGTCAATAGCGGCAATAACAGCAATTGCAACAGCAACAATAATGGCCAACAGCGCCAACAGCGCCAACAGGCAACAGAGTCAACAGGCAGCATAATAATTTTTGGCGCTCGATTCTGTCAACACACAAACTCGCCATTACGTTTTTCGCCAGGCGTTCAGCAAAGTTCAGCAGCTGTTGAGTGAAAGTTGACGCATTGCAGACACCCAAAAGTCACCACCCACAGCAGTCCACCTGCTTGGGCTAAATGTCTGAAGGTCATGGCACATGCGCTGTTCTTTGACAGCCCCTGTTCAAAATGTTGTCGTAGGTTCTCTTCTACTATCTCTCCTCCTCTCTCTCTCTCTCTCTCTCTGTCTCTTTCTTTATTTGTGTGTCTGTTTTCTGTTTCTCTCCTCATCAGCTGTTTGCTTGCTTTCGTTCAGTTTCCGCCAAGGCATCGACTTTAATGCAGCTCTTCCGCTTATAGCATGAGAAAAGGTATTATAAAAGCAGGTAAAAGTGTGCTAGTAGAGTATGCACGACTTGTATACACCCATTACATATTAATACAAATGATTATAAGACTTGATTAATTTTGGGTAATATATTTGATTTTATATTCTCTCTAAAATATGTGTTTACATTGATGCATCTACTCTTGCCCTCTTTCAATTGTTGTTCCACTCCACTTTGCTCTCAATACTTACAGGGCATTCAATAATACAATGAAATGAAAGAAAAATTCAAACATTCTAACAAATTGTGTCCATTAGACAAAGTTTCACCAAACAAGATAAAAAAAAAAAATAAGAAGAAAACAAAACAAAATCATATTTACAATAGCAGAAGAAAGCAGGTTACTCTTGGCCTTCTTCTTTGATAGAAAAAAAAAAAACGAAAAAAAAAATCCCTTACTCATTATTTTGAACTTGTGAAGCCTTAAAGCCAGAAAAATTATAGCCGTCAACAGATCTGTAAATTGAGCCAAGCAACCAACACAAGAAATGAAATGGAAAATTACATACATGGTCGAACGTCGAACTACGTCTAGATATAGATCGTTGGGTCTAATGGGTGATGATATTTTATTTTCATGTCTATGACTTTCTTGTTTTCACTAAGCAACAAACTAAAGAAGAAGCACATTGCATTGCCAGCTGCTCGCTCAACAGCTTTAATGTTTAAATAATTACACTAAAAATTTACAACAGAAATTATAACGAAACTATGACCCAAAACAGTAGCCACAAATTGTAGTTGGTTTAGTTGAGTTTGTAGTTTTTTTTTCCTATTTTTGTTTGTTTAGCTTACAACTATGCTTGGAGCATTACGGCTAATTTAGATGGCAGCCAAGTTCGATCAGCCCAAAAACTAGCGTTAACAAATGGACTTAATATATACCTTGAAAACTCCACTTCATTCATTTTGTATTTAATGAGTTTCTATTATTTGATGTTTTTAGACAGGAAACCTTTTAATTATTGTTTTTTGGGTAGTTAGAGAGCTCTTCGGTTATATATGATGTAAAAGAAAATTGTATATTAAAGTGTACTTTTTTTCTAGCTTGTCTATTTGAATTTGTGTTAAATAGTCCAGATTCCATTTGTTTCTAAATATTTTGTAAAGTAAATTATATATATATTTTTTATAGCTGTATACAATTTAAAAATAGCCAACAGCCAACAGTCCAAATTTGATATATTTAGTTCTCATCGTCTGTGAGTTTTGCTTAAATGACAAATCTTAAAACTGGTTTAATGACATGAATGCATAGAATAAAGTACAAGTAAAAAAAAAAAATACTATAAAATTTGTGAGAAAAATTATCATTAGGAATAAATTATAATATAATATAAGTAAAATATATTTAATCATGAAAATATAATATATATAAAAATAAAAAAGAATATATAAAGATATTAAATTGAATTTATATAAAACAAATAAAATAGATTATGTATATAAATATAATAAAATAAATATAAGTAAAATATATATAATTATTATAATAATAAAATATTTATATTTATATTTTTATGTAAATATATTAAATAAAATATATTATATATATAATATATTATAGACATAATAACAATACCAATTTGCATTTCCCTAGAATATTAAATATACTTTTAGCAAAATAAAATTTCTATTTAATTTGTTCTATGTTAATTATAAATGTTTACAATTTCTAATCTTCATAAACAGTTTTAAATTCATATATTTACATATTATATACAATATATTTCCCTATTATTTTCTATATTTTTCTACACCTTCCCACATTGCCAACGATTTCACAATCTTCTCTTCTGTTAGCTGCAACTGTTGTAATCCAAAGCGCTTACATATTCCCGGAATTTGTTTTCGGACGGACATATGTAAGCCCAACGATATATATGTGCATATATGAGCCACAGATCAATAATGTTTAAATAATTACACTAAAAATTTACAACAGAAATTATAACGAAACTATGACCCAAAACAGTAGCCACAAATTGTAGTTGGTTTAGTTGAGTTTGTAGTTTTTTTTTTCCTATTTTTGTTTGTTTAGCTTACAACTATGCTTGGAGCATTACGGCTAATTTAGATGGCAGCCAAGTTCGATCAGCCCAAAAACTAGCGTTAACAAATGGACTTAATATATACCTTGAAAACTCCACTTCATTCATTTTGTATTTAATGAGTTTCTATTATTTGATGTTTTTAGACAGGAAACCTTTTAATTATTGTTTTTTGGGTAGTTAGAGAGCTCTTCGGTTATATATGATGTAAAAGAAAATTGTATATTAAAGTGTACTTTTTTTCTAGCTTGTCTATTTGAATTTGTGTTAAATAGTCCAGATTCCATTTGTTTCTAAATATTTTGTAAAGTAAATTATATATATATTTTTTATAGCTGTATACAATTTAAAAATAGCCAACAGCCAACAGTCCAAATTTGATATATTTAGTTCTCATCGTCTGTGAGTTTTGCTTAAATGACAAATCTTAAAACTGGTTTAATGACATGAATGCATAGAATAAAGTACAAGTAAAAAAAAAAATACTATAAAATTTGTGAGAAAAATTATCATTAGGAATAAATTATAATATAATATAAGTAAAATATATTTAATCATGAAAATATAATATATATAAAAATAAAAAAGAATATATAAAGATATTAAATTGAATTTATATAAAACAAATAAAATAGATTATGTATATAAATATAATAAAATAAATATAAGTAAAATATATATAATTATTATAATAATAAAATATTTATATTTATATTTTTATGTAAATATATTAAATAAAATATATTATATATATAATATATTATAGACATAATAACAATACCAATTTGCATTTCCCTAGAATATTAAATATACTTTTAGCAAAATAAAATTTCTATTTAATTTGTTCTATGTTAATTATAAATGTTTACAATTTCTAATCTTCATAAACAGTTTTAAATTCATATATTTACATATTATATACAATATATTTCCCTATTATTTTCTATATTTTTCTACACCTTCCCACATTGCCAACGATTTCACAATCTTCTCTTCTGTTAGCTGCAACTGTTGTAATCCAAAGCGCTTACATATTCCCGGAATTTGTTTTCGGACGGACATATGTAAGCCCAACGATATATATGTGCATATATGAGCCACAGATCAGATTAGTTAGCCAGGTGATCAAAGTCAGGTCATTTGGCAGCACAATAAAGCCCACATAATGTGCATCTATTATGGGTTAGTTGTAATAATTTATGTTTTTGTCGTGACTTGTCGCATTGGAACGCAGCTGAAGCCATTTGCCACGTGATTTTCCATGGACCTCACAAAGAAAAAATACAAATACAAATACAAATACAAATACAACAAAACAAATTGTTGGCTTTTTGTTGCTCTACTTTGGAAACGGCCAAAAAAAAAAAAAAATGTTTAATATAATAATTTTGTGTGCTTTTTTTTGTGGTCATAATGACATAAGCGCAACGCATGACAAGCACTGAACCTGAACCAAATTTGACGTTCCATATGCTCCACTTATGTGGAAAAGACCGCAAGCAACGGCTAGGTCTCTCTCTCTCTCTCTACATATATATAGATATATGTGTATATAATTGTGTTAATTTATTTGTGGCGTCGCCAAACTTGTCCACCTGTGCAGTCTGTGCCAAGCAGTCCAAACTGCATTTTGAAACTCTTTTTTTGTAAATATTTTATTTATTTCTTGCTGCTTTGGCAACAAACAAAAAAAAAAAAAATAAATGCATGTGGCAAATGTTTGTGTTATGTGATTTTGAAAGTGCGTCTAGCACATAAATCATAAGATAATCCAAATATTGTATTCAACGGTATTTTTCATATGAACTCCATTATTCGATGACACTTGTCTGTCTGTCTATGTATGTGTTGTGTGTGTGTGTGTGTGTGGAGTCTCCACGAAATGTTTTCAAGTGGCAGCGCTGCGACCCTGAAAGCACATTTCTTAAGATGCCCCCATTTATATGCATAGAGCCAAGGTCTTAACACATTATAATTTGTTTTGCTTTTTTATTTTTCATTTTAAATACATTTTGGTTGCAATTGAACACAATCGAAGTATTGGCAAAGGCCAAGCAAAGAAATGCGCCAATGAAAGCCAATCTAATCATTTCGAAAGTCGATAGACTTGCTTCATAAACCTACGTACTAAGTAGGTAGATCAATAACAAGTGAGTTTATACTGCAGTGAGAGCATATATATATATGAGGATTTTCACTACAGTTGATTATAGGTATATGACTTTTGTTATTTTAGTTTATTTTCATTTTTATTTTGTTTGACTTTGCTGTAGACGGGATTTACGCAATGCTATTATTAATAGCATTATCAGCTATATAGATTTTTAAAAATTAGGTGAACTTATTATATGTCGTTTAATAAAATTTTTATTGGAATAAGTATTGCAGTAGTGTATAATTAGAAAAATTCAAATTTTCACAAATTTTAAATATTTGAAATTCTAAAGCTGACAAGCAGATAGATTGATCTTAATAGCTATATATATATATAGATTATAGCTTATTATAAACATATTCTACTTCACACTTTGTTGCCTTTTGCCTGATTTTTCCAGAATTCCCCTTAACAATGGGACAAGATTTTAGAAATTTATTTAATGAATGAAAAATCTCTCAGCTCTATGAACTTTATAAGTATAAAATACTTATATATATATATATATATATATATATATATATATATATATATATATATATATATTTTTTTTTTTTTTTTTTTTTTTTTTTTTGCGCTCCTATATACACATATATATTGTATATATAAAGGTATCTGCATAAAGTCAATTATAACTGTACATCTTAATCTTTATATGTGCATTATTTACAATACATTGAGAGATATCTGCCATTTAGTCAATCTTGATTAATTCACTACATGGCTTCGCTTTCATAGATTAAAATCCAACTAGTGTTACTAAATTTTACGACTGCTACTACTAAATTTTTTTTACTATTATTGAATTTGAATAACATTTTTCGTATTTCCAACAAATATATTAAAAAGCAAAGTCATTTTGTAATTTGTAAAGAAATCTATTCTCACGCTCTAAAAATGTAAGCTAGTTTTCACTTGCGTTTATAAATTTCAAAATATTTTTTAATAGTATGTACATATTTATATATGTATTTATATAAATACATAAATACATTTGTAATATAATAATAATAATGCAAGTTTGTTGTACAACAACATTTAAAAGCAAACGCAATATTTTGAAAACAATTTGACGCGCATATTAAAATTAACATATTTTTCATTTTTATTCATTTAGATATTTTGTGTACTATTATTTTTATTATTTTCTATTATTTATTCATTATATTTTCCAAGCTTAACTTTTTGACTTGTAGAGGATTTTCATTTTGTTACTCTTAAAGCTTGCTTTGCTATTACAATAATAATCATATTTTGTAGTTTCCCAACTAAATCCCATGCACACACACACACTCATACACACACACACACACACACACACACATACACACACACAATTGCCATTCATAAAGCAAATTTGAATTGTGCTGCTTTGGCCCATTTTCTTTTTTCGACATGACCGCACGGACAATTCCCTGCTAACCCGAAAAAAAGAAGAAAAGAAATAAAGAAATACCGAATCCAATCAACTTGTAATCAATGTGAATAACATTCCCAACCACAAACGCCCCATAGCCATTCTTTGGCGCTAGAGCCTAGACTCTATGGCGGATTGCGTAAGCGAACAAAAGGCGTAGAGTCTCCTGAACAAAATATAAAAATGTTGATTGAAGCTAAATGCTTGAAATGTCACTTTTGCTTTCATCTTTTGTGAAATGCCCAAAATGACATAAATTATTGACTACCAAATTAAATGAGACAAATAGACAAAGACCAATTCGTAAATTTTGTTGACTGAGTTTTGTGAATTGATATTAAATATGCAAACTATGTAAATTTTGCCAAAAGAAATTATAATATATTTCTTAGCTTCTTTTTTTTTATTATTTTTTGTCTTCTACACAAACAGCAGCTGCGCATGCGCACAACAGCTAAAATGTTGAACCTGTTGTTGTTGTTGTTGTTGTTGTGGCTGCTGCTGTTGTTGTGGCTGCTGCTGTTGCTGGTGTTGTTTTTCACTCGAGACGCGCGCGCGTCGCTGTCTTTGAGAAATGTGAAAGATGAAAGCGTAAATGCTGATTAAAGATTGTTTCTGTATATAAATATGCATAAACACACGCACACACACAGATAACTTGTATATTGTGCATATAAATTTATATTGTAATTTCAGCGTAAAGTGAAAGAGGCAAGAGCAGTCAAGTCAGTCAGTCAGTCGTTCAGTTGGTCGTTTAGTCAGTAACTCAGACACCTTTGATAACAGCACCCGCTGCTGCTGCTGCTGCTGTCTAATTTCACAGTCATCAAGTCAACGAGGCGTTGGCGCTTGTAGAAAGAAAGCGAGAGTTTCGATTACAAACTTTTGCATGACGCCTGCGCAGCTAAACGATTTGCAACTGCAACTCGCCAAGGCCCCAGTATCCCCTACAACCACTTTGCCATCAGCCAGTTGAAGTTTGTAATTGTGTCAAAATTATCAAGTCATGCTTGTTTATTAAATGCTGCAAAACTAGAATAATGTTTAGTGATTTTGCATTTAGTTTATTTTCTTATTTAATGTCTGTTATGCTTTCATTTGAGAGCTACATAAGAGTGCCATAGAATGACGCTGTTAAAAGTAGAGAGGGCATATGAATGATGCCCATAAAATTGGAGAGAGAACTGTATTAGAGTTTCAGCTAAAGTAAATCTCTCTATGAGCATCATTGAAATTGGTGTCTGTTAGAGAGCTGAAGCGCGCAAATTATGTTATTTACGATGACGTCTTGTCATAGTGTGAGTGAAAGAGCTTGACTAATTGAGGTTGCTAACATTTTGCATGTCAAACTCTTAAGTAAGCTTGGGATAGAGTAATAGATGAGCTAACATTTCGTTAATACTTTTTTAATTACGAATGTCAATTCTTATTCAGCTGGAGTGTTAGAGATAATATTAACAGCTGCTGATACTGATATTGATATTGCCAAGAGTATCACTCTTGTTTGGTCACGTCGTTACGTTTGTTTCGCTTCGTACTTGAAGTTCGTATTATAGGTCTGCGCTTTCCTGCATTCATAAATATATATTTTTATCAAATTATATTTATTATATATTGTAAACAAAATTGGGATTTACCTGCCTAATCAAATATTAACAGTGTGGCTATTTAAGCATTTTTTTTTTAACATTACAGTAACTAGAGTATTAAAATATCTCTGTTAGCAAGCTTCTTAGCTCTAACAGTGATTTAGACTAATTCTGTTAACTAACATTAGCTCTAATATTCAAACTGTTACTGTCGCTCTCTGTTAATAGGCCTCTTCTGTACACTAACAGTGTTATATATAAGCTCTGTTAACAATCCATTAAGCCACAGCTTAACACTTAAGTCCTAACAGCATTTGCTTACCACAAATAGTGTTACAGATTAACTCTCTGTTCACATCAATTTTTTCAAAACTAAAGCATAATCTATAACTACATGACTCCAGTCATGTAATATTTGCTTATTTTCTATTATTTTTATTAATTTTTGCTCTGCCATATTAACGATTTGGCAAACGACTTATTATATAAAAATCAAACCAGCTTTATGGCAGCAGACACCACATATGTACATACATATGTATGTTTCTTTGATTCAATTATTTGCTGTAGCTTTTGTAATTCTATTAAATTTACACAACTATGCTCGACTTGTTAGCTGAAATTAGTTTAATGATCATTCCAAATGCTGTGCAGGTAATTAAGTTAATTGCCAAACTATCTATCATTTCCTCATGATTAACTGCAGCGAATCATTAAAGATTATTAATTAATTTTTAATTGAAAGCAAACGCCGGCAGGCGGCTAATTGTGAACTGTTGAAGCCAGCGCCTAAAGGTCACTCCCATATGCATTTTGATTAATAAACCTTTTTTTTTTTATTTATATATTTATATTTTATTATACGCTGTTGTAATAAACAAATTACATTTTATTGTAATAGTTACCATTAAAACTAGCCCAAGCAATTGCAAAAGTTAACGCACAACTGACTTGGAATAGGTGTAAATTATCAGCGTCTGAAGTATTTATATTTCGTTTCAGTTGAGAAATAAACAAATACAAAAGAGATGTATTTAAGTGTGTGCGTGTGTGTGTGTGTGTATGTTTATTGTCTTTTGAAGAGCCGACGACGTTTTTGTATGTCTTGTTTTTGTCTTTTAGGCCACAAGAAAATAAAGAAAAAAAAATCAAATAAAATCTGCATAGATTACGCGTATTATTTATCAATTTCTAGACAGCGGCGTGGGTAAAAACTTTAGTCATTAAATAAAATAAACTTTTTGCAGACTTTTCAAGCTCAGATATATATATATATATATATATAGTAAAGAAATGATGTTGACTTGCACATGACTTTCATGACATTAGAAAGTAAATTGCCATGAGGCCACTTGGTCAAACGGCAGCAACTAAAACAAAAACATCAAGCAAAAAGCCAACAACGTGCATAAAACTTTATTACGAAAACGAGCAAAAAAAAAAAAAAAAATTATTAAATAAATAAAAATGAAGAAAAAAAAAAAGAAAGAAGCAAAGCGTCAGATAAGCATGAAAATGTTTTATGCTTTTCTATTGAACTTTGCAGCGGGGGCCACAATTGAAAGTCAACGGGCAAAAATGCTTTAAAAACTAACTATACTTATTATAATAATAATTATTAATTGCTTTGTGGCAGGTGGCTCGAGGCAACTCTCACAACAATTCGTTTTCCAATGCAATTGCCTTTATGCAATCCATTCGCCAAATAGACAGTTTTTGCCTGTGTCGAAAGTAGCATTTAGGGTAGTCTAATCTTATCAGCAGAGCTACGCTAATGTGTGTTCAAAGTCCAGGAAAGAAAAAAAAAAAAAAAACAAATTAGAAATGAAAGGTATAGGAGCTTATGAATACCCTACACTCTACTCTCTCTACTATATGTAGATGGTGAACGAAATTCTGATTACTTTCAGTAATATCTTTATTGAGAATTCTAAAGTTTAATCAATGTTTACTTTTACATGGACTATAAATGCTATATTTGACGAATCAGTTAATAAATATTGTAGTCAATTTATTGTTAAATGCGCCACACTTGATCACCAATTAGAAATAAAAGGAATGAAAAAAAAAATAATAATAAATAAATAAATTGACGCATTTGTGACTCATAATTGATAAGAATTTTGATAAACCAAAAACAAGAAATAAATAATACAAAAAATAAACTAGCAAAAAATTCAAATTGTTTCAGCAATATCAGCAGCAACATATCTCAGGAAGTTACAAATTTCAAAGATCTAATCTAATAGAGAAAATTATTATTATGATTATTTCCGCATAAAAAAAAAAAATAATAATAATAAATTCTTACAGCAT
The DNA here is from genome assembly GCA_035047405.1 of Drosophila stalkeri. Lineage (NCBI taxonomy): Eukaryota > Metazoa > Arthropoda > Insecta > Diptera > Drosophilidae > Drosophila > Drosophila stalkeri. The sequence goes on from JAWNPR010000039.1 coordinate 13,501,749, forward strand.
AGCAGAAATAATTGATAAAATGCTCTTGAAATCTTTACATTCCACAATAAGTGCCGCTTTTTATGTTGAGTTATCTAGAACAATAACTGTTCTTTAGCATTTTATATAACATGTATAACATGTTCACTTCAAGGCTAATCCATTTGCTTCATGCCACAATCAAATTCAACTCTTTCGATGCGCTGATCCATCACGAATAAACTACAATATAATTGTGCACAATAATTTCGTCAGCTTATTCAAATTGTTCACACATGTGCCTGACGAATCCATATGATATCATGGTATGTACTTTCAAATCCTAACGTCTTAAATTCCTAAAGACAAAGCGTCGTCGAGCACATGTTCCCAGGCCCTCAAACACTAAGCGTAACGGCCGATCCATAAATCAGGCATTAATAAATTTCAATCTACGCAAATTTCGACAGTTGAGAATCGGCAAATGGGGAAACATCTTTCATTCATTTGTTGGGCACAAAAACCAACAAATACAAATTTGAAATTCTTTGCTAAATGTCAATTAATTATTAAGTGGAACCAAACGAAATAAAAAAAAAAAGAGAAGCATTTTTTTTTATTTAATTATAAAGTCTCGGCATGTTCCATGCATCCATGGAATTTTTATGTGCCCAAACTCGGGAGTCAGTTGCTTCGGCTGCTGCTGTTGGTCTTCTGACCCAGCCTACCTTTGTATATTGTGTTAACTCATTTCCTGCGAAAGTGATGGACAACAACTGAGAATTATGATATCATGCTGAGCTCATCTTTTGTACCATCAAAACTGCAAAGTGTTCGCACAGCCTGATCCTAACCCCAGTCCAGCCAGACATGTAAGTTCAAAGTTTTATACGGAACAAAATATACAAGCAACATAAAAAAGGTCTTGGTTCAAATACGGCAAAGTTAAAAGTTGTCAAGGCATCAGATTCCGCTCTTTTTTTTTTGTTTGGGAGTAAAGTAGTTTAAGATGACTGTCTTATAGATGAAACGGCTTTTATGTCTTGTCAAACAATTGTTTCGTGTATAAAAAGTGTCATTTGTTTTGAGGGCAAAATTATTTTATAATTATAATAAAGTAATTACATCGGACAATAGGATAGGATTATATGTCCAAATTATTGTATACTATTTTCTTACTGCTTAATTGAATTATTATAAAGTATTTGGTTTACCCAAATTTATATATATTAAATTTTTAAGCATTAATAAATTTGATAAACATATTGATATTTATATTTATTATATTTAATAATATTATTTGATTGTTGATGTTTTAGAGAAAATGTTGAGTAGCTCATGGAAAGGGTAGTTACAGGGTATCTTTTAGTCAAAGCTAAACTACCAGTTTAGGGTATTATTAGCTAGTTGTAGAATATTTTCTAGTTTAATTTATAGAAAAAAAAATATCTCTATATAAAACATTTATTTCTACAAAATTCTCTCTACTCATCTTATTAATTGAAGTCTGTTAATCTGCATTCGATCTTCACTGTTCGAAATTTTTGTAAGTTGTTTGGTTAAGTTGGATATTTATTGCATGTTTTGGGCGTAAAAAAAAAAAAAAAAAAAAAAAAAAAAAAAAGGCAATTCACAAATGTCAGTCACGCTTAATAAACTTTAAACGAAATTGCCGAGCCATGGAGTTCGTCCGGTCTGTGGTCAGTCTGAGGTTTGTCTCGCTTTGTAATCAAAAGCCGGCCGGTCACCACCAACGGCCTCCACCCATTCCCCATCCACCAACCCTAAGCGAACCGTACCGTTCCGTATCATAGTGAACCCAACCCAACCAACCGGAGCACCTTGGACATTCAATCGCTGAGTCAACTAAAAAATTTTTGTTTTGCTTCAAAAATTGCATTTAATTGTTAAGCAAAATGCCAAGCTCGTTATGAATAGAGTTATTGCCAAGATACCCGTATATATACATGTGTAAGCATTATTATATATTTTGTATTTTGTATGAGTTACATGTTGATATAATTCAAGCTGGCTCATTGACAACTTGGATACCCTATCGAATGGGATAGGGATGGGAATGGGATAAAGTTGAAATTGAAATAAATATGGGGAAATAATAATACAAAAATAGAAAGTTATTGGATAAAAGTATGGCCGATATATGTACATATATAGATATAATGAACTTTTTCTATCAGTCTTTTCTATCTTTTTCTATCAACTGCATATTGTGTATATAATATCAAATTTTTGTATATAGTGAATATAGTATAAAGATTTTTGGCTTATCAACATTTTCCGAAAGTAAAAAGTCCTAGATATATATTATATTTATAGCGATATATTTATATCAATTAAACAATGTTTAATCTTACCAAGAATCTTTTTGAAAATTTAAAGATTTTATATATTTTTTACTACATATTATAGCTCAACTTAAAGGTATTATAGATAAACATCAATTAACGCCATCGATAATATTGTAATACTCCCGATATTTGTAGACTACAAGCTGAATCACAAATATCCATAAAATTTCTATACTTTTCCCTTAATGATAAAGACATTAGTTTTTAAAGGGCATCATCATGTTATTCAGTATTCATTGAGACTTTAGCCAATTTGCTTCCGTTGAGCTGCTGTTGGTCATGTCAGGTGCTGGTGGCACACCCCACACCAGCCCACCAGACAACCACAGCACCACAGCCAACCGACCTCACCCCATCCCATTGGCAATACACAAGTACACCCCACACACCTCGCAGCTCTGGGCAATAGGGGCATGTCCGACTGTTTGCACAACATGTTTAATATGATTGCTGAACCCGTTTCGAGTTTTATGTAGTTATTTTTGTTACAATTTTTGCTCGCTTTGGGTTTGGCCAATCAAGTGCGGAAGTGCACAGTGAAACACTGTAGCCGACAGTGAAAGAGAGAGAAAGACAAACAGACAGACAGACAGAGGGGGACAGATAGAGGGAATTCAAACAGTTTGCATATTTAAATAATAAAAAGTGCAATTGGAAAGGTAAACAATTTGGAATTTAATCGTTACGACATTTAACGCTATATTTATTTATTAATTGATTTCCAATGCGCTATAACTGTATATTTAACTTGATGGCATATTAAAGCCTTTATCAACTTGAACTGACTTTTTAATATTGCAATTTACTTATTTTATTTTTATTTTTTTGTATCTCTTTCCACAGCCTTTGACAACAACAATCATCATACGCCGCTCGTCTCCGCCCATCGAAAGGTGAGTCTCAATGTTGTTTTTATTATTTTTATTTTCGCTTTTTTTTACGGCTTGTTAAGAGTTTGAAATCTTTCACGTGTGTGGTGTCACCAACAGCAAACCAAACCAAACCAAACCAAACTAAAACCACTAAAACCACAGACACAGTTGAACTTTCCAAGTGCTTACCGATTACAGATTAGAATTATGGCTCGTTAAATCTCCGTAAATGAGCTCAGCTCACTTCGCTCCACAAATGTAGGCAGTATCCATTTGATGCTTATAGCTGAGCTTTTTTTAAGGTTCCGGTTCAGGTTTTAATTAAGCTTTTAATGATTTTTAATGGTAATATCAGATAGTACTCTAAAATGACTGAAACATGTGTGGCAATAGATTTGCTAAATATTTGTTTACTTTTCAATAAACAAATCAATCGTAAACGTTATTTTTAGCAATGAACTGAATAGTCATAGTTGTCATGAAAATATTAATTTTTACTTTGCAATGCAATAAATATTTGTAGAAAATTGCAATAGTAAAGATAAAATTGTCAATAATATTTTGAATTGATAAAAGTATAAAATTTATTGAATGAGCTTTTGTATATGTGTGCTAAGAATGGCATGAATGAAGTTCAAATTTTTCTAAATATATCAAATTAAATAATACTAATACTATTTGAATTAAATAATTAATAAAAATAATTATTTACAATTAAACATAGAATTAAACAACTATTATTTTAGTTAAATAATTCATTAAAATAATTTAATTAAATACAAATGTATTTAATAATTAATTTAAATAATTTTAGTAATATTTGTATTGACATTAATCTGAATAATACTATTACTTACTTCATTCATTTCCTTTATAAATATTTTAAAATTTAGTTTATTCTCCATATATAAAATAAATATTACTAATATTATTTTAATTAAATAATCAAATAATTTAATTAAATAATTAATTATTATTACTTAAATAATTAATTTAAATCATATTAATTATTAATAAATAAATAATCAAATAATTTTATTTTATTAAATAATTAATAAAAATAATATTAGTAATATTTATATAAATCTGAATAATATTGTTTACCTTCACTGAATTCATTTCATATATGAATATATCTAAATATATCATAATCATAATATATATAATATATAGTCATATATGAATATATCTAAATTAATTCATAAATGAAAACTCCTCAAAACTAAAACTCTGATTTCACCTAAGCAAAGCAACAACTGCAAGTTCTCGTTTTCTGCATTTTATGACTTTTCCCAACTAGTATTATAAATATGATTGAATATTTGTGCTAGTTGCTACCCACATATTATTAAGAACCCTTTTCAGATTGTATGCTTATTCATGTTTTTCCTTTGCCTCACACACATTCATTTAATTCTTATAATTACAAGAATTTGAAGGTACTCAAAGAATGTGCATGGTTTTTTTTTTTTTGCTTTTTCCTTTTTTTTTTTTCTGTTCTCACATATAACAAGACAATGGAATTGCCTTATGCTAAGCAGGGAGAATAACGAACGACCTCCATTGAGTAGGCTGCATATTTCTCACATGCACACACCCATTACAGCAACAGCGATACTTAATTGAAAACCAGCAACAACAACAACAACAACAACTGCAGAAGCAACAACAACAGCAACTGAAGCTAAAAGATACATTAAAATGAAGGCGTAGAGAAACTTGCGCTTCCATGTTACGAACTTCGTAGGCAGCTGCTGCGGCTGCTTTGTCTGTTGTAAATGCAGGCGTTGTTGTTGTTGCTGTTGTTGCTGCTGTTGCTGTTGTTGCTGCTGATGCAGTTGCGAGTAGTTTTAATTACCTACCAATCCATGCCTGCCCCCAAAAAGTAACAACAACAACAACAACGACTAACGATCATCATGTGAATTCTCTGCGCCTGCGCATTTCCTCTCAGCTTGTCTTTAGGGTTTCCACTGTGGGAAACATAAGTCCAAAAAAAAAAAAAAAATGCATTCTTCGTGGCTCTTCCAAAAAAAAAAAAAAATAAATTTACTTTCGCACTTCGGCTCAGTTGGGGAATGGAATGGAATGGGTCCAGTTGTAGCATCTGTGTAAATTACCGTAAAATTGTTAGCTTGCATCGCCAACAAACATTAACAATGCCAGCAACAACAACAACAGCAGCCGCAGCAGCAACAACAACAACACTTTCACACATTATGCCTTGGCAGCTGTTGTCCATTTTGTTTTATAGCCTGCTAAAAATTGTTAAGTATTTTTTTTTTTTGGTACGTTTTGTCACGCCATGTGGAAAATCTTTAAAGTAAAGTAGAAAATGAGTCTAGAACCCTTCAAGAATTGAACCACAGCATAGGTGTAATATAGGTTTAGATATTCATGCATTTATAACATAAATTGCAGAGCGCTAAGCGTTTAATGAGAGACAGAACTTTGTGGGAAAAATAACTTTTCTCAATATATTTGTATATACATAATATATATATTTATGTTGTATCAGAATCTTCAAAATCTTTGGCAAAAATATTTTTAAAGAAATATTTGTTGCTTTTAAGGTAATAAGCTTTAAATAAGCTTTATTTAAAAATCATTAATTATCTGCGAAATATAGTAAATAATTTTTAAATTATTATTTAGTAAAAAAAATTTATTTGTAAGTATTTAAATAAATATTATTTAATTTAATTTAATATTATTATTATTTAATTTAATATTATTTAGTTTAGTATTAACTTAAGCTTGTGTTTCCTCAACAATATTTCATTGATCTATAAAGATTTCATATTCTGATTAAAATTCAGCAACCTCATCTCAACAAATTCATCAGAGCTCATTAGACTGTCTTAATCAAGGTTAATTGATCAAAATAATAAAATATCCATTAAGCTATTCATAAACAAATCTTTTGAAAAATTCATTAAAATACTGTTTAACAACGCTCGAACTCTGACACTAAATTATAACTAGAAATTTATTTACATTTTCTATAGCAATTATACTTAAGAGAGTTCACTCTCTTTTTGAAATACATCAAAGTCGTTTCTCTAATTGCTCAGAAGCATTTTCATATTTGCCAAGCTCTACAAAACGAAAATGAAAATAAAAGTTTCGTTCAGACTTTGTAGGGATTTCTGAATTGTCTCTTATGCAAGAAACATTTCAACCCCAAAACAAATAATCGTGGGGTTAGTAGAATATTGTGCCTCGTGTCCAGTACAAGCTAAATTGAAAAATATTTCAGCAATTATCATAAATTTAGTTTGTTTTTGTTTTTCGTTTGGGGTTGCTTTAGCCCCCACCCAAAAATGAAATGCAAAAAAAAAAAAAAAAAAAGCGACTGCAATGCGCAAATTTCCATTTCATATGAGTTTTTTTTTTTTTTTGGGGCTTTTTTTTCGTCAGACTTGGGTGCGATTCGTTAAGCGTTTATTTTAGCAATTGAGTGGCAAAGGCATTGGAGGGTCTGAACTAACTCTGAGCTAGTGGAACTACTAAGTTGCTGTTGTTGTTGTTGTTGTTATTGTTGCTTTGCTGAGTGCCATCGTGTGCAGTGACATTTTCCGCTAAAGTGCACTTAAACATGTTTGACCTTTGCTTTTGGGCCAAATCGCTGTCAGATACATGACTTAAGTGCTCGCTTTGCTTGGCTCGACTTATGCAATCGACAAAAATGACTTAAATGACAAAATCGACCGAGGCGCAAACTAAATGCGGAACTTGTGGCATCTACATATCATGTGAACATTGTGATGCAAAAATATTGATGAACGCGGCTGTGGTAATAGCAGATAGACAGCCATTGAGACAGACAGACAGACAGACAGTTAGATAGATAGAAAAGAGATATGCACTTATGCATGTTTATAATACTTAGTGGCCCAACAAATTGCTGGCAGTCTACTAACCGCAAAAGTCTTCATCAGGCATCAGGCAAAACCGCTTTAAAAGCGCTGCCTGCTCGTCGGTCGTCTCCTGGTTTTCCGGATTGGCTCGTGATCAGCTAACTACCTGACTGCCTGACTGCCTGCTTGCTTGCTGACTGACTGACTGACTGTTGGTCTGTCTATTTGTCTGTCTGCCGGTCTGCTGGTCTGGCCTGGCAGCTTGCTTTTCAGTTTGATATGTGGAAGCTGTTACCAGGAAGTTGCCTTTTGCGGTTGCCAACCGGCCAAAACAGCAGCAGACGACAGTTAAGGTCGCCCAAATGTCGCAGCTCTCTATGCACTAACCAATGGGTGGGTGTTTTTGTAAAAGACAGCTAAAATACGAATAGTGAAGAACAGTTTTTTTTTGCGAACTAAAGAATATTGTATACACTAAATTGATGGAATTTAAGTGAATTAGTTTTCTAGCTTTTGAATTTTTTTTACTTATGAAGTTTGAAGCTTAGTTAATTAAATATATTTATCGGACTGTGTGAAAGCTGAATACATAAAAAAGTGATTTAGCTGCTACAATGAAATTAATCCAAGTATTAAAGATATTAAGCAGAGTTGAGCTTGTTCTTTTATTTAGTGACTTTTTTAATTCTTTGATGATTTTGTTGAAAGTCTTTTATAAATTTTGTATTTTACAGTGTGAAACTTTTAATAATTTTATCTGTATTGTAAAATTTATTTTTCTATAAATTATATTACTCATTTTCGACTTCACATAGTATCCAGAGTTTTATATTAAATAAGAAAAAAATTTAATATTTATATAATATAATATAATGATGTATAATATAATGTTATGCAACATAATATTTCTTAATAATTAATTAATTTTATATTAAATACGGAAAAAAATTAAAGGCATATTTTTAAAATAATTTACAAAATATAAATCATTAATATAACTGCTATAGAGCTTCTTATATATACATTTATTCAGTTGATAATTAAGAGAAATTTTAGCATTTATGAATAAGGCCTAAAAATAATCATCGACTTTATTAAGTAAATGAAAATGAAAATTGTATATATTTATTGAAAGAAATTTTAAATTTCCTTCAATATGTTGATCAAGTTATTATTCTGATGTTGATCTTTAAGTAATTTGTAGAAAAAGGATATTCGATATTTATATTATAGTTCCTCTTCCTTTGCCAACTTCAACTTCGTATCAAGATCAAATTCATTTCAACCCCATGCAAGGGCATCAATAAAACTCTCAAACCCCCAATCATCACTCTCTATGGTGGATGCGCCTCACCGCACTCGAGTGCATGCGTAAACCTTCAAAAGTGTAGTAGCCGTTGGAGAGAGAGGGAGAGAGAGAGAGGAATTAAAGGGCTTGCCCCACTGCAATGCCTTAAATGGCATTTGTAGTGCTCGCAGTTTGTGCTATTTGTGTAGTTCGATTTACAATAAACCAATAAAGCATTGCATTGACTGACATATAGACATTGTGCGGGAAGTTTTGTAATTGGTTTATAGGTTATTTGGGTGCGGTTCCCTTTTCGGCTAAACTTGACATTTGAGAGGCAAGAAAATAGGATTACTTTTCTACACATTTGACAGCTCTCATAAATTGGGTTAGGCATATGTTGGCGAATTGCCAAAGATTTCCCCCAATAAGGGCAGGGCAGCCACACAGAAAATTAAGTAATTAAAATGCTTGATAGGGTTATATGACCATATCTGTGAGATTTACTCTTGAATTATTATCTGTTGGATTAATTGATATTTAGGCGACCAGGAAATGGCCAAAAATAGCTAAAGTCATATTATAGCCGATGGAGACTTTAGATAGCGTTTGTTATTGTCGCTTGGAAGTTCAGTTGAGTTTCTTTATGTGTTTGCTTGCAAAGTTCATCATGCTACAAATATTTTACAACTAAACTGTTCTCACACGTCTATTAATGGTCCTAACTCTATGCACTCAATTAGTGAGATATTTTAAAATTATTTAATTGCTGCTGATTGCCGAGCTCGGTTGCATGTTTATTTATACAATGAAGTCTAATAGACTTGACTCTATTTATTTATTTTTTTTTTTTTTTTCAAAAGCTAATTACATGTTAGTTATAGAAAAATTTACAAGTTCTCTTTTATCTTTGTTGCTGTAAGGCTTTAATTCTAATCTCAAGTACACATAATCCATATATTTATATTTATTTTTGTACATTTCATTTTGAGTGTCACATGTGTATGCAGGTCTCATGTTTGGCTTTTCATATCTGTAGCATAGATAAAACATGAGCATGAAAAGCCATGGCCTAAATTGTCTGCGCCAGCTATCAGTTGACAGTTGAACTGTAGGACAGTGTAGGCTATGGAATAACTTGAGGTGATGAATTACATATGTTCTGAGAGCTAACAATCTGAAAGAAAAGAGAAAAGAAAAAATAAAATATGAATTATAAGTTCGAAGATAGAAAACAATAAATAAAGGTAGAAAAGAGTTAAGAGATGAGAGTTGAAAGAAGATGAGTGAGAATATGGAAATGAAAAGATTGAAGGTTAGATATTCAAGTATTGGTAGGAGATGCCAGTGTAAAATATACATAAGTTGAATGATCAAGGAATTAAGGAACCTTGAACCTAAATAAAGGAACCTAGAAGAGGAAAGAGAACAGAGGAGAGAGAAAAAAAAAATAAGTAATATCTAGAATTAAGAAATGCAAAATGAGCGAAAGAAATATATGAGAGATAAAAGATATGATAAAAGTTGATAAATGGCAAATGAATGATGAAATAGTAGAGATGAGTAATAAGAAACCATAGATGGGAAATCAGATTTATGGAGATGAGTTATAAGGGAGTAAAGAGATATATAAAGAAATACTGAGATAGGAAAAATAGCAAAGAAGAAAAAATCCCAAGCGAGAAAAAGCTTAAAATAGTTAGGGGTACAAATAATAAATCTTGTTTACTATTCAGAATGATAAATATATAGGGTACTGAAACAAAAAAAAAAAAAAAAAACATTTTATTCAACTTAAACTAATGTTTATAAAAGATTTTTAAATTATTTGAATATGAACAGCTTTTTCATTAAGAATATTTTAAATTTCCCATTGTTAAATATCGGTTAATATTTTTAAATATCATTTACAGAGTAACAAAATATTTGTATACTTTAACAAGAGGGACAAGTGCGTTCAGTTGGCATCAAATTGCTTCCATAATAATGCTTTGCTTTGGTCAATTAAGCTTTGCAATTATTGACCAGACATCCAAGGTTTTCAAGGTCTTGCGACTGGAAAATAACAAAGTCTAAGCACAAATATTTGTCGCAATTCAAATAATGCATGAACAATTATTTGCAGTAAATATTATATTGGGCCATGAATTGAAATACTAACGATCAGGTGTGATGCTTGAAGCGTGTGTGAGTGGGAATGTGTGTGTGTGTGTGTGTGTTGGAGTGTGTATGTGACTCTGTGTGTTAGTGTGTGTGGGGTTGTTGTGCTTGGTGACTCAGTGAATGTTGCAATAAGAGTTTAGCTACTCCTTTTGTGGCTCACTGTCTCTCTCTCTCCCTCTCTCTCTCTCTCACTTGCATTGTTCTGGCAAAAAAATGAAAAAAAAGTCAAAGCGCTTTTTTTGGAGCGTGAACATCTGGCTAAGTCGTACCTGTTCCATTTACTGGCCCGCCCGTACTTTTATGGGTTCGTCGGTACCTTTGCAGCAGCAACAAATGTTGCAAGTGGTAACGGCTGCTGCTGCTGCTGCTGCTTGCCTGTTGCGCCTCAAAACAATGGCTCCACTTGGCCAACAACAACAACAACAACAACAACAATAGCAATAGCAATAGCAACAGCAAAGCGAGGCGACGCTGCTGACTGCGACTTGGTTGAGTGCCTTCGCCGTTTGTTTTATGCTCCGCCTGGCTTTGGATCTAGCTCTTGGTCTAGTCTCCAGCTCTAGCTGTTTGCCTGTGACCACGCTCTGTGTTATTGCTACGCATTTATAATAAGCGGAACCTAGCACAGTGGGCGACTTCCTGTCATACGCAACAGGAAAGCAAAAAGGAAAACAAAAATCGTCTAAAAGCGAGAAAATTTCCTGGTTATTAAAACAGATTTCCAATTGAATTCTATTAATTGAAGTGAAAGATTAAAATGGCGGATATTTGGAGAAAGATTTAATTGAACTAAAAAATTGAATAAATAAATTTTGATTTTTATCTAGTATGTGAATAAGAAAAGCAAATAGTTAGAAGTTCATTCAGGAATTGCAAGTCTTGCTTGTGAAAGAGCGCATAAATAATATATGATATGTGATGAAAAATAATAAAGATTTCTCATATGAAAATCTAAAAATTCATTCATAAACCTAATTTAATTTTCATTTTCTTTATGTATTCCTTTTGAACTTGAACTTGCCTAAAGCTTAGTTTAAATGATTGATGATCAAAGCAAGTTTTCGTGCAACTTAAGATTTCCACTGGATTAATATTGATTAGAGCAGTTAGATAACATCGAAGAAAAAAAAAACGGTATTAAATGTCCTCAGGTTAGGGAGCACGCAAAGTCTAAACATCAGAAATGACAAAATTGATGATAGCAACAATTTTATCTCTTGTGTGGTCTGAGGCTTAACATGTTTATGAAATTCCTAGGAATACACGGAAGACTCGTTTGTGCACATACAAATGAAGCTTAGACCACTGTGCGCTTCTTCTATCTATCTATGTGTGTGTGTGTGTGTGTGTGTGTGTGTGTGTGTGTAGACTGCAGCTGTTGCTGGCGGCGCATCGGCGACCATTGCGCATTGTTCTATGGAATCAATCAATTGGTTTGGCAGGCGCAGCACCAGAACTGCCAAGACTGAAAACTGAAAACTGAAGACTGAAGACTGAAGACTGAAGACGATGACAACGCGCACGACGTCAACATAAAAGTGTCGATCAACTAAACGCTGTCGGCTCTGCCTGACCGCCCCTTGTCTCTCTCTCTCTCTCTCTCAGTCAATCTCTATAGCCTAGGGAAAGGCATGGGCATAGAGCTATTATAAGCTTGGCTTAGGCATGGCCAGCCAAGAGGCAAGTTCATGGCTCGCTGAAGCGACGACGGCGTCTGCCGATTGTCTTTCTGGCCGATTCTTCTTTCTGTCTCTCTGTGGCAATTGTATTTATGGCTGCATGTAATTGCATGCGTCGTGACGTACAGCCCGACGCTTAGGCCCCAGACTCGAGATGTAAGCCCAAAAAAAACTCTTTAACTACAAACGCCGTGTGCGGCTGGAAATGGATGGATGGAGTGAGTCCAATGACCGTTCGTTCTATACGATTTGTATTTTGGGCGCCTAAATAAACACTTTTTCCATAACTTCTATTGTATTGAATACTTGTCAAATATTTGACAGCTGCTGCTAGAGCGGTTTGACCGTTAGGCAAACAAACATAGTGAATCGAATGCAAAGTTCAAGTATTGTGCTGCACTTGAAATTAAAATAAAATGCATTTGAATTTCTCTCTCGCACAATCGACCAATGCTGGTGGGAACCACTGACTGCACTCACAATGAAGCCATAATTCTTATAGCCATTGCCATTGCCATTGCCATTGCCATTGCCATTGCTATTGCTATTGCCATGCCAGAGACTTGCATACGTTCGCTGCTGCATGCGAGCCGACGTGATAAAGGACTCATTAAAGCATCACCTGAATGGGCTGGTCTAGCAGCCTCCAATTCGTAGTCCAAGTCAAACTCAGCCATAGCCAAGTTGTCTATGTAAGTGCACAAGCACACACAGATACACACATATACATATATAATACTCATACACACAAGTTCACTTGTTCAATTGCTTTGCCACTTTAAGGCCTCACAACACTCAAGAGCGAACCAGTCTTTTAATACACTTTTTAGCATTGGCAGCTATGCATTTTGATATGTAGTTGGTAAATTTCATTTGAAGGATCAAAAAAGATATATAATAATAAAAATTTATATAAATATATAGGTATAATAATAATATAATAAAGAAGGTTATTAAATCAAAAGCTTGAGTAAAACGATAAAAAAAAAAATAACTGCAAAGCCCCATGCATACATATACATACATTTATATACATTTATATATATACAAATAGATTGACAAATTAATATCGATAGGTGGAACGATAAATAGATAGTCAGATAGATATGCAAATAGATAGATGGATAGGTAGATAAATAGATAGATTGGTAGATTTATTGATTGATTCAAATAGATAGATGGATAGATAGAAAAATAGATATATAGATAGATAGATGAAAAGAAAGACAGATAGAAAAATAGATATATAGATATATAGACATGTAGATAGATAGATAGATAGGTAGATTGATTGATTGATTGAAATAGATAGATGTATAGATAGAAAGATAGAAAAAAAGATAGATACATAGATAGGTAAATAGATAGATAGATAGATAGATGATAGATATATATATAAATCGATAGATAGATAAATAGATCTTTTAGATAAATGCATGGATAAGATGTTCCATAATATCAACTATTCAACTATTATATAATTATATAATATTATATTCTTTCATTGAACATTTTAGTTGTATAATCAGATCTTTAAATTTCATTGTAAATTGAAATATTTTACAGCTGAAAATATCCATATGCATATCTCTTAAATGTTAATTTTTGCTTAAATCTTCAACTCTTTTCACACACATTTAAAAAAAAAAATACTTTCGTTATATATTACATCAACTTTAATACACCAAATATTCTCCTAGAGTAGCTGCACTTTCCCATTGCATATCCATTTTTCTCTCTCCCAGTTTATTTTGGCCTGAAGGCATTGCATATATTCAGCAAAAATAGAAAGAAGACGCAAACGAGTTGCTTGACTGGCAACAAGTAACAAACAGTTACTTTTCTCTATATACATACATACATACATACATACATATATATACAACACATATAGTTTTTGGGGTCTGATGCTGCTGCAGTTGTTGCTGGAAGCTGCCGCCCAGTTTTGCCATCATGGGAACTGAGAAGAGAGTCGCATTGGCTGGCAACAACTGGTTGTCCAGTCACGAGCTGCACTCAGTCAAAGACTTCCCGACTTACCATTCTATTCTATTTCTCGTCGTTGCCGGGCCCTGACCCAAACAGACGTCAATTCATAAGCGCAGCTAACACCCCAATGCCTGCGATCTGTCCCGCCCCGCTCGATGTGTACACTTGCAATTTGGTTGCATTAGGTTTTTAGTGGGGGCCAGATCCGAGTCGAAGTCAAAGTTGGATCGGGTCCCACTGCCCAGTTTGTATTTCTCTTGCGAGTATTTCAATTTAGATGCTCGCGGTCTGGGTAATACTACGTACGGTACTTGAGCCAATTACCCAATTAAACGTCAGCGTTTTGTGCTATCTCATTGCCGCGATCGCCTACAGTTCTTCATAGTCGTGGTGGTAGTGGTAGATGCCCAAATATTGATATCTGTCGGAACTGTTTGGGCCATGGCCCATGGCTATTTCTTTTGATTTGAGTCATGTTCTAGAGGCGTGCACAATTAGCGTTTTGTTCGGTTCCGTTATAGCCAGGCCATGCACAATGCGCCCAGGGATTATGTCTTGCCAGTTGCGCGTCGCCTTGCGTCGGTCAAACTATGAAACTTGTTTACCGATTATTATCGATGGTTGAGGAGGGGGAGAGATTGGTCTCTTTTTATTTTTCTGCACAGCCGATCGACGATCTCACCTCTCTCTCTCTCTCTGTCTTTCTTAAATGTGTGCTAAGTGCGCTGTTCCAGGTGGGCATGCTTGAACTTTGTTAGGTTTTAACCCGCACAGCAAACCAATTCGATATGGGTTGGGCAAATGAGTTGCAAATTGTTTCGAAATCTTAGTGTTAATGTTGATCAATTAACTTATCAGTTGCATATGGCTATATATACTATATATGTATATATAGTTTTTCTACAATTTAAAATTTCCTTAAATTACGCTTGCGCCTTGCTATGCGATTCTCAAATGGAAAGCTCAGCAGACCTGATGCTAACATAAAACAATATTTTTCCTCAGCTATATAACTTGACTTTATGGTGATTCGTTTCTTGGCAACTGCCGCTGCTGGTGCTGCTGCTGGTGCTGCTCTTTAAGTTTTCTTGTCTCTTGAAACAGTGGCCAGAGCAACGCCACATGGGACCAGTCTAGACCACTAGACCCGACCAGGCCAACACAAGGCAAGCCAAGTCAAGCCAAGCCAAGCCGAGGCGAGCCAGTGTTTTGTCTTGTGGTTTTTTGTCGCTATCAGGATTCACATTTTATGCAATTGTTTCCATAGAAAGAATGCCATGTCTAAATACATACAACACACAGAGACAGCAACAACAGCCACCGACCAGCAGCCAAGTAGCTCTCAACTTGACTTGGAAACGAACTTCTAGACGGTCGATGCACAGGTCTATGCTGTCTATCTGCCCAGTCGTGATCAATGTTGTCCCATGCAGAGCGCAGACTAGAGCAAAGTTAAGGTCTAGTCAATGCTAAACTAATAAATACCCTGTATTAAAAATTGAATTACAAATTGTTTGAACTTTATTCATTGCACTTTCCTACATAAAAATGTTTTACAAATTGTGTTGACATTCATAATATAAATAATGCGTGCCAGAGTGCACATAAAAGCTGCTAAGTTTCCTGTTGAACGATATTCTTTAGTTCTAATATTCATAAAATGTTATTCTTTTTTATTAACTGTGTGAAATTTGTATTTTTTTAATTTTTTCCTTATTTTAACTTTAGTTTTTCAATAATATTCGTTTGCTTGACGATAGTTACCACCGAAAATGCAAACTTGGCAAACTAGAAAAAGTAAAAATAATTTGATATAAAATAAATATGAAATCAAATTCCAATTGACTTACAGTTAAATTAGTTCTCATGCAGATCGGAAATAGATCGCCAGCAATAAATTGAATAGGCTTCTGAGCATTTTGTAAGAAGAAGAATAGCGTTGATTTATAACGCCGACTTGCATCAATAGATTTCGAATAAAATATAGCCAAATTTAAATTGTAACAATCGTCTTGGATCATTTCGCAGACATAACAAAAAGGAAATGTCTGTATGGTCAACACTAAAATAAACATAATCGTTGACAATCCGCTCCAGAAATTCACAAAGAACATTAGATTTATCATTGAAAGGCCCAGACCGAGGCCTATTACGAGTAGTTGAGCAAAGAAAGTGTACGAGATGACCGAACGAAGCACATCGCAATATCTGTAAATTTAAAGCTAATCTTAAATAATATTTATTTAGTCGAATTCCTTGGCTTAACCTACTGCAACATTAATTTATGATCCTTAATACAGTTGACTAATTGTTCGTAGTTCTGCTCCTCCGTTAGTTCGGGATCTGTGCGCAAGTTTTGAACGCGCTCTGTCAACAATTTCAAATGAGTTCGTAAAGTTAATCCAAATACGACCGGATAGATATCGGTCATTTCATCGCCATAGATGGCGCATGAGCCAATTATATACTCAGTTATGGCTGCTATCCATAGGTTTTTTGTGCTCGTTCGATAGTCAACGAACGGATTGTAGGACACCCATGGAGTTGAGCCAGCTATTGCGGCGGCCAAAAATGCAGAAGTCGCATAGATTGAGAACGTTGTTTGAAATAGTAAGAAAGCCAAATTACAACGAACAGCGTTACGATGCACCTCAATGCGTTGCTCGACTTGAACACATCTTTTATCCAATATATCAAGCATTTCCATGATACTCTCGAAACGCCACATATTCATCAGATTGACAGCCACCTTAAAAGTGAGACTGATGGCATTGAAAAATACTTGAACTGAACCCAGTAGCTCTTGTGGCCTAAACACTTTGAAATTGATTATATAGCCGATGAATAGCATAATCGGTAAATAGATCTCGGCTGTGAAATGAAACCATATCATCCACATGATGTAGGGCCAATAGAATCGTGTGCCCCTTTGAGGTGGCATCCAAGCCACGCACTTCATGCCTCGTTGCAAGTACTTAAAGGCATCGCGACTGCAGAATAAATCTCCCACAGTCTCATCTCTCAAATACTCAAAAAACATGATTTGAAAATACTTTTCTTTTTTACTTTTACTTTTGCTTTTTGATTGCTTGAAATTGAAAATCGAACTGCAAATTGGCATTGGGTGCTAAAGCCTTTTATATCATTTCTGTAAGTGTGATTTTGCCTACAGAGTTGCGCTTTGAGTGCTCTACTCTATGATTATATCTGCCAGATGTTGAAATTCTCAATATATAATTGTCAAGAGTAAACAGAAAAAGAAATTGCATTTAACTTAAATGGGCATTCATTGCTTTCTTTTTGCTTATCAATTAAATAATCAATTACTTCGTGGTACTTTTAGAAATGAACAGGAGGGAATATGCATTTAAGTTCGATATCCTTTTACAATATATTTCATATCTATGAAATTTATATGTCATCTCATATAAATTTGGTATTTCTTCTATAAATATTTGTATGTATATAAATTAATTTTTCATATCGTTTGCAATTTGTATACTCCTCTCTAAAATCTTTATAGATAACAGGGTATCATATAAAAATTGCTTGACTCTGTTAATTATATACTAATTGCTAGATAGGCGTAACTTTCCAATAAGCTGCAAGCAGTAATATGATTGTATAAGACTTGGAGCAACGTGAACATTTTATTTTAAGCAAAACTATTGTGAAGGCCCTAAAGAAAGGGATCTTAAGAGTTTTCTATTAAAGAAATTTTATTATTTTTTCATAAAGCAAACACCAATAAAAAATACAAATGGAATAAAAAAAATTAATAACAAAGGCAGAATATTCAAGTGTGATATCCTGTTATTAAAAAAATGAATATGAGCTTAGCCTTAATTCTTATATATTTTTTATCGATGTAGAATTTTATTTAAGTAAGTTTTCAAATTATATAATTTTAATTAATTTAATTCTAATTATATAATTTTGTAAAATATATGAAAAATATAAATAATTGAAGTATATAACGTATAATTTGCTTAGTTAAAAGTCTTAACTTAAATATACTTTGCTTATAATATAAATCTACAATTTTCATAAGCTCTACTGACATATGTTTCGCTTTACTTATTTCATTTTCCTACATCAAAATGATTTAGAACTTGTGTATATTTATAATATAAATAATTCGCAGATTATTGCAGCTAAGTTTTATGTTGATTTAATTAAATATTTATTTTTGCTAAATGTACTACATTTTTTTTTTTAATTTACTGAGTGCTACTTGTATTTCTTTAATTTTTTCCTTATTTTAACTTTAGTTTTTCAATAATATTCGTTTGCTTGATGACAGTTACCACCGAAAATGCAAACTTGGCAAACTAGAAAAAGTAAAATAGATATAAATTTGATATAAATAAAAATGAAATGTATTTCCAATTGACTTACAGTTAAATTAGTTCTCATGCAGATCGGAAATAGATCGCCAGCAACAAATTCAATCGGCTTTTGAGCATTTTGTAAGAAATATAATAGCGTTGACTTGTAGCGCCGACTTGCATCAATTGATTTCGAATAAAATATAGCTAAATTTAAATTGTAACAATCGTCTTGGATCATTTCGCAGACATAACAAAAAGGAAATGTCTGTATGGTCAGTACTGAAATAAACATAATCGTTGACAAGCCGCTCCAGAAATTAACAAAGAACATTAGATTTATTAGCGCAAGTCCCAGACCGAGGCCTATTACGAGTAGTTGAGCAAAAAAGGTGCGCGAGATGACCGAACGAAGCACATCGCAATATCTGTAAAATTAAAATTAATCTTTAATAATATTTATTTAGCCGAATTCCTTGGCTTAACCTACTGCAACATTAATTTATGATCCTTAATACAGTTGACTAATTGTTCGTAGTTCTGCTCCTCCGTTAGTTCGGGATCTGTGCGCAAGTTTTGAACGCGCTCTGTCAACAATTTCAAATGAGTTCGTAAAGTTAATCCAAATACGACCGGATAGATATCGGTCATTTCATCGCCATAGATGGCGCATGAGCCAATTATATACTCAGTTATGGCTGCTATCCATAGGTCTTTATTACTCTTTCTATAGTCGATAAATGGGTTGTAGCATATCCACGGAGTTGTGCCAGTTAATGCGGCGCCCAAAAATGCAGAAGTCGCATAGATTGAGAACGTTGCTTGAAATAGTAAGAAAGCCAAATTACAACGTACAGCGTTACGATGTAGCTCAATGCGTTCCTCTACTTGAACACATCTTTTATCCAATATATCAAGCATTTCCATCATTTTCTCTAAACGCCACATATTCATCAGATTGACAGCCACCTTATAGGTGAGGCTGATGGCATTGAAAAAGATTTGAATTGAACTTAACAGTTCATGTGGCTTAAATTTTTTGAAATTGATTATATAGCTGACGAATAGCGCAGTCGGATATAAGATCTCAGCCGTGAAATGAATCCATATCATCCACATGATGTAGGGCCAATAGAATCGTGTGCCCCTTTGAGGTGGCATCCAAGCCACGCACTTCATGCCTCGTTGCAAGTACTTAAAGGCATCACGACTGCTTTTGCTAACAGAGTTGCGCTTGTAGTGCTCTACTCTATGATTATATCCGCCAGATGTTGAAATTCTCAATATACATGTAATTCCCAATAGTAAATAGAAAAAGAAATTCCATTTAACAAAAATGCATTCTTTTTGCTTATCAATTAAATAATTCATTCCCACTTAATACTTTTGATAGAAGTGAACAGGTGGGAATATAAATCTTTTTTCATACAACAAATATAAGAAACATTTTATTTTTTTGTACTGATATTCTGTAGATGTCTTCTTACTATTACAAATTATTACAAATTACAGAAAAAATAAAAAATAATAATAATAATTACAATTTATTTCATAATCTGTGAAATTTAAATGCAATCTCATATAAATTTTATATTTCTTCTCAAAAAATTTTTTTATTTTATTTTTATTATCGTTTGCAGGTTGTATACTCCTTTTGAAATTCTTTATTATTAACAGGGTATCATATAAAAATGTCGCAGGTTTTTTTTAATTATATATTAATTGCTAGATAGGCGTAACTTTCCACTAAACTAAAGAAATATGAGTGCATAATACTTGATTGCAATGTGAATATTTTATTGTAAGCAAAACAGTTGTGAAGGCCATAAAAAAGAGACCTTAAGAATTTTCTATTAAGGCTATTTATTTTTCTTAAATTTTTTAAATAAAGCAGACACCAATAAAAATTAAAAATGATATATAAAAAAAAGTTAATAAGAAATATAATCTAATAATATATATAATATAAGCTCTTCTGACAACAAATATATATATACTATCATTTCTGTGCAATTCTCACAGAAACTTCTATCTACATTCACGTATTCCATTATACCCATTCTATTGAGCGTACAGGGTATAGCAATGCGACGCCAATGTAAAGCAGCAGCAGCAAAACGTTGAAATGTTGACAAGGCGCTCGGCGACAACGATTAAAATCTCTGGGGAGCCTAAAAGAACGTGAAGAACGAGCTGAACGCAAAGCAAACACAAAAACTAAAACAAAAAGTCTCGCAGACTCGCAGATAGATGTAGAAAAAAAAAAGAAACAGAAAACAGAAAACATGCTCTATTCGCATTTGCACTGCAACTGGCAATACATATATATATATATATAGATATAGGTATAGGTATATATATATATATATATATATATATATATTTATTTTGTTGTTTTTGTAAATTACAATGCAATTTTATGCCACACAAAGGTTCGCAGCACTTGGCCATTAAGCACTTTACATTCAATGTGGCAAGATCAAAGTGGGCGCAATTTATGGCCGCAGATACAAAGATACGCAATGGAGCCAGGCTTCGATCAGTTGGAGGTAGAGATGCGTTTGTTTAGCTTAAATATCTATAGATATATGTATATATATATATATATGTGTGTGTGTGTGTATAGCTAAGCCTTTTTTTTGGTCTTTTGACTTTTCAGTTCTTGGGTTTTGTTTATGCATTTACGCAATAGATAGATCGACAATTATAGATTGTTCTTTTAGGTTTAGTATATATGTATATAGATATATTTTACCTATGCATAGACTTTAGGCTATACATTTTAGTAATATTATAACATATATCTGTTAAGTTTCTGTTAAGCTAAGTGTGACCATAGGCTGACCAAGTAAGTGTGATACTATTTCCGTTAGCTATATTTCAGCAATTGCTTAAGCTATAGATAACAGACAGTTGTTAAAATATTTGATAATATTGGCCATTTGATAATGAATCATATTTATAAATATTCATATATCTCACCAATATAAATATTTATATGAAATGATATCGTATCGACGCAACACTAAATATAGCTGAAAACTCTTCCACACAATCTAATAATTATTTATATATATTCTTTTCGATTATTCGAATCGAAATACGCTTAAGCCTCCCATCTCTAGCGCGGTTGCAGCGCTTGAGCCAAGCCGGAGCAGGTTATACAATTTTAGATTTGCGCTTTTCCAGTTTGGCAGCGACGAGACTGCGAGTCTCAGACTCAATGAGTTTGCATGTTTGACCCAAATACGCCATAGGGAGACGGTCGCCACAGACAGACTGAGTGGAGAGAGGGAGAGAGGGGGCATAGATAGAGTTGAAAAAAAAGAAGAAGTAAAAATTATGAATTTTAAATGCATGTTGAGAAGTACGAACTAAACCACGCAACATGCTCAGGTTCTCAGTTTATCAGCAGGTGAAAGTGAATGGGCGAGTAAGTGAGTGTGTGAATGTGAATATGAATATGAGCGTAAATGAGTGTGAATGAGTGCGTGGCCTTTTTGTCTTTAACTATCTGA
This sequence comes from Drosophila stalkeri, assembly GCA_035047405.1. Lineage (NCBI taxonomy): Eukaryota > Metazoa > Arthropoda > Insecta > Diptera > Drosophilidae > Drosophila > Drosophila stalkeri. Next base: position 13,523,773 of record JAWNPR010000039.1, read on the forward strand.
CTGACTATCTATAGCTGTAACTAGCTCTAGCTAGCGGCATTTCTAATAATAATATTTGCACATTCTGTCGCATACGCCTGCAATTAGCTCGCTTACAATGCCGCACCCGCACCCAGGGCACTTGAGGCCTTGTTGTCTCTGTACATACATATATGCGACTATATATGTACATATATAGTATATAGTACTTAACTATGCTATGCTATGCACCTTACTGAATGCAGGTTTAGCTGTGTGTGTTTTCTTCTGCTGCTTTTGCTTTATGTTTGTTTCGGCATCGACGTGCGAACTGGGTTAATTTTCTATATATATATATATACATATACATATACATATACATATCTATAGCTATATAGCTGCGCTTAGATATTACAAGTCTAAAATTATTATTTGTACAAAAACATAAAGCAAAAGATTCGCACGATTTGCGACGCTCTTGCCAAAGAGACAGCAGAGACCGTATAACAATAATAATTTCACATTTCTGTTTGTTTTCTTTATTTTGGAGTGAGTTTTGAATGAGCCGTGGCTTGCTTTCGGCATGATCCGCAATCTCTGATAATGTCACCGCATAGACTGAGACTGAGGCTTATGAGCGAGCAGCTACTGTTGCGATTAGCAGTTCATTGAGACGGGCAGAGATCTTTTATTTTATTTTATTTTTTTTGAGATTGTTGGTGTCAACCTGGCAACAGCGATAAGAATCTGTGCGATAACATAGCACTGAAGGCATGCACTTAAACTTAAACATTAGTCAGAGACTGATTGGTTTCATAAACTGATTAATAGTTGACAGTGTGTGAAAAGCCCGTGTGGAGATTTAATTTATTTTATTTTTTTGAATGTATGAAAGCTGAAGACTTGAACCAGTTGGGAATCGTAACTTTATTTACCTATTTATTATATATGCTATGTATACTCGATTCTAATTCTCATTGCTTTTAGTTTTATATAATGTTAATAAATGTATTTATTTAGCTATAAATAGATTTTAACATATATTTAGATTGTATAGCATATACTAATAATATTTGCGAAATAATAATAATAATAATTTTTAAATATTTCTTGAATAGATGAATTATATTTTATAGTATGTATATACTTGAGGAAATTTACAAAATATTTCCATATTTCTTATATAAATTATATTCTGGAATTTTTTTTTTATTAGGTATGAACAATACAAATTATTTTAATCTAGTTTCATATTGCATTATTTAAATAATATTAAATAGGCTAGCTTCTGTTTTGTGCTCTTACCTTCACATTTATTTAGCGACTCTCTGAATTGTCTATGACTTTTTATATTATAGTTCACATGGAAGTACCCAGAAGTCTTATCATATTTTTTCCACTTTATGCTTTACGAATTTATTTGCCAGCCCAACTAACCTACCCCAATAAATTGAATAGAGTTCACGCTATGCTAGCTCCCCTTGGTGGTGTTCTCAACATTTATCAGAGTTATGACAGCCCTATTACCTGCATAGCAAAAACAACACTTAAAACTAATTAATGTCTAGTATATATAGTATATCATAAAGCAACAGCCACGCCCACTCGCTTCCTGTCACCTACGCCGCCTTAATCGTGCACGCTGATTCAGCAAGCAGAAACTTTTGCCATTTTGTTGCTCAGCTTAGGAAACTAAAACAATACAAAGAATCGTCGCTAAAGCTAAACTAAAAAGTGAACATGGAGGTCACTCGAAAGGTTAAACTGACAAGATTGACAAGCGGCACGCCACATGGTGGCCAAAGGGGAGACGCCTCAGCGTGCTTTGGACTTTATGGTATTAGACTGCCGCCTCCTGCTCCCCGTGCTCCTCCTCCTCCTCCTCCTCCTGGGGGCGTGTTGTGAACCTTTATTTTGGCCGCCTTGTTGGCCAGACATTTTGTTGTTGTTTTGTTGGCCTGATAATTGGCGCGTTGCATGTTTGCGCTTTGGATATTCAACTTTGATATTATTGGCAACGAAGCACTACTTACATTTTCTTTTCGTTTTTGGTGAGAACACGAACTTAACTTTTTATTTGGGGCGCCAACTTTGGAGGGTGTGTACTCCATATATACCTGTTTAATAGATATGCAAACTAGCAGCAGCAAAATCCCCTTTGGCATTTCAGCTAGCACAAAAAAAAAAAAAAGAAAAGAAAAGAAAAGATCTCAGCCGCAATGCACATGCATATAGATATATATATATATATATGTTCCCAGCCTACCAGTTCTTCCAGTTCTCCCCTTTTGCTAATTGCATGAGAAACTTCACAGGCCCAGCTGATGTACGGCCCCTCCTTAGAAGTCTCCCAGGGTCGTTATACATGCTTTTTCTGCTTCCTTATGTTTGTCCGCACCTCAGATAATTAGAGCCTTGCTAAAAAGGCATTACTGGTTTTGTCACAATGTTTGTATTGCCTGCTGACAGGTACTTAGATACATTAACAACAGCCACTGGGTTGAGTTTTGTAACTAAAAATGAAAATGCTTGGAATTTAAGAAACTAATTCAAGTATATTTTATTATAGAGTACTTCATTAAATATTTAAATATATGTATTTTACAAGACTTACTTAAATCTGTATTATGTTAACCTGTATTCTGTTATTCTTCGTAATATTTATTCATTAAATATAATATAAATAAATATTAAATATATTATAAAATAAATTATAAATATAAATATATATTATGAGCGAATTTTTCATTGACTTTTTTCTGCACTGATGCATATTATATTATTTCGGTTTAATATATTTTATATACTTTTCTTCGCTTCCTTTACAAATTCTCCAGAGTAGAGTCTTGGTTCTCGCTTACAATTTCTTAAATAGTTATGGAATTAGAGCTTCTAAAGTAAATAGAAAAATTTAATGGAATCGGAAAATTTTTATAATAATTGCTGAATAGCTATATTCTATAAGCAGACTGATTTGTCTTTAAAACTATTGTTGATTAATTATTAAGCAATAGTAAATAAATAGCCTTGTTCTATTAATACTCAACTTACAATAAAAAAAATAAAATTAAATTAAAAAAATAAATAAATAAATAAAAAAAAATAAAAAATATACTAAAACAATAATTAAATAAATATACAAAATAAATAAATGAATAAAAATATTAAAACAAAACCAAAATAAATAAATAAATACATAAATACATAAAATAAAATAAAAACAAAAAGACAAATCTTATATATATATATTTTATATGTTAAAAAATAAATAAATAAGAAATACATTTTCTGTCTGTCTCTGTTTTTGTGTTATAAATATAAGGAATAGATTATTAAATGCATAAACAATTTTAATTTTAAAAAATTATATTTGTATATATTTTGTTATAGTTTTCATTAAAACTATATATGTTTACAATACCTAGAAACGGCAGTTTATTAATCTTTTCCTAAAGCCAAAAGCAACAACAAGGAAATATCATTATACAAAATAACATCAGCAGGCAGCCGTTGTCTATTGTCTCAAAAAATATAAACATAAATACTCTATAAAATGCTAACTGCTAGGGTATACTTACCATTCAATATAAATACATATATTGCTATGCAATATGTCCGCATATATATATATATATATATATATATATATATATATATATATATATATATATATATATATATATATATATATATATATATATATATATATATATATATATATATATATATATATATATATATATATATATATATATATATATATTTATATTTATATCACTTGAATTGTTTTCGCATTAATTATGCTCGGTTCGCTGTTGAACTCTTCTTGTGTGAATGTGTGATGTAAGCGCGTTTGGGATGCTGGGCTCCGGCTTTCTGCGCCGCCACACACTCGGCGGCTGAGCTCGGAGCCATTAGTTATACCACATGCCACATGTGTCAAGCTTTGTAAATGCCAGTCAGCTAGCTAGCTAGCCGGTAGCATCGGCTGCACAGCTGTCACAATGTTTTATCATTTAATTTTCATAATAATAACGAAATCAAGTGGAACAATGGCAACTGACATGGACGTAGAGCAGGCCATCTTCTCCTCGACATGCAACACAAACGAAGTTTGTGTTTTATAATCCGGCGGCATCGAAATGTTTTGGCGTGGGCGATTGAGCTATGATGTGGTTGATCGACTTATTTTTTTTTTTTTTTTTTTGGGTTTCTTTAAGGTTCACTGGCAGCCAAAAAAAAAAAAAAAAAATGGATGAACGTAATTTGTTGTCAGCTGCAAATTATTATTTAACGGCTTCTTCGGTTTTTAGTGTTTTAACACTTTTGGCAAGTGCCCCGGCAGCAAACAGCGAAGTGAAAGTGAACAATAGCCGCTAAAACAAACAAACAAACAATAACAACAGCAGCAGCAGCAGCAGCAATGTGTTGCACTTGGGCGTTTGGATGTTGTCATCGTTGTTGTGTCTTGTAGCTGACTTCAAGTTGAAGTTGACGCCTGCTGCTGTTGCTGCTGTTGCACCTGAACTCGAACTTCAACAGGCAAAAAGTGTAGCACCCAAACAACAACAACAACAATAACGACGACAACAACAAACAATTAGTGTTTGTTTGCGCGTCGTTGTTGTTTCAGTTTCTACGTAGCGTCAACTTCAAACTCCAATTAAAGTGTCAGTTTAATGAACTGACAGCGAAACCAACTGCGACACAGAGCCAGCGGCAAGTCAAAATGTCTGGACAGACAAGCCCTAGCCATAGAAAGGGCTACAGAGTGAATGACTTAGCGTAAAATTTGCAAAGTATTTTATTTATTATTATTAGACAATGTTGAGGGACATAAATAGTTGAGTTAAATGTTGCAAAAAATGAGTCAGGTTAAACGAGCTACATGGCTAAGAAAGACATTTCATATTTATTTATTATATTATTTGATTTTTATCTTTTCCATTGCAGATCATTAGCGAACTGGCGGAGGTTGTTTATGCCGCATTGGATTATAATTTTCCAGAGGACGAGGAATGCCAAATGTCGCAAGAGCTTGAAAGTCTGTTTCACTACATGACAGCAGATGGTAAGTAAATTTCTTTTTAAATTAGCTCTATAGCAAAACAAAAAATAATATTAGAATCAGTTTAGCAGAATTCTTTTTATGTTTATAAAAATATAATAAATATATAAATATATTTATAAATATAAAATTTAAGCTTGAAAAGCTTTTTAATATAAAATTTGATATTTTGTTTGTATTTATTTTAAATTTTCTTTAAAAAAATAAATAAATAAATAAATTTGAAAATGTAAAACAAATAAAAAGTAAAAAAAAAAAATAATAATATATTTAATATTAACAACGTACGCATATTGATATAATGTAAAAAAGAAATACAAATTATTTAAATTTTGTATATATCAATTAAATATAAAATAAATTAAAAATAATAGTAATATGTAAAAAATAAATAAATAAAATAAAATATTAAGCAAATCTTCTGCTAAAGCCGAAGCTTTTTTTCAAGCCAAGTCTGACTAAACTGAACTTGCATATTGAATATTAAAAAATAAATGAGAATTTATTATTTGTTTATATACAAATTCATATTACCAGCATTAGCTCTTTAGGCTTATCGCAAAGGTCAGCAATTATATACAAAATCAGAACAATTCTGGGAATAGATTGATAAATTGATAACTATGCGAAATAGAAACCAAAGTTAAGTAAAGTATTTACTAATATTTATAAATAACTAAGAGAGCGCTTTATGTTGAATTTAAATAACAATAACTTCTGCTAAAGTAATGCAATAATAAGATTAAAGCAAAAGTACACATGAAGTCGTTCAGCTTCTCTAGATAAGAGTTCCCTAACACAAGGTCTATGCAGAGTCGCAATCAGCTATACAAGGTTCAAAATGAATCACTTGAATTCATCGTCCATATCATGTGGCATTTATTCAAATGTGATTTACTTAAAATAAAACAAGAAACAAGAAAAAAAAAGTACAAGCAGATTATTGCGAAATGCAGGGCTAGAGCTTAGATTACTCAATTCGTCACAATGTGAATAGCTCGCTGAATGATTTTCCATTAATCTTAATGTTTTGTTTTTGCATGGCAGAAAATGACGATGACTGCATTGATGAGGGCATTGAGGAGGGCGACAAGCGCTGGGACGACGAGACGGAGGAGGAACGCAACAATACCAAAGAACTGGAGCATATAATCGAGGTAAGAAAAACAACTCTTGACATTTCGACACATTTTTTTTTTTTTTTTTTTTTTTATATTTTGTTTGTCAGGCGGCAGCAGCTGATAAATTGCTCAAACACGAATGCAAATTGAATCAAATCAAAGTTTTTGCCAGCTGAATTGAACTTTTGGCATTATGAGTCAGTTTGGCCAACAGAGTGAATACCGTGTAATATATAAAGTATAGAATTTGTAGGAATGTAACTGAGATAGAGTTGAAATATAGTTGAGAAACTTGAATATTGTATTTATAGATTAATGAGTATGAAACTTATTGAGTAGCAATGAGAGATCAAATCAAATATTGTAGAGTTTCTTTAAATTTTTTATTTTTTTTTTTTTATAAATAATAATATAATTTATAATATTTATATAATAATAATAATACAAGATTTTATACCTTAAAAAATACTTTAAAAAAATATTAAAATAATAATTTTAAATTTTCATTATTTTTTTATTATTTAAAAATCTCTGACTCTGACTAAAAAAAAAAATTAAATATTATTATATAATATTCTTTAAAGTAGTTATAACAACTTTAAAAAATTATCTTGAAACTAATTGTTAAGATTTACTTAAGACTTAGGTCCAGAGCATTTCTATTATTATAAATTTTCTTCCAGATTAATTTTTATATAAAAAATATTTTTAGTTAGTCGGAAATTAGTTCTAAAAATCAAATTAATAATGTGTACATTTCTTGTATGTCTTAAGCATATACCTATGTATATATTTATATTACAGGGTATTTTTTCTTAATCTTTCGTGAGCATTCTTGCACTGCCGTTGAAGGTGTGCCGTCATTTGGCTAACCTTTTGACCAGGCTTTGACTGCTCCATTTGGCAGCTATCTACACACATTTAGAAACAATGCTACATACATATGTGTATATATTTATATATATAAATATACATATATTTGCAAGCACATGCAGATAGAAAGAGTTATTGATATGCAGTTGCTGTTGGAAGTGTGGGAAAACTTGTTTGGCGCACGTTGCATGAACGCAACAGCCAACAGGCAACTGCAACAGGCAAAAACAACAACAGCAACATCAGTTGCACTTACAGTTAACCAAGTGAGGCGCACTCTCCAGAGATACTTGTTAGCAGTATCTAAGCATTTGTATCTGCTGGTGTATCTATAACGCGGCTAACCGCAAAACAACAAGCGCTCAGTTGGCTGGCTCAATTGCCCGGGTTCTAGATTACCCCAACCAGACTCGACCAGACCAGATCTCAATTGCCTCAGATATTGAATAACCAAATAGCCATCAAGCTGCATAGCCATTTCGTAATAGGAAATCACTCTGCACTTGATTTCACAGCTAAATGCGTTGTTGGAATTCACGTTTCGCGCACTGCATCCGCATCCAAGGCAAAGGCCCAGCCTCAACCATATAACCAAAAGATCACGATCATTTGGTAATTTGGCATTGAGGCGTGTGATAAACAGCAATGCATTGCTGATTGCAACCGCTTTGTCTATGATAGCCAACATAATAGGTATGAATCTCCGGTCCATTCCGAAACGTTTCGCTATGTTCCAGCTCAATGCGCATTTGCTCATCACATTCGAACCGCTTGCCACCTGTCGCCGCATTCTAGCCACTCTAATGAGCCACTTTATAGAATTGACACATTACTGTCAGGCAACATTGAACACTGCTCCAGCGGGGCGCACCACCGCCATCGCCGGTGGCATGCAATATTTTCCACATGCCTGACTTTTCTGACACATTTGCGCCAAATGCAAAATGTACGAAGCATCTGCACAAGGGTTTATTGATTGTTCAACATGGCATTATGGCCCAGTTAGACAAATTGTTAGCCCAGCTGGAGAGCTAATTAGAAAAGAAGCTGCAGCTTTTGAAAGTTGCCAATGTTTTTTTTTTTTTTTTTTTTGCATCTTGTGTTAAGTAAATGAGTCAATAAAAGTTGAAGATGTGTAAAGTAATGAGATACATAGATAAATAAAATATGTTAATAGGAGAAAATAAAAGAAAACAAAATATACGATAAAGAAAATGATATATAAAATAGAGATAATGAATTATAATTAAATGTACTATGGTAATAATACTATATACAAGTTTAAAAATAAATTACAAAAACTAAAAGGATATTCTTAAAATAATATTCTTAGATTTTATAGATTTTTAAACAAAAATTTCGTTTAACTAAAAAATTTAAATAAATTTAAAAAATAAAAATTTCAGAACAAATATTGCAAATAGATTTTTTAGAGCTTTTAAATTTTAAACTTGAAAACTCGCTTAGCCTTAAACCTGAAATATAATTAATATTATTATTAATATATTTATTATTTGAAATTTTCCAAATGTATTTTCACAAATACAATAATTTATTTTAAAAATAAAAATGAAAAATCTGACTTTATAGATTTTTATATAATATATATTTTATTTTATATAGATTTTTATATAATATATATTTTATTTTATATATAAAATTAGATTTGTAGCCTAACAATTAGTGTTTGCTATTTTATATTATATTTATTACTTAACTGAACTTAAAGTTAGTTTAGATCAAGAAACATTTTATTTGCATTGAATTTGTATATTCTTATTAAATCATGTTTTCTTTTTTTCATTCACAGACCTGCAGAAATCATATAAAGCCCGCATTACCAGAGAATCATTATAAAGCCGTCTGTCGTGCCCTGGTAACAGAAACAATAGAGCTGCGAATATTTTTGCAGCAAATTCTAAACAATGGTAAGTAAGCCAGAGGAGAACAACATATACATACATACATATAATATATATATCTCAATTAGCCATATATAACATCTGCTGTCTGTTTATTTGCCATTGCAGATACCGGGAAATTAATAAAGGCATCAGAATCATCTCAGAGCACGCAGCATGAGCTGGCGAAGCTGGGCTTCAACGACTGGGTAAGTTTAGTTTATGATATCTGGCAGACATATATATATATATATATATATATATATATATATACATATCTATCTATCTCTGACACTCGAAATGTGTTATGCAATGTTTAACGAAAAACCGCTAATGGTCTTTAAAGTGGGCTACATAGCGAATCACGACTGACTCTTTTTGGCGCACCTCTTCCAATTTTACAAACCATCATCATCATCATTATCATTAACATTATCATCAGGGATCACGCGCTATGTTTCGTTTTATAGGTGAATGGAATGAGTGCCATAGCATATATTTTCCGCTCGCACCGCAACAGAGAAAAAACAAATAGAGAGAGAAAAAAAAACTTTTTGTGAACCATTTCACAAAAATTCACTTTTAATTTTAATAATCGACTCGCAGCGGTTTTACAGCGCCCATTATCCTAATGAATTCGACTATGTGAGATACATTTAATGTGCGACACATTAGTGCCAAATATTTCGATTCACACACATACCATATATATGTATATTATATATATATATACACATTTTTGTGACCTTTAAATACAAGAAAGCAAAAAAAAAAAAAAAAAAAATGTCGAGGCCAGTTCAGGAATTCGCTTGTGGTTGCCATTGGACCTCCAAAATCCATTGAGACTCACACGCAAATTGGCCAAACACGCAAACCACAAAAAGAAAAGAAGAAGAAGAAAAATTAGATGAAAATGTTGGACAATCTTTAGCAAGTTTTTTTTTTTTTTTTTTGGGTAACTATTGAAGGCTTGTAGATTTTCAAAGTTAACTTGTAAAAGTTTAACAGAAGTGTGCTAAAATTGACAAGTAAATTAAAAGTTAATAGAAAAGTTAATGACAGAAAAAGACTAGTTGGAAATGAAAATAAAAATTAGAAAAAGAAAATGAAGTAATATATATATATAATATTTTCATTAGGAAAATGTATTGAAATATATATTTTTTATTTTAATGAAAAGCAACAATTCGGCTTACTGTGAATCAATCTATTCTTAACTCAGCTTTTTATTACATTCTGAAAAGCGTTTTAAACCCGCATATGATAGCCCAACCCTATATTTTACTTCAAATAAATCTATTTTATAAGAAAAAAAAAGTTTTGAAACAATATATTTAAATTTATATATATATTTTTATTCTTTTCGCTTTGATAGGATGTGTTTATTTTACTTTAAAAAAAAAATAGTTTATATTTTTAATTGATTTTTTTTTTTTATATATCTTCTATCCAGTTCTCCTTTTCTCTCTCTGCTCGCCATACTTTTTTTTTATTCTTTCTTTCTCTTACCCAATAATTATCGCCACAAACAGACAAAAAAAAAAAGTATCATAACTGTAAAAAAAAGGAGCAGAAGTTGCTTTAGACCAGGTGTTAAATAAATTTAACAGCTGATAACGCAAACCTGACCAGTTGTGGCTATTCTGGTTTCAGATTCGCGTTTAGCACATTAAAATTAATTGGAAAACGTGTAATCTGATTAGTGCTTAACAAAATATAAAAAAAAATTCTAAAAAAAAACTTTACTCTTTTGTCATAGTATAAATCACAAAAAAAAAAAAACATCTGATCATATCATTGTTAACAATAGTTAAAAATCGATCTAAATTCACTTCGATGTCTTAATCAAGTGCTTTTCGCACATGTTGATTTTATTCCTATACTTGTTCGATTTTCGCCTTAAGTATGTTGAGTCAGTTTAATTATCTAAATGCAACACATTTAAAGTAGTAATTAAGTTTCTTTATGCAATGTTACGTAATGCTTACTAGCCGACTTAACTCATTGTTTAATTGTATTATTTCCCATTAGTTATCTAAGTGTATCACACTTTAGTTCTATTGATTAGTTACGACAGCAAATGCACTTGACTTGTCTTTCTTTTCTAGTAATTGTAGCTCATAGCGTATCCAATATCCTGTTATGCTCCATTCGACAAATTTACCTTGAGGCACACGCCCCACACATCATTTTGCATGTTGATAAGTCAGGAAAGCAAAACCGCAAGAAATAGCTTCGCGTGCGCTAGACTAGTATATAAGCATATATGTATATACATACGTATCGGTATCATATATCATAAATATAACCCATCCTAACTCATGCCCGTATCAACGCTATATTTATAATTAAATCAACAACACAAAAAATTTGCATTGCGTTGAAAGGCGCTGATTAAATACGAAAAAATAATAGAAAGAAAGAAAAAAAAAATAAGAAAGGCAAAATTATATATAAACAAAAATGAAATGAGGCGCAGGCAGGCCAATTGAGCAATTAATACTCATGTTTGAATTGTGCAAAGACCATAGACTGAGTCCATTCGTATGGGCCAACCATAAAGTAAAGCTCCCAATTGCAATTTTACAACAATCTTCAGTACACATTCGTGTAATGCAGAGTTTGATTAAAAAAGAAAATAAAAAAAAAACTGTGTCGGTTATCAAACAAAAGACGACGACGGGACTCCACTTGACTTGACTTGACTTGACTTGACTGAATGTGTTTATGTACCCATTCAGCATTGATAAGATTTCTATAACTACGTAAACTTAACCAACTGCTCGCTCTGCAGCTCTCGATCACCTGTCTATTGTTTTTATTGTCAATTCTTTTGCTTTTGCTTTCTTCTTCTTCGATCGTTTTCATATATGTATATTGTTGTATTTTTAGTTTTACTGAAAATTCAACAAACTTTTTTATAGTCAGCGCTTTTATCAATTTCTCGGAAGCCAAACAGCCTTCAGAATGTCACACAAAATGTAGTTGTTGCGTTGCCCACCTCCCCCTAACTTCTCTGTATTCAACCTATTTCGTACCGCCTGCAGTTAGTCAAGACCGGAACGACGAACCCACGCGATATGCGCAGACTTTAAGAAACGGTTTCGGATCTTGCTTGATTCGGTTTTTTGATTGTTGCCCTGATTTTGTATAGAGAGTTTTATGCTGGAATTGCTGAAATTCTTTTTGTCTGTGTATTTTTATTATATATGTATTTCATGGTGCTTCATGCTTTGGTGACTTTGTGTCTGAAACAGTTGCTTCGGGCGGAGCAACTCTCCGTTGTTCAGTTCTAGCTAGTTGGCATTCTGTTTTTTTCTAGACTTTTTTTTTTTTGGGCGTACGTGCCGTTGTGATAGGCAACTGCAAGTTTAGATTCCCGCTTTAAATTAGATAGTCTAGCATAAGAATACAGTTTTCGAACCTAGTAGAAACAGTTGTAAAGCTTTTCATGCAGGTTTCCTTGGGCTGAAGTTGCTTAAAACTAGATTAATTTTTGAAAGCATATAAGATGCATTTTTTTTTTAAATTTTTATTTAAATAAATAAAAATAAAAATACAAAAAATAAATAATATTTTTTTATTCATTTATTTCAACAAAAAAAAATATATACTATTTTTTCTTTTTTTTTTTTTTTTAGCATAAATTTTAGTTTGACCTAACTCTATACAAAATCTCCAAGTTAATATTATAACAAATTATAATATTATATATTACTTTTTATTGCTTTACTTGGGTATTGAGCTTTTGAAACTATTTTCTGCCTGCATAAGCAGCTGTAAGTAGCATTATGATAGAAACATATTAACTCTTTTAATATGCTATAAATGTGTAAATGTTACTAAATGTTAATGTTACTAAAAATTATTTCATTCTGCTCAAATTGATTTTAGATAGTATCTAATTTAAAGTATTTTATTTCAAGTAGTTTTAATAAAGTTAGGTTCAAATGAATTTTAAAATTTATTTTTAATTTATAAATGTTTTTAATTAAATTTATTTAAAAAAAAAGAATAAAAATATATATTTATAATCAAATTATTTATTATTTTAAAAGTAAATTTCTCATTATATAGAAAAGCACATTAAAGCTGTAATTATTATTAAATATCTAAAAGCACGCTAAAGCTTTCAACGTAGCCAGCAACAACTTAAGTAAGCTTTGCGTTTCTTTACTTGCTCTACTTGTTTCACTGATGTCGTTTCGATTAATCTTTTAGAAATCAACTTATAAACATTTGCTGTCACAAATTATAAACTAATCTTGTACTAAATTAGTTCTGCCTGGCAATCGCTTTGACGAGTAGCGAAATTTGTTGATAAAAAATACTTTTATTTTCCTATGATTTCTGATGAAATTTTTGATCGCCACAGAAGTGATCTCTTACCATTCAATTTTTTACAGCTTTCTGATTCAGCATTCAACATTTGCTACATTTGTTGTTGCTGCTGCTGTTGCTGTTGCTGCTGCTGCTGCTGCTGCTGCTGCTGCTGTTGCTGCTGCTGCTGCTGATGCGTATGACTTGTTTGTTTTGGGTGAATCTGTTTCACCTTTTAGGCGATGCTATCGAGCATATCAACATAAACTGCATTTTCCTAGACACAGCCCTACACATGGGTTTCGCTTTGCTGCCTAGCATGCTAATCGCGATGATGATGATGATGATGATGATAATGATGATGAGCATTGTTTTGATGCTAATATCTGTTGATGATGCCCCGAAACACAGCGTTTTGCAAGCGCTACGCATATGTGCGATGTTTCATGCAACATGGCAGCTTAACAACAAACTGTTGCAAACACTTCCGGAAGCTGCCACACATTGTCTGCTGCTGCTGCTGCTGCTGTTGCTGCTATTGTTGTTGCGATTATTGAAGCGCGCAGCTACAGCATAGCGTTGAATGCAACACTTGTCGACTTTTTTTTTTCGCTGCTGCCTTGTGTCGATTATGCGATTGTGTCCAATAGCAACGGCAACGTGTGCCTCTGCCAGCCAGTCTGGATTTGGTGGGTGCAAATTAGCAGCTCTTGTGCCCGTGCCCCACACTGTTTTGCATGTTTAATGAGCTGCCACAATATTTATTGCTACCAATTGATGCAGTCGTTGACAGGAACAGGAAAAGCAAACGACGGCGGCCACCATGAAAAGTGAAAATGCGAATCACTGTTACATCTAGTTTAATCTCTGACATCCCTCCATACTCCCCCCCCCCCCTCTCTCTCTCTCTATCTCTCTCTCTCTCTCTCTCTCACTCTTTATGTACGCTGTCTGCCATTGTGTGCTAAATACACTTCCTGCCATCAAACATCAGACATCGCACATACACACATTACTCATACGCACTGTTAACCCGCCAACTGGCACTAGCTGCATGCTGAAGTGTCGTACGTGTTGCATGTAATGAGCAGCGATTGGCTTTTGAAGTGCCTGACTTGATCACAGCGGGTCCAAATTATGATTAATTTAATTAAAATATTGCATTTCGCAACGGCGGAAAAAGTGAAAAGCCAAAGTAAGCCAAGGCAGCAGCCATCCAGCCAAGCTGTTGCCCGCTGTGCAGCAGCAGCTGATTAAAGTGAGCGGCAATTGCAATTTCCAAATCAAAAGTCTCTCTATTTTCCCTCTCTCTCTCTCTATCTCTATTTCCCTGTCTCGCTTGGCAATGTCTTGCTTTCTGCCCAATCAGCACGAACTGTAATTGCGGAGAACGTTGCAAGTATCCAAAAGTCCAATTTGCATGAGTTCCCAGTCTAGAGCATGTCTGTTGTATGTATTTGAATGAATGAATGCATATTTTTTATATGTTTATCTTTTTTTATATGCTATATACATTTAACATCTAATCTTATTTTTGTTTTTTTTTACAAATTTCCTTTTTAGGCACGCTTCTGGGTGCAGGTTATCGATGAGCTGCGACGCGGCGTTCGCCTGAAGAAACGCAACTATGAACGCACGCCCATCGAATATGAACTGACGCCCTATGAGATACTTATGGGCGATATACGCGCCAAGTGAGTAAACAATTTGACTCTTCAATTAATTGCAATTCATTGCTACACAGAGTTTATGAAAGGTCTCTAATCTATCCAGTAGACTATTCCTGCTATAAATTCACATAACAATTGATAATTTCAATTGACTCATAGTCTGCAGTATAGTTCATCATTTTTTAAGTGGTGTATAAGCTGTCTTATAAATATAAAAGTTATTAGAGTATTTTTAGATTTTTCATTTGGCAATAAAACTTACATTTTTTTGTATATAGATTAATTTATAAATATATAAATATTCTTGAGCACAAATAAAAGCTGAGTCTATTTAGCCATGGCTGTATGTTAGTTAGCCATTCGTGTACAGGTAACATATTTAAACACACATCTGAAATATCATTAAGAAAATGCCTATGGGACAAAAGTTATTCAATTATTATGTACCCTAGTCAAATAAGAAAGAATGAAAGAAAAAAAATTTAATTTTTTAATTTTGAAAATATTTTATTTATAAAAAATTTTATTTTATTACTATAAAAAAATTTAATTTTGAATTTTGAAAATATTTTATTTATAAAAAAATTTTATTTCATTACTATATCAAAAAATTGGATTATTTTAATTAAGCATTTCAAAGGTAGTTCAAAGAATCTCACATAAATCATTCCCTCTCACACAGAATTTATCCCAAACGAACATGAATCACTTTTTATATTGTATCAAATTCAACCACAATACAGAAACAACTAATCAAATATGAAATTAAATTTCTCTTTCTATGCTGTCTCTTAACCGCAGAAAGTACCAATTGCGCAAGGTGATGGTCAATGGTGATATACCGCCGCGCGTGAAGAAGGATGCGCATGCGATGATCTTGGAGTTCATCAGGTCACGGCCGCCATTAAAGAAGGTGTGTGTTGCGTTCCCAATTTCTATAGCAAATACTTCAGCAAATGCCTAATGGAAACGTTCAAGACCAAGAAAAAAACTATTGATATATCTATTATCTCTTTCAAATCCACCTCTCTCTTTCTCTCACTCTATCAAATTGTGAATATATTTTGCTGTTGTATGTATGAAGATGTTAATATCTATATATTTTTATAAAATAAATACATTGGCTTGCTCACTTTTTACGTACTTCTTGCATTTGAGTATTAAATATACAAATTATTATATTTGATTATATATTAACAAAGCAAAAAATTATGAATTTTGTAATACCCTCTAATTCAAGGCCTCGGAACGTCAACTAGGCCCTCCACTGAAGTGCACGCCCTCGCCGCGGGAGCAGCTCATGGAGTCCATACGACAAGGCAAGGAACTCAAGCAAATAACCCCGCCAAAGAAAGAGAAATGTAAGTGAAATTTTTAATTAATTTTTTTATTATAGAAATTAAATAGAAATTATAGAAATTGTCAAATTTTAAAAGTCATCAAATATTTAATAAGCTATCTTTAAATATAAAATATGAAATATAAAATATAAAATATAAAATATAAAATATAAAATATAAAATATAAAATATAAAATATAAAATATAAAATATAAAATATAAAATGAAAAATATAAAATATAAAATATAAAATATAAAATATAAAATATAAAATATAAAATATAAAATATGAAATATGAGATATAAAATATAAAATATAAAATATAAAATATAAAATATAAAATATAAAATATAAAATATAAAATATAAAATATAAAATATAAAATATAAAATATAAAATATAAAATATAAAATATAAAATATAAAATATAAAATATAAAATATAAAATATAAAATATAAAATATAAAATATAAAATATAAAATATAAAATATAAAATATAAAATATAAAATATAAAATATAAAATATAAAATATAAAATATAAAATATAAAATATAAAATATAAAATATAAAATATAAAATATAAAATATAAAATATAAAATATAAAATATAAAATATGAAATATGAAATATGAAATATGACATAAGAAAAATGAAATTTAAAATATGAAATTTGGAATTTGAAATATGATAGATGAAAGATGAAACATGAAATAACAAAAATGAAATATGAAATATGAAATATGAAATATGAAATATGAAAAATGGAATATGAAATATGAAATATGAAATATGAAATATGAAATATGAAATATGAAATAAGAGAAATTAAATATGAAATTCCAAAATGGAATGACTAATTTTATTTTTTAATATTC
Source organism: Drosophila stalkeri (assembly GCA_035047405.1). Lineage (NCBI taxonomy): Eukaryota > Metazoa > Arthropoda > Insecta > Diptera > Drosophilidae > Drosophila > Drosophila stalkeri. The sequence continues at coordinate 13,540,902 of JAWNPR010000039.1, forward strand.
TCAACTGATCATCATATACTATCACATACATGTATGTTATTTAGTCATTTGTAAATTGGTTTAAACAAATACCAGATGAAAGGCAAGCCGCCTTTTGTCATTCTATAAGATAAGCTATGGGGGCTCAAATATTTACAGTTGGCAATTGTCAATAAATTTTTGGCCCAAAAACTCTTTTTCTTTTCATACTCGGTTTTAATGTCGGCAACCTTTGCCATTAAAGAGAAACAACTAAACGGTTATAACATCTATCTTGGCTAAGAAATTGCCCGCCTCCTATGCATATTTGGTGGGTGTATTGACAAGATTCCCGCCTTGTGTTGTCAACAACGTTTCCCAAAAAAAAAAAAAAAAAAATTTCCACGCCAGCCGTTCATAAATTGTTGTCATACACATGCTGCCTGGGCTGTCAGTCGCTTCTTTGGCTGCCTTCTGGGCATGTGGAGGAAAATAGAAAGAGATAAAACTAGTTAGCCACGAAAAGTTTTCACTGCACTTGTCGGTGCCGCAATGTATGCCCCTCTCTGACATGCAGCTGCCGCCCCTGCAGCCGCCACTCGTTGTCTGACTCTGCTATCTCCCTCTCTCTCTTTGTCTCTGTCTGACTGTCTGCCTGCCTGCCTGTCTGTCTGTCTGTCTGTCTATGTTTGTGTTTGCTTGGCCAATTGCCGTTGCTGGCATGCGCATGCCAACATAGATCAAAAACGGCAACAATTTCCAATCGCCTCTGCTGAAGGAAGCGTGCAAAATTGTGACACACAAAGATAGCGACAACAGCGCTGCAGCGCTTGCAGCAACAACAACGACAGCAAATACAACAACAGCGGCCACAACACGACAACCTCAAAGACGTCGACGACAACAGCAACGGCAACGATGACGATGAAGATGAAGATGATGATGACAACAAGCTTGGACTGGGACTGCGACTGCGACTGCGACTACAGCACCGGCGCTATGTTTGTTTGTCTGCTGTGAACTTTTGTTTGTTTGATTTAGCAGCTGCAAACGCTGCAGTCGCCAGACAGAGACAGAGATAGCGATAAATGAACTTGCTAGCGTGCTAAACAGTGTTGCATACCCATGTGCGCTGGCTGCAAAATGGCGCTATTAATGAGTCAGCTGAAAAGCATGCAGCTGCTTTTGTTATAAACATTGGGGTGTGTGCTCAGACAAAAAAACTCAAACTACCCATAGAGTGTACAAAGAAAGCTGAGCCATTTCTAATTAATGCATGAATCAGTTTTAATAATTTCAACATGTATTACAATCAGCATTGCACCAGTGTAATGTTTGAGCAAAGCTCTCAATGACGCATGAAAACAAATTTCAATTACCGTTAAACTGTTTAAGCATGCTCATTCACTTTCATTAGCCTGACTGAAAACTTTTAGCAATAATCTAATGCAGAGCTTTACGCACTCAACTCCTCTCGTGCTCTTTCTTTTTGCGCTCCCTTACGCGACGTCATCAAAAGCCGCTCACACACAACTCGTGACGTAACGTACACAAACAGCGTAGCCGTGGTCTTTAAAATGTTAAATGTCAAAACAAAACAAAGCGTGAGCACGCACTCACACACGCTCTCACGCTCTCTCACACTCATACACACACACACACACACATACACAAGCGCTCTCGCGCTCTCTGTGCCATTTATGCCTCTCTTTGGCGCATGCGCTTTGCGCAGTCAGCTTTTCGAGCTCGAGCATATGCGTGCCAGAGAGACAGTTGATTGGAAACAGTTTCGTGTTAAGCTTCGGCGGTGTCGCTACGTGTTGTTGTGGCTGGCCGCAGGCGACGCGTGGCGCGGGTTGAAAATGAAAACGACCTGATTAAGCACTTTAAATGTGAAATACGTGAAAGAAAAGTGTTAAAAAACCGCAGCTCTATCAGACAGTCAGACAGTCTGTCAGTTTATAAGTCAATTAATCAAACATTCACCGAGTCATCATCCTACACACACACACACACACACACCCACACCCCCAAAAATGGGGCAACAACTGTTAGTCTAACTGCTGTGGGATTGGTTGCCTGTCGTCGGATCGATAGCCCGAATGCAACCGTGCAAGAGTGAAAAGCGAGAAGAACAAAAAAAATAGCCAGGAGAAAAAAAAAATCAACAACAACAACAAAAGTGATTCCCAAAGTGTTCTCTTATTGTTGTTGTACGAAGTGAAGTGAAGTGAAGTGAAGTGCCCTGAAAGTAGAGCAACAGCTCCGTTTGGCAGGCTGGCGGATATATATTTGCGCATGCAATGCAAAGTGGAAGCCAACTTTCTTAGCCAAAAACACAAAAGTGCTGTCGCCGCTCGCACAAATGGATGCCAAGCAACAAACGACGCCCAGTGCCAAGCGCTCAACAGCCGCAGCCGTGTTTAAATCGCATCACATCGTACGCAACGCGGATGTCGTTGATGTTGCCAGCGATGCGTCGCTCTATTGCGGCAGTGAAACGGAAACCGAGACAGTTCTTGCCACACAGCTGCCATTGCAGTTGCACTCCCAATCGCAATCGCAATCGCAGTCACAGTCGGAGTCACAGTCACAGTCACAATCGCAGTCGCAGTCACAGTCACAGCCGCAACCAACGCCACGTGCTGCACCGCGTGGTGCTGCCGCTGCTACGGCTGCAAATGCTGTCAATCCGCCAACACCAAAGCCGCGTCAGGCTGTCAGGACATCAAAAGGTAGCAAACAAATTAATATGGTTGCCACACATTGCATTGACCTGGTTTCCATATCCAGCTAACTAGTTGTTTGTGGCAGTTCCGGCTTTAAAGCAAAAGTATTAAATGCAGCACCTTAAGTTGCAGTCAATCTAACAAAGACTTTTGAACATATAGAGGCGGAAACATTATTTTTATAGCATGTTTAACAAGTGAGAATCATACGAGAGTTCTTTATAATATGAGCAGACTATTTTTATTTTTAATAGTTAAACTTAATGTTAGATAATGAAAAATGAATAGTTTAATATTGAAGAATAATGAATATTCTACTAAAGTCACAAAATCTTTAACATAATGTACAACAAAAAATATTATGAAAAATTTTCCAAACTTTGTAAATTTATTATGGGATAAACTTATTTTCAATATGTAATATATATTCGAATATAATTCAGAAACTGAAGAATTTTTAAAAATCAAAAAACTATATTTAGCTATATTTAAATCAACAATTTAGAGCATTTAAAGAAATATAAATAATAAGAAAAAAATATATTTATATATATTTTAATTGTAAACCTCTAATATTGTTTTCAAAAATCTTTAAAATCTGCCAATTTGCTAATCTAATACTTCCCAATAATTGATATAATTGCTTAAGAACTATAAAAATGTTTTTGAAATACTTGTATTAAATATTTTTATGACAACTTATATTGTCTAGGTCCCTCAAAAATATTTATTTTAAAATTGTTTACTTTAAAATTTTCAAGAAATATTTTTTTTTATGTACACAAATTGTGTGTTTGCTTTATTCTTCAGCAACTTTCAACTTTCACGATTATTGCTAGGCCAGTTGTCACCTGAATTTTTGTCATAATGTATACACAGCTGTTAGTTAAGCAAAAGTTCAAGCAGAACTAAATGTTTGCTCTTAAGTTGAATAATAAAAATATTTTGTAAATTTAAAAATAAAAATTACCCCACATGGAGAGTTTTTGCTCACATGAAAGACTCGCTCGCTTCTGGCTAATTTCCCAAGCAGTTTTACGAGCATTGCACAAGCGGAAGACTTTAGTAGAGTCGTGTGTAGAACTATTAAGTGCGCTAACTTAACGGTTGCTCGAATATCCAGAGACGGGGCACTTAAAACCAGAAAGAAGAGGAGACAACAAAGCGCGACACTAAGATGACAAACTAAAAGAGCAGTTTTGTCTAATTACCCAAGCGAATGGCGTCGAGCAGAGGGCGACTGTTCCATGGACACCATGGAGCTGGTTACGCTCGGGGTCTAGAGTTGGCACAGAGGCGTGTAGAAAGAGGAGGAGGTGAAGGGGGCGCGGTCAGTCACAATACAACTTGCACAACTTGCCGAGCATGTAATCTAATCAAAGCAACGTCAGACATACTCGCATAGAGATGGCTATATATGCATTCATTTTCCCATAGTTGATTTTACTTTCGCTTTGCATTCAAGACTTATATCTCTTCTTCTTCTTCTTCTTCTTCTTTTGCTTCAATTGTGTTTTGCAGTGCTTCCAAATTCAACAAACTCAACGTTGTCGCGCTCCCGACAGCGGCTCATCAAAGTGGATTTCTCAAAGTTGCAGGTGAGTTAAATCGCTCACACATGACACCAGAAATTATACAATAATTGCAAATAATCTTATGCAGGACGACGAGCTGATCTTCGATGAATCTAGCATTAGCAGCAGCAACACCTCCATAGCAGCTGCCAACGAATCGCATCGCTTCACACAGCCCAAAATGCCGCCATATCCCATTGGCGGTTACATCTTTGGCTCCCAGATGAGACAGGACTCACCGGCAATGCAGCTGCGACCCAGACGCACAAGTAAGTCGCACAATATTGCAATATGATATCTGCACTTGGTATATATACTATCTATATATATATAAGTATATATATAAATATTTGAATTGTGCACAAGGTATGAAGGAACAAGTTCTCTCTGTGGATTGGATTACATACAAGAAACTAGTTAGAATTCAAGCTGCTTGAGCTTAGATAATAACTAGCTAGCAAGTTGTGTAAGATGATGTGTTTTGGAAGAAACAGTAGAGCTGTCAGAAACAGCTGAAAGATATTATATAATTTATTGATTTCATCTTTCAGCATGTTAGTTAAGATCTAATTTGAATTTTACTTAAAAATTGTTTTGATCATGTAATAGAAAGAAAAGAAGTTAACGTACGAGTATTTTTTAAATAGAGTTGCCCTATTCTTCATCTTCTTCTTTCCTAGGTCTTCTTTATTTATCGATTCATTATGTTTAAACTTTAGTTTATTTTGCCTATAATTTAGGCAACTCAAAATATTGTCTGTCATTTGCTTTTTCATGGTTCATAATGATGCCTTGAAATTTGTTCAACTTTTGTTTGAGCTTAAGCTGTGACCTCTTTATATTTGATTACGAATGATGAATTGAAGGTCTTGATTAATTTGAAGAAATTCATCAATTAAATAAATATTTCGCTATTAAAGCAATTAAATTTTGTAATAGCTTTATATCTGAATATGCAAATAAAGATAATATATATTACAAATTTGATTTTCAGCATAAAAAGCTTAGAGAAATTTAAAAAAAAATAAAAATTTTGAAATTAAAAATAATAAAACAAACGCTTAGGTCTTTTTATAATTATCAGGATTTTTTTAAATATATTTAAATATTTATTATCTTTTTTTTTTAACTTGAAGTTTCTGAAACATTAGGCAACAATTTTTGTTAATTTTTTCTAAAAGTCATTTAATAAAAATATTATTATTATTTTATAAAATTTTTGCCAATTTTGTTGTACCAAATTAATATAAATGATCTTCAATATGAAAATAATTCTTTAATGTTGAAAAAGCAAAGCTAAAGTTACGAATTAAAATTTTTATACAATTTTTAAAATATAAAATATTCCAAGAGTTATAAAAACTTCTCCTTCATACTCTGTGCAACATTTAAATCGATGCTTTATTAAAATGTGGTTTAAGTTTTTATTTAAATTTTAATTTACAATTTATTTTTGTTTCTTACTTTTTCCAACCTTTTATCCCTTTCCTCACACACCAAAACCCAACAAAAAAAACTTATTTTACAAAGGTATTTGAACGATTGTTAAATTATGGCCTAATTTATTGATCTGAACACACACACACACACACGCAAATACAAATACAAACACCGTTAATTAATATTGTTTTATGATTTTGCTAACGAAAATCAAATGTATTATATATTTTGCCAAAACGCACTAAGAACAAAAAAAGTAATGAATGGATCGATCGAGAATCGGTTGAAATCTATAATTGGTTGGAATAAATATAGTTGGTGTGGTGAGCCCAGGCTGAAGACAATTGATGCCGGTTATGGATATGCACACAGACACATACAAACAACCACACACAAACACAAACACAGACACACAGCAAAAATAATCTCGAAATATATTGAAAAACTTGACCAAATGAAAATAAAAACAAAAATGTTAAACGGATTGGAGCAATTTAAATTATTTTTTTTTTTATAGCCAACTAACATTTTTGGTTGATGTGCCTTAACACAAATATTATTTAAATAATATATAAATATGCATATATAATTAAAAATTTTTAATTTAAAAAAGCACAAAAGAAATACGCTTATAAAATATATAAATATATTACGAACAAAAAATACGAAAAAATAAAATTGCTAACGCCGCCTTGCACTATGCAACACGATTTTTTGTTTGCGCTGCGCAGAGGAGCAACAGCAACAGCAGCAGCAGCAGAAGCAGCAACTGCAGCAGCAAGACGAATGTGGCAACAGCTACGATAATGCGCTGGAATGTAAATATGCGTGAATAACTGAAGATTTACATTGTACCTCTGCTTGCATCGTTCATATACATTTAACATATATTCGAAACATGTTCAATTGAAAATCATCAGAAATTACAAATTCTTCATGAAATATTTTTTTTTTTTTAATTGATTTTTTATTTGAATATAATTTATATAATATATAATAACTGCTTCAAGTTGGGTTTCATATTAAAACATATATTTTTTAATATATATTAAATTATTTTTTCTATTAATATATGAAAGTGTATGTCTATTTATTCTTTCTAACACTTATGTGAATTTGGCATTTAAATATCATTTTAATTTAATAATTATATATCACATCATATACTTATGCTAAAGTAGTCTCATATTGATTTTACTTATAATGCAATATTGATATTATATTTTAAAAAGATTTCCATAAATTTACATTTACGCATCACACACCTTCAATACATCCTTCCGCGCTGTCTCCGCTCGCCTGCTTGCCTAATGTATGTCTTGTTCTCGTTTTCGTTATCGTTTGCTCTACTTTCTTATACTTATTCTCCACACACACACACTCACACACACACACATATACATATATATAATCAATGAGACACATAACGCATACGCAATGTTGACCGTCCTTCAATGTCGCATCACAACTAATGACAACTCTTGCTTCCACTTTCTCCTCTCTCTCTCTCTCTCTTAGCCTATGACCTGGCCATGCAGAACGATGCGAGACGCAGCTCTGTGCGCCGTCATACTATCGTTGGTTGCCAAAGCAACCTGGATGAGACGCACTCGATGCCACCCACACGCCCCGAGTCGCGTCAGTCGGATGACGTAAGTGGCTCGTCCAAAGAGGTGAGCTACACCTGAGTGCACTTAATCTAATGACGTAAACTTATTTATATTCTCTCTTATTTCTTCTGTGAAAAAGACTCCCGAGGCGCCACAGTCACTGGACCAACAGCAACAGCAACAGCAAGAACAGCAGCCACACGTCACGTCTGGAACTGGATCTGATGAGACGGCGTCGCATTCAACATCCTCGCTTGGCCCATGGAACAAGTCCTTTATGGACAAACAGACCTGGATGGAACGTGGGGATGATCGTCTGTCCGTTACGCTAGCGGAGATCGTTCACATACGTTCCGTCATGACCAAAGCCGAGCTGGAGGGCCTGCCCATGGATGTGCGCGTCAAGGAGGATGTTGAAAAGCGTCGTGTCTGCTTTCTATGCCTGCGCACACGCTTCTCCTTCTTCGGCCCATGGGGCATTCAATGCAAGCTGTGCCAGCGCACCGTCTGCGCCAAATGCTACACCAAGATGCGCATACCCTCGGAACACTTTCGGAATGTGCCGCTGGTGCTGATCTCACCCTCGCTGCTGTCCAGCCCGGCCAGCTCGAACACGCCATCGCCATCGCACCACGCCCACCACATGCACTCCTCATCGACGGGCAACATCATGGACGATCAGTTTCCCAAATCACTGATCGAGCGACTGCTGCGTTCCGAGTCAGATCGCAAGGTGAGTTGGAGTTTGAGTTGGATTTCAAATGAGCTAGAAATTAAAACTCTGATCTACTTACAGACTCGCAGCACTGTTGGCAGTGCACCCTCATCGCCCAAGCACCAAAGATCAAACATGAGCACGCCGGGCATTAGTGTAGGACCTGGCTCTGCTGCGGCTGCGGCAGCTGCTGCCACTGGCCAGGCCGTGGAGGCATTGCACGATCAGGCATCCATGTCGGCCTCCTACTCGGGCGCCATGCGTCCCTCTGGCGTGCATCAGTACCAGCAGAAGCAGCAGCACTACAACAATGCCATGTCCCGCAGCATGGAGGGACCACGCAGCCTGCCCGTGCACAGTCCGGCGCATCGGCCTCTATCGAACAGCAGCACACTGGAGCGCAAGTAAGTGTGATTCTCTCCAAATTAACTGGATTTGCTTATACTTACACCTCTCTCTTTTCTTACAGGTCGCGTTTCTCGCGCGGCTTTGCGCTCTTCTCGTCGGGCAGCCATTTGGCACAGACGCAACAAGATCAGAAGGAAAATCTGCGCGGTGAGCAGGTTACCGTTTGCAATGATTGCCAGGGTCTGGTCAATGAAATCACCAGCTCCGTGAAGCAAAAACGTAGCTCGGCACGCAATCGGACGATACAGAATCTCACGCTGGATCTGACGCCTGTCTGGAAATAGAGCCAGATGAAGGCAGCCAACAGCACTATTAACTACATTATACACATTATATATAAATATATATATAATAATTCACATATGCATATTTTGGATGGACTGTTGTATACATAAGATTGACAGATAGACAGACAGACAGAGAGAGAGAGAGTAGAGAAGAAGAGTGAGAGAGAGAGCGAGAGAATAGGAGTTGAAGCAAGCGCTTGGATATCGTTGTAAATCGTTAGATCATGTTAGTCTAGTGTTAAGTGTATAACCCCTAGTAAAAATGAAATGAAGAGAAGGGAGAAAAGCAACGCTGAGAACTTCATCTTCTTCTTCTGACTAGGGACATGCTTGAGTGCGCACCCCACCATATAAATACATTCGTACATACTCTACTGATATAACCTAAACATATAAATACATCTATAAATATAAATAGATATATATAAAAAATCATATAGATAATGAAAACCCCGTGCGATATAATAATACGATGACGTTGTTTGTAATTGTTTAATTTATGTATAAATGTTGATTAGGTCTCGTATTAAAATGCACAGACCCTAACGGAAAAGGAAACCCCGATCATATATATATATATATAGAGAGTGCGATTTACTATACCACATTAGCAGAGATATGTGAACGTTTCGAAATAGGTTATCGTTATTAAAAACAGATCCAAAGCGCTCCACAGCTTATGCCTTCGATACGCATAAGCCTTAAAGATTGAATCCTTAATTTGCGACCAGGCATTGTTGAGGAAATAGTATTGTAAATTACATATGTGCTTGCACAAATCTATTTTTTGTTTGTTTGTTTTCTCCCTTTTTTTTTTCTTGTTGGCAAAGAGTAAAATTCGTTTTGTTTATTCACTGTAGAAAACCCCCCCTGAAAACCAACTCCCTTGAAGCTGATTTTCGCTATTCTCATCATATATAATATATATTATAAATATCTATAAATAAATTTCAATTGCGACTAGTTTAAATTTAAATATAATTTTATACCTAATTGCAATTATAACATAGTTTAACTAAACGATATAAGAAAACAATAACAAATTTTGAAAATTTTATGTTTCCTTTTTTTTGCGTATTGTAATTTATAAAAGCATTTAATAATTGTAATTTATGAAATTAAAAAATATATCTATTAGTTTTTATTGTTTTTAAGTTAAATCATTTGTATGTATATTAATTAATTAATTAATTGCTCTCATTTAACAAACAAACACACACACACACACACAACACAACTAAATAAAAACGAAAATACACAAAACAGCAATAAAAAAAATAAAAAACTACTAAACATGATTAAATTCATTTAATTTCGTGCGAAATGACATTCCCGCTGGCTCATGAATCACGAAAAAGTGAAGCCCCTGAAATGCGAATGAATCAGAAAGCTTCGTCTTTCATTAGAGAACAAACAAAGACCAAATACATGATAGATTACAAACTGATATATTTATTTTAAATGTTCTTTCAATAAAAGAAAAACAAATCATGTTCAGTAATTTAAAATAAATTAGAGTTCGTCTCATATTATGTAAACTATACATATTTCTCTGATACTCGTATCTTAAGATTTATGTTATTGGAAAACTAGTAATAGTTGCAATTGAATGTCACAAAACGCGATCGCTTAAAGCTAACAACTAGAGCTAACATTTTTGTTTTTTTTTGTTTTTCGTCTCATTTGCATTTAGAGTCGAGCAAAGGTGAGAGTGTCACTACTCTGAGCGTTGCTTTTTGTTGTTATTTCTGTTGTCGTGACCGCCGTGACGCTTGCGTCCGAAGCGTTTGTTGTTCTTGCCACGTGAGAAGTCACGTCGCTTCTTCATGAACTCAATAGCCTTGTCGAGGAACTCCTTCTCCTCGTCTTCGTTGGCCTTGCGCAGGGTGAGGGTGACTTCATCATTGAATTTGAGCTGTAAATTGGGAAACGAAATTAGTATTCGAAAGGAAACGATGTCCTTCAAATTGATTACCTTAGCATCCTCCACTTTGGCAATGTATTTATCGGCCGCATCCGCCTCTGTGAGACGTACAGAGCCCTTAGTGTCGCCTTTGTTGAACTCAATGTAGGCAATATCAAAGTCTTTGACTTTTTCAAAAGCCTCGCGGATTTCCTCACGTGTGACAGTATCTGGAGCGCCCTCAAAGACAACGATCGCGTTTTTAGGCAATTCAATTTCGGGTTCTGGTTTGGACTCCTTCTTGTTCTTGCGTTTCTCGTTCTTCTTCTGATATTCCTCTTGCTTCTCCTTTAGATAATCAATCTGCCACTTGCGCAGCAGCTCACGTTCTTGGTACGCAAGTTTCTCCTTCTCAAGGAATTCTTTGGCCTGTTCCTTCTTCTCGAATGTGACAAAGATGCTGCCCTTGAATTTGTACGATTTGGTGGGCTTGTCGTAATGCTTGCGCATAGTTACATTGACCACCTTTTCATAGGGACTGACAAAATCGAGAATTTCGGTCATTTGTGACTCCAATGGGAAGCCTTTAGCGTAAACTGTGCGCTCCTGAATCTCTTTGCGACGCTCCTCGTTATGCTCTGGAACGGGGCGCTCAGGGTGACGACGTACACTCTGCTTGTCCTCGCTGATCTCCACGAGGCCGTCATCGGATTTGTTCAACGCATTTACAATTTTTTCAAAGTCTGTTGAGAGCGATGCCAAACGTTTGAATGTGACCAGCACTGAGAGTGGCACCCAACCGCCTTCATTATTTTTAATTTGCTCGCTAAGGAACTTGTCACGATGCAAATTAGCATCGCCGAAGTAGTATTCTACTTGCCGAATAATTGCGCGCTCTTGCTTGCTAAACTCATCGGTCGCGGGAGCCCGGGTGTCATCTTTCTTCACATCACCGTTTTTGCCGGCCTCAGAATCAACAACTTCCTCAGCTTTCTTCTCCACCTCCTTGACTACTGTGTTGACTTCAGCAGTTGCAGTCTCTTCCGCCATTGTATTTATTTATTTTTTTAAAAATTATTTTCAAGAAAATAAAATTAGAAATGTGCTGCGATGCAAACACGTGTGCGGCAAGCGGCAATAGAGCTGTCAAACCGATGGTGCAATCGATAGATTGAAATAAGCAAACATTAATCATTTGATCGGTATCGATAACTTTGGCACTGTTCAACACTGTTGTACCGGTGTTTAAAATTTAGAATAATAGCTGCTGTTTGTTAATAAATAAAAAGAAAGGTAAATTTTCAATCCAAAGACGCAAAATTAAAATAAAATTTAATGACAATGTGCTCCTTCATTCATGTTTGAGCCGCTCTTTTCAAGTTCAACAAGTTTGATGCGCTCATATGAGAAAGATCAGCAACACATACATGCATACATTTAAATCGAACTTGTACATTAGGTACCGCCGCGCTCGGCTTCGTATTTGCTCGGATCACTTACGATCGAGCTCATCAATAAAAATATGAGACTTCCAAATCAGAACGCATCGAGCGTTCATATGGAATGGTCGATTTTCATGTGAGGTGTCGCTGTGAACTTTTGTGTTCGGTGTTTAGAATCACTGATAGGTTGGATATTAACAGCGAGTTTTCATTTAAAAATTAAGTAATATATCAACATATAAAACGTGATTTGGACTTGATTTTTTTAATAACAATTTAGATTTCGTCAACTAGACGAAAACGCTGGTGTTGCTTCTCAGGAATTACATTAAAGAATTTTTTATAAATAGTTTGATCTTGGCGACCAGCATAGTTACGCTGAATCCAAGTGTGATCCCAGTTTGGATCAATGGGTTCGCAGGTAACTACAACTTTTCCATGTTCTATCGCAAATAATGTGCCATTGCGTCCAAGGCCGACCTACAAGAAATTTGAATATGTCATACTATTCAAAATAGACAAGTTTACTTACATTCAAGCCGGGATGAAAGCGTGTCGTCAATTGCGTAGCCAATATGGTTCCATGGGAAACATAGTGACCGTCCTGCACTCGCCATCCACGATGTTTTGGTCGCGGATGGCCCTTCTTATTACGCGTGCTGCCGCCGGTCTTTTTGCTGGCGTTTCGTATTGTTGCTTTTAGGATAATAACGCTTGTCAAGTAATTAAGTTATGATGTAGAATATAGTTGACTTACTTATGAGGGGTTGGTCAGCCTTTAGGCATTGTAAGGAAAGCTTTTGCATTATACTAAACGACATTTTAGTTGTTTTGCTATTTTGTCTACTGTTTATGCAACTGAAGAGCAGTGTGACCGTAAGACACAGTTACAAAAATACTATGTTATCGAAAATAACAGAATGTAAATTGCTCACATCAAAATAGTTGCCAGTGCTGCTCCACTAAGACTATGCAAATATTATTAGGCAAGAGCCGGCGGTGTAAATAAATTTTTTATTGCCGGCTTAAATTATTACAAAACAATGGAGATAGGCGCACAATCATCAACAGCGCCACCAACAAGTGTTCAGTTAAATGACACTGCTCTACGTCTCAGAATACGAGAGTATGCTCGCCAACAGCGAAAAGAATTGCGAACAAATACAACAGATGCACTGCGCTTTGGCTTAGGGCAGATCAAGGATAAAATTAGCGAATTGGAAAACCTTGGAGTCAAGGATGTGCAGGGAATGGCTAGTCGCATCAAGCGTCGTAAACATGCCACCGGCGAGGATATGTACCGGCTAAGCCATGCATTTCTGCAGGGCAACGAAAATATAACTGCATTTGCTGCAGTTCAGGGCGCAACTCAAGTTTTAATCAAGGAATTCACAGGTAACTACAGATGACACATTAAACCATAAACCATTCAATCTTAACCGCTCAACAGGTACACAAATGCAACGGCAAATTGAAGCCGCCGAATGCCTGTGCAACTATTCGCTAGGTGATGCCCACGTCTGTGAGAAAATAACAACGTTGGCTGGCAGCTACCTGGTGACGCTCTTGGACAGTAAGGAGCCGCGACTGAAGCGCAGTTGCCTTTGGACGCTCGCCAACATTCTGGCCACATGCAGCAAATCGGCAAGCAAGCTGCTGCAAATGCAATTGGCTAGCAAATTGTGGAAATTGTATACATTGCCCGAAAGCGATATACATGGCTATCAGGAAGATGCTGGCACTTGCTTGCATTTGATAGCCACTCGAGCTGCTGCTTCTATTCGAATGGAGGATCGGCGTTACATAGCCGAGAACCTGCACAAAAAGCAGCCAGGCGAAACAGCTGCCGAATATTATATGTATATTGTATTCCATCTGCAACTTGTTAGCCTAGAGCGCGATTTGTGCGCAGCTCACTTTCAGCATTTACTCAATTTTTTTATGGAAAATGTAAATTATGATTTGAGCACAACTGTCGGCCAGCTGCGCATTGTTTACGGCGTGCGCGTAATTGCCAACATATTTGCCACACGTCCAACCAGAGGTGAATTGGATTTACAGGCGGAGCAGCTGGTGAACGCTTTAAATAAATTATTTGCCCTGCGTGAGCCGAGTCTAACAGTTGAATTAATGCAGCTTCTAAAGAATCTAATCGAAGCTCAATTGCTGGACAATGAACTTTTGTTGGAACACATTCGAGTCTATGTTTAACTAATTAATTTTTAAATATTTGAACTTGAGTTCGTATAAAAGAGAATGTTGAATTTTTATATATTATATATGAGAGTTGTTTAATGAATTTCAAATATGATGAAATATTTAAACTTAGGTTCACATAATGTTGAATGTTATATTATTATATATGAGAAATTCTGAACTTAATTATCTTATTCATATGATGAAATATTGAACTTAAGATCACATAAAATAAAATGTTAAATATATGCAAATTGTCAATTGTATTTAAAATAAAATTATAAATTGTATTGCTTAATTACTGAGATAACACCAAAATGTATTTGTTATACGTGAGGAGGTGTGTGTATGCTAAATTAAACGAATTTAATAAATACTTAAGTTTAAGATTCGATTTTTAACTAAACATAATGAGTGTTGGTATACATATAAACACATATATGTAAGTGATTCGTCACATAAATAAAACAAGAATTAAAAATTAAACAATGCACATGTAAAAAGGAAACCTTTCAGACTTAGCGATATTACGGAATAAAATGATTATAAACTAACGTGTGGTAAATCTAATTTAGATATCGTCTTCGAATAGGGCAATAATGCGACGCCTTTGGGCATCTTCGTCCAGAGTATTCCCTGCATTGCACTGTCCATTGTGATGCATAATATTGTGGATTTCAAGCTCAGTCACTGAAGTGAATATCAATTTGCATTGGCAGCAACGGGCTGCTGAGGTGGGCGTGGCGGGTGCGGCGGGCACCGGCGATTGCATATGCTGTGGTGTGCCCGTGGCTCGTTGCAACTTCTCCAGAAATGTGGCACGAGCATGCTCCTCATGCAGAGAGGTAGCTGCCACAGCTGCTGCTGATGAGCCTGTGCACCGAATGGGAATGGGCTTCTGCACTACCGGATTGGGCATATTTTGGGAGTTGCGACTCTCAGAGCGCTCAATGGCATACAGCACATTGTTCTCCACAGTTATAGGTGTGTTCGAGCCGCTCTTAAACTTAAGTAAGCTGCTGCCGAAGATGGCATCGTCATTTGAAGAGGGATAGCTATCCCAGCCGGTTAGTGTTGCCTTGGGTGTGCTCTCTTTGACTGGCTCAATTTTCTCAGCTTTGTCGGCGCTGCTGCTGCTGCTGCCATTGGTGATCTTCACCTGATTTAGCTTCTCAGCCAGTTCACTGTCAATGGAATGTTCTTGCAACCAGGTGCAGGTTTTGTGCAGAGCGAATATCATGCGCCGAATGAACTCATGTGGCGAGACCATCTTCTGACGCTTTATCTCCAGCAATCTATTCAATTCGGCGACAAAGTTAAAAAATTGGAATTCCACACAATTGTCCATATGCAATTTATGCGAATCCTCGTGCATGTAGCGCTTGAAGCAGGCCGGACACTTGCGCTCCTTCCACATGGGCTCGGGTATATTGACTTTGATGTCCCTTAGCTGCGCCTGCTCCATGGGATCGTCCTCCTCGAAATTTGTCTCACTATAGTTGTAGATATTCTTGTGCTTGCGCGACAGCGCATTGTCCTCATCGCTGGAGCTGACCGCCGTGTAGTCCTCCTCCTCGCCCGTGCCGTTGCCGCTGCACGTCCGAGTGCTGGTCGATGGCATCTCCACCTTGACCTGAGCGCCATTTCGATGCTTGTTAAATAAATCGTTCAAGTAGCGTATTTCTCGTTCGTTCTTGCCGCTCGGCTGGGGCACAGTCCGATTGAGCAGCTGTTTGTGCACTTTGTCCGTTCTCTCGAGCTTCCCTCTGCTGTTGTTCAGCAGAAGATTGTGCACTGGTCGTTGCTCCACATAGCGCAACTGATCTGTCGTGAAGAGTGCACGCTCCTTATCTGCTTTATTTTTCGTAGACTTTTGTTGATATAGTTCGATTAGCTTCAGGCTGAGTGCATTTTTAATGCATTGTTCGCGGAATGTTACGGCGTGCTTCAAATACGATATGCACAGTGCGCAAATAAAAGATGGCAGACCGTCATCTGGGGAGATCTATATAAACGTAGAAGTAGTAATATAGTAAAGTAAAATTTAATTGTAAACCTAATGTTTTCGTCTTTTGTTACCTTTAGTCCAGATGTTTCTTCGAGCAGCACATTAATTGGCTTTTGAAAATTGAGAAACTCATTTGTTGAGCCGTGCAAGTAAGTAGGTATTTTGGCAAATATATTATAGTCTGCGGGGCTGCTACAAATGCGGCAAATATTTCCCCAATTCGTCATATTCTACTGTCTATTTCTATATTCTTAATATCGACGTAAGTTAATACTACACTAAGCAAAACAGTACACAAAACAGCCAAGTGTTGCTCTACTTGATAAAAAAGCGAAATACTTGTCAGTCAGCTGTCGAAACATAACAGCCCTGCCTGTAATGAAATGCAAACAGATGATAAATTTAAAATATTAGCATTCTGATTGTCTAGTTCTTCGCGACATTGTTAAAATATTAAGCAAATGTAAATCAAGATAATAATTAAATTATGACACAATTGTTGAGCTATTTTCATACTATGAAAAAAAAAACTTGGAAATCATACAAATAATATCAATTTTTTCTACCGCCCACTTCGATAAATCGATGACTCGATAAAATTTTTACTTTGTTATTAGCATCGACGACTGTGTGTAGAGATGAATAATGACAATCCAAATATTATATTTAATCCACTTATAAGTTCCATACAAAAAGTGGTACTTTATGAAACCCGCTCGGTAAGTATTGTGCAAGCAATAAATTGCATCATCATTTTGATCTCATTTTCATTTCTAGCGCTTGCATTTGGTGGGCAGCAACAACCGCGAAACTCGATTTCGCTTGCTCACCATTGATCGGCTGGCGCTTAACCGCTTGAGTATCGAGGAGAATGCAAACGAGCTCAACAACTTGGAGATACGCAGATTTGTGTCGTCATTGGCAGGTTCGCCCAAAGTAACCTCCGCCTATGGAGTATTGGGCTTTGTACGTTTCCTCGAGAGTTACTACTTGATACTGGTTACCAAGCGAAAATGTTGCGCCCATATTGGCATGCATTTGGTGTACACCATCAAGGATACGGTGATGGTCCGTGTCAACGAGGTGACCTCCCAGCGACCTCCACATCCACACGAGGAACGCTACAAACGCATGTTCCAAAATATTGATCTACGCAGCAACTTTTATTTCTCTTACTCGTACGATCTGACCCGCACTTTGCAGTATAATGAATCAGCCCCCCGTTATGTTGGTACCAAAGTAGATCTGGACCGGGATGAGCCGCTTCCTGATTGGAATTCGCTGACGAACAATGTGGTGCAGGCACATGAACGTGTGGACTATGCCTTTCGCAGCGATTCACGAAAGCGTTTTGTGTGGAATGCTTATCTGCTGCAGCCGATGGAGGGCATTATGCTCAAAGACTGGCTCTTGGAGATCACCCATGGCTACGTTAGCCAATCCTGCATCAGCATCTTTGGCAGGCATGTGAATGTTTGTCTTATAGCAAGACGCAGCACTCGCTTTGCTGGCACCCGGTTTTTGAAGCGCGGCGCCAACTTTAAGGTATGTAAGCAAAAGCAATAATATTTGTGAAAATGCAAATATATATATTTACTTACAGGGCGATGTTGCTAACGAAGTCGAAACGGAGCAGATTGTCAGTGATGGGCAACGACTGTGTGCTTTCACGCAAATGCGCGGCTCGATTCCATCCCATTGGTCGCAGGACATAAGCAAGATGGTGCCAAAGCCGCCCATACAGTTGGACATCTATGATCCCTATGCCCAAACGCCATCGCGGCATTTCGAGCGTCTGCTCTTTCACTATGGCTCTCCGCTTATCATGCTGAATTTGGTTAAGAAGCGTGAGCGCCGCAAACACGAGTCCATCATATCCAAAGAGCTGCAGAACAGCATCAAGTATCTTAATCAATTCCTGCCGCCGCAGCATCGAATGAAGCACATACATTTTGATATGGCACGCCAGAGCCGTCTGAGCGGTGGGAATGTCATGGAACAGTTGGCCGTGCATGCGGCAAGTATTATTCAGATGACAGGCATGTTCTATAAGGCGCATCGAGGCAGCGAGCTCAGTTTCCAAACGGGCATCGTGCGGACCAATTGTGTGGATTGCCTGGATCGGACCAACTCAGCACAGTTTGCCATTGGAAAATGTGCTCTGGGCAATCAATTAGAACGTTTGGGTTTTGTGAAGTCAGCCAAACTGGAGTTTGACTCAGATTGTGTGACCATGCTGGAGCATCTTTATGAGGAGCACGGAGACACCTTGGCTCTGCAATATGGCGGCTCACAGCTTGTGCATCGCATCAAGACCTATCGCAAGACGGCAGCCTGGGCGTCGCAGGGCAACGATGTGATGCAGACATTGAGTCGCTATTACAGCAATACATTCAGCGACACGGAGAAGCAGCAGAGTATTAACTTGTTTCTGGGTCTCTACAAGCCAAGCCTTTGTAAGATGGGATAAGAGTTCAATTTTAAACTTGTCATTAATATGTTCAATAATTGCAGTAAACCAACCAATATGGGAGCTTCAAACGGATTACGATATGCATAATGCCTTTGTGCCGAGCACTTCGAACGCTTATATTACGGATTGGGTGCGGCATAAGGTGCGCGAGTGTTTGCCCTATCCCTGCTCCGACACCAATAAGCTGGTCAAAGAGCTTTTTCGTGTGCACAGCAATGGCTTAGAGATGATTGATGCATACTCTAATTATCATCAGTCATTCAAGTGGACAGATCTGAGCGAGCACATTGAATTTGAGATCAGCCAACTCGCCACGCGATATATGCCCACATTCCGCACCAATTATAGTCCGTTTCAGCGTCAAATACAGCCGTCGCGCAAAAACCGACAGAATCCATCGATGACTGGCCAAAGCTCAACTGGTTCCATGAATAGCAATTCCTCTAGTTCCAATGAGGGCGAGGACAGTTCCAGCGATGAGGATCTCAGTGCCAGCTTTGCCGAAAAGGAGTCCAAGCAAACAGAAACAGCTGAGCCCGCACCATTTACGCTAGCCTCAATGCTGCCTTCCATGGAACAGGTGTATGGCTGCACCATTAGTGCGCCCTCCAAACAGAGCATGGCTATTTACAAGAAGTACGTACAGATGGGCAAACTGTCTAGCGGTGTTACTCAGCCAACCCAAACAGCAGTTGCCCAGCGGGAACAGGAGCATGTTAAGATGATGCGAGGCATCACATTGCGACCGCTAAGTGACTATGGCACCGATTCCTATCTGAGTGTGCAGCCACCAACTGTGCCGGCCAAGAGTCAACTCATTTATGCCGAATACTGTAAGACACCACGCAACTTCAATGCGGTGCCCAAGTTTGAAGAGTTTGATTTGTTGTATCGTTATGTGCAGCAGCTGTAAGAGAGCAAGTAATTGAAATTTTATAGAAATTGTCAGGGAACTCTTTTTAATGGTTTTTTGATCATCTTATGGTGAGTATAAACTAAGTATGTAAATTTTTGTTAGTTGCTAAACTATATTAATTTGTCAGTAGCATTTGTACTCGCTTCCTAAATGTATTTTATGTAATATGTATAGGCTACATATCCCGGAATTTAAAACTCCCAAAAGTGCAAACAAATATCAAATATTTTCCAATCAGCTGAAGAAATAAGTTTGTTTAAAATTTTCTAAAATCTCTAAAAAAAAAAAAGTGCAAAGCTAAGGCTTTAAAAGAGTCCTGATATAGTATATATATATCTCAAAAATTATTCTTATTTATTCAATCACATTCTAGTGGCACTGCTAAAGCTTTGCTAACAATTATTGTTATTAAAAATATTATTTTCATAAAAAAAAAACACATACAAATGCAGTATTATTTAAATTAAATATTAATGTGTTTATTGCTTGCAAATTAAAACAAATTATACATTAAAAATACTCAGAGAAATTGTTAACAATTGAACAGGAAACAGGACCTAGGTCTATTTGACACTGTGCTCATCTGTCGCTGGCTGCGTCGCTTGCTCCTCCTTGGACTGATATGTGTATTCAGTGTGAACGCCATGGGGTGCTGTATGAGATGCATGCATAGCATTGTAGGCTGACTGCTGGCTTGGCATTGTGGTTGGCTTGTACACGTTGCCCAGCTCCTGCGCCAGCATATACTGTTCCTGCTCCGGATAGTCGTGTTCACAGTGGTGCTCACCACAGATCTTGCACTCGTAGATATTGGGACGCAGTGTAATTTTAATGCGCTGTAAGGGAGGAATATATTGTCAAATCAATTTTAACTAAATCAATGTGAATCTCTTACCTCCCAGAAGCTGTCGCCGCTGGTGCGCATAAAATTGATGATGGCATAGCCTGGTATGCAGATCAAGGAGAGCGAGGCAAACATCCAGCCAATGCCGTAGGCCCAGTCTGGATAGGTGTAGCGTCCATTGTGATATGTGGGCTCCTTGTAGTTGATCAAGCTCAGTATCCAAATGGCCTGGAATACACATATTGAAAACAAGTTCTTTTCAAATCCCTTTTGACACTTACAAAGAGCAGACAGGGTCCCAGGACGAGCCAACAGGACTTCAAATAGAACGATGGCGCCTTGCCCGTCATCTGTTTAACATTCTTCGAGAGTCGCCCGGTGCCGTAGAACCAGGCTATGGCAATCATCTGGCAGAAGGCCAGAAACATAATCGTCACGGAGGCAGCATAGTGATCCATCAGCTGGAAGTAGTAGATGCCGCCCTGTATAATGTTTGGCAATCCAAATAGACAGGCGATGACGCAGACAAAGAGCACCACAATCTCATGGTAGCCCAGATGACGTTTGATCCAGCGCGGAAAACCGTCCTGTATGGATGTGACCACCACTTCCACTATGGCAAACTGTGAATTGAGGCCCAGACACAGCAGCATGAAGAAGAACATAACGGCCCACAGCTGAGCATATGGCATCTTTGCCATGGCCTGCGGATAGACCACGAATATCATGCCCGGTCCATCGCCAATGACATCGCGCACATTGGTATTCTGCTCCAGTGCGAGATTTCCCAGTGTGGAGAAGGCAAATATGCCAACCAGTAAGCTGGTCCCCATATTCACCAGGCTCACGGAAATCGTGTCTCGCAGTATGTTATTATTGTACTTGTTGTAGCTGGCGAACGAGATCATCGATCCGAACGTGATGCCCAGCGAATTGAAATTCTGTGAGGCAGCATTGATCCACACATTCGCATTCTTCAGTTCCGACCAGTTGGGCCGGAAGAAGAAGCGCAAACCCTCGGCAGCGCCCTCAAGCGTGATCGCTCGGAACATGAGAATAATGATGAGCACGAAGGGAAACGTGGCCGTGAAGTAGCGCACCTTGGCTGACGACTTGATCGACTTCCAGGTAGCAAAGTAAACCATTAGCCAGGCACACACGAGACAGGCGAACAGCTCCCAGCGCATCATGCCCGGATACTCCAGCCCTGAGCTAATCTGCAGCACTTTGTTTCTATGAAAAAAATAATTTAGATTTTAATATTAAAGTTTTTAGCCATTTCTCTTGCTGCATACTCAAAGAACTCCTCGGAGGGCGTGCGAGATGTGTCCGGTGCTGTGGTATTCAGCTCCTTGCGCTGTGGCACCCAACAGTCGGGTGTATTCCATCTGAAATGCAAGGATTAACGTCGGATATTTATGCCAGTGTTCAGTGTTCTGGTTCACTCACCTGTTGTTGCAATCAACCCACGGCATTTCCGTTTTGAACGATGTGAAAAAGTAATAAATTGAATAACCTATTATGACGCTATAGTAGGTGGACATGAGAAACGAGACAACTACACTGGCCAGACCAGCACCTGCAAAGAGTCAATTTGATTGGTTTTAATTATATGTTTAAATAGATATACCTGTTGGGTAGAGACTGTGCCTAGGTGAGGAGCTGGTTCATGCCATTTTAATTAGTAGATCTTATTTATTCGTTACAATTTACTAAATTACATAGAGAGCAATTTGTCTTGCAACTTATGCTAAGACTAAAATAATATAGAATATTTTTATTTTTTTTTTTTATTAAATTTATTTTATTTCAATTTATATAAGATTTACATACAAACTGAACAAGTAGAGCTATGGCTATGGCAGAAGGCCTTCAGTTGTAGACTTTGAGAGCTGCTTTAATTATTTATTTATTTTTATTAAATTAACAAATTCTTTATTAATGATACTAACTATAATTCTAAATGTACTATTCTAAAGGCTTTTTCAAACATTTATTCATATATCATCATATATCATAATAATTATATTATTTTTAATTAAATTAATTTTTTACGTTAATTGAGAACTGAAAAAATTAAAGTGTTGGCAGCACACATATAAAATATTTTATATATTTACTCTAATTGAAACAAAATAGGGATTTATATAAAAAAAAAAACCTACTCTTTATACTTGCTAAAGAAAATGACTGAAAGCATATCTTGTTTAAACATTTTGTTAAATCTCCAGATTTTTTAATAATGTTTTCTCTACGTGTATATATATGCATAATATGACCAATATCAGATAACATATTATAGACGTAAAAGATTATTGCTTTCTAATATTCAAAAAAAAAAAAAATTAAATTTTGATGATGCTTAAATTCTACTATATTATAATAGATCTATTCTAAGCTCTTGATAGCTACGCTCTTATTATTTATGTATTTTTTGAGTAAGACTAAGTAGTTCGATGTGATATTCTTATATTCAGTTTAATTAGTTATATTGATTTATTTAAGTTTTATTGAAAGGTATTACTCCAAGCTTGTATTTTTTTTTATTTATTTTCCCTGTAAGCTAAGGATTTCTAGACAGCAGCTCGCTTGCAGACTTACATCTTGAGTTCAAGTTGTAATTTAGACCTGATTCTGTTGAATCACTTGTCTAGACTTTGGCTCATCTGCATAATTGTAATTGGCCGCGTGCCGCTGAAGCCAATTAAAGCCATTTGCCTGTTTGTTGGCTTAGAAATGTCTATTAATATTTATTAGTTCGCATCTGGTTGCAGGTTTGACGTTTGACAGTGGGCGTGGGTGTGGGCCTAGGCCTGGGCCTGTGTGGGCGTGCCAAGGCTATTCTATTGGCAAAATATATTGTAAACAAGAGCTTTGCAATATGTCAAAATAATGCTGTTTGTTGAGATTTATTAGTGTGGCCTTTGACTGCTTTTGGTATGTGGACTGTGTGTGTGTGCAGTGTGGTGCGGTGTGGTGTTGAGCGGGTGGTGCGGTATCTCACAAACGCTCGCAAGACGCGTACGTAAGTCGCTCAAAACATTTCCGTTTCAGTTTCAAGTTACACTTTGCCTTTTCACGCCAGCCCCATAAAAATGATACTAACTAATTAGCAAGTGTCGCTGCTCATTCGAATGTGAACAAAAGTGCTTCAATTTCACTAGAAGCAGTGCAATTGTTTTCAGAGAAATGTTATATACTCTATATGATTGGAAAATTTATTTGAGAGGTTATCGTGGTGCTCGATTGGCTCATGGCATGGGTTGGGCATATTATAATTGTGGTTGTAGAGGTTGTAGCTTATGCTTACTATAGTTAAAAGAAATATCTTAGAGCTGCATAAGAAATCTTAAAAATAAAACTAAATGCAGTGCACCTCGGTTAACGTACACAATTCGTTGCAGCATCTTTTTCGTTAAGCGAAACTTATAAAAAAAATGTGTTCGTTAAGCGAAATGTTAGTGTTTGTTAACCGAGCCTCCACTGTATTATATTACAAATTTAGTTAGACAAAACAAATCGCTTAAGTTGATATACAATATTTTCTGTTACCATTCCACAATAGATATTCATTAAAAAGCAAATATTGAACTAGTGGTTGACAGGCTAGAACGCTTAAAAGATAATTTTAGGTGCAGGTATCTACATATTCCAAATATTTGCATATTATAAATGTTAATCATATATTATTTACAATATCTTAAGTATAGTATCGTCGAATATTTGTAAAGGTTTTTTGCAATACAATTTTCCCTTTTACTATTTTTTCGAAACTCATAAAAAACAATTTATTTATAGTAGTAAAAACAATAGGGTCTCTGAACTCTAGAATTGTAAATATTGCTCGACACCAAAAAAGGTATTTTATAATTTAATGTTAACAAAAGAAACAACACAATGAATTGCGAACGACAGAGGGACGAGCTAAGAGAGACCTTAGCTCTTCCCACATATGCTATAAAACATAAATTTCGCACAACAAACATTACCTAGCCTAACCTAGCCTAGCTAGCACACTTTACAGGGTATCTTTGCACATATTTTGTCGGTATCCGTTTTCGGCTGCTTTGTGCATGTTTTTTTTTTTTTTTGTAAATTGTAAAGTCAACGCGCTGTTGGCCAACTGTTTATCCACCTCTAACCACATGCCGACATTGGCAATGAACTTCAGTTGGCGGCGCCAATATTTGCTTTGTCATGGACTCATGGATAAAGCTCATTTAGAGTTTTGTTTTCGCTCTATTGTGCTCAATATATATTCATAATTTTGTGAATGGCTTTTTTTGTTTTCTAATTAACTAGGCGGAAAGAACATTTCTAAATTTAGTAACTCCAAGCGCGACAGCGTGACGCATTCGCACTGACCTATAAAGCGTGTAAATATCTCAACGAAATGACGCAATGAGGCTCAATTCTATGATATATGACTGGGAGCGAGCTGCTCACGAAATCTTAAACGGATTTGTAAATTATTAAGTGAGATTGGCGTGCCTCAAAAAAAGAGAGAGAGAGCGAGAGAGAGAGAGAGATGTATTCCGAAATATTACTCATACGCCACATGTTGCAAAGATATAGATATACATTTATAGTTACATTTATTTTGTCTAGCAAACCTATATAGAATAACATAAGTATATATACTTATCTTATCTAGTCAGTTAAGTGTATCAAACAGACTCGAGACGATAAGTATAATCGTTGTTGGTGCCATTATCTTAGGCTATTTAATTCATATATAATAATTGAATTTCAAATAGATATGACGAAAGCAGCGATAATTTGTCTGAGAAAAGATTAGAAGACTTACCCTTAAATAGGGGACAGAGCTGACCCAGTGCACCGATGGGACCTCGGCCAGTGTATTGTCCCACAGACAGCTCCATAAACAGCAGCGGGATGCTGCATATGAAGAGTATTATGCAATAAGGTACTAGAAACACACCTGCAATTATAAATAGCATAAATGAGAACAGCTAAGTAAGCAAATTAAATTAATTATAAATATTTGAGATCAACAATTGCAATTTGTATAAAACAAACAAACAGTCAGGCAAACTCTGCTACATATATATATATATATATATATATAATGTGTATATAATGTGGCTCATCTTATCCAGTTGTCAGATGTCGCTTGCCGCATTATACTTTTCTCTCTGTGTATGTGTGTGTGTAATGCGGTTGAGAAATGTAAATGGGGCCTCTGGCTACTGAGAGTGAGAGCGTGTAAATGAAGATGGATGTAGCCCCCGCCAAGTAGCTTGCGTGCTTTGACATTGCAAAGGGGGCAAGCCGAGGGAGGGACAGTGTGCTCCAGCTCCGGCCACAGAGATGCACAGATGTACAGATGACAGTGACCGCTTTATTTTGTCGTCGGACTTTCATACTTTTGCGCTGAGCTTAAACAAATTTTAATTTATGACTATGTAGCATTTACAGCGGAAATGTCGCATAAAGCGCGAAATTCTACAAAAAAAAAAAAAAAAGTAAAAACAAAATGCCTCCAAAGATATCGCATGGAATCAAAGTTTATGCCGAAACCTGCCGCATGCCCCACTAATTTCCGTTATTTTAAAATTCTATTTTACTGGAATTTTCGATATTTAATGCTGTTGCTATTTTTCTGTGGCAATAAATGCAGCTTTAAAAAAAAATAAATAAATAAATACAAATAATGATACACAATATATTGAAGATCTTCATGATATTTTAAACAAACTTAAACAGCATCAAATTATTACATAGTTCTATTTATTTATAGTTAAGAATTTAATAACTGAATAAATGATTGAACTACTTATTTGTAGTGTTAAAATTGGATCTATGAAAATTACTTAATTTTGTTTAAAAATTATTTAAATTAAAAAAAAAAGTTTTTTTTTTATTTCAAACTGAGTTTTAGCTGAATTTTAAACAATTTTAAAAATATTTAAAATCATTTAAATATACAAATAAAATGGTTTTCTGATTTCAAACCGAGTTTGAGCTCAGTTTTAAAATATTTGGATAATGTTTAACTTTTAATATTTATTATCAACTTTTATTTAGTTATCTAATTTTTTAATGTATGATTTAATTTTTACTGTTGTTCGCAGCTTTATACTCTCATAAATATAAAAATAAGAAAATTAAATTAAAATTAAATCATGATGCTCCATTGATTTACAGCTAGCTTCTCATTTCTCGTAAATATTCTAACACTTACCGCCTCCACTTTTGTAGCACATGTAGGGAAAACGCCAGACATTGCCCAGACCCACCGAATAGCCAATGCAGGCCAAGACAAATTGCATTTTGTTGGCCCAGTGCTGTTGGCGTGGCTTCAAATGGGCCGCCTCGTCCGACATGTCCATGAAGCTGTCATCGTCATCGATGCCCAGCGGCCTGTAAATACAGAGTACAAAATACTTAACTATAGTTTAACAGAGCTATAGCTGAATATATGAATTTTCGCGTTTCATAGTCATTTGCATTATGGCCAGTCAGCCGCATCTAATTGTTGTCAACACTCGCCCTCTGTAATGTGTGGCATCATTGTCTGGCACTGGCAGCCGGAGCCCAGACAATTGCACTGATTACATGACCATTGCCGCGACAGCAAGCGCACACGACCCCAGCTAACATTTCTGGTGTGTCAAATGGTTTAATTGTAGTAATCACATGCCAAATGCAACAATAGCCCTCTACGAGGTGCCAAATGGCAACTGCCATTGTTGTTGATCACAGATTAGGGGGTGTGTTTGTTTATGTGTTATATTTGGGGACGACTTGATGCTAGCTTACAAATAGAATTTTATGCATTATATAAGCAGCATAGATTGCTAATATAGTGTTAAAGATATTCATTCATTTAGAAATCAAAGTGAATATCAAAACAAATTCTTGTTTGCTTTTCGAGTGTGAGTGTGGAGGAGAGTGGAATGTTAATGTAATGTTAAAATGTTGGCTAAATTTACGAACTATTTTGAGAATTTTATTAAATCAATATACATATATAAAATATAATGCACTGTGTTATAATGTGGTATAGTTTATTAAAGGATTGACTATTCGAACTTCGAAGTGTTACCTGTTCAAAAAAACATAAAGTCGGACTATCATGAAGCGGCTCACAGCTGCCTGAATGTGGCTTTCCATTATTTTAGCCTACTTACGGACAACAGCTTCTTCTGCTTCTTTAGGCTGATATATATATAATATAGTATAGTATACGGTCTCTATTAGAATATAATAATCATGATTGTTTTCTTTTCATATTCATATAAAATATAAATATAAAAAGAATCTCTCAACTTGGCTAAAATCCTCTTCTACTTCTCAGCTCATATCACTCAATATTCAAGTGCAACTCGTGCGCATGGCAACTGCTGACTAGAAAATTATTTACAAATGCAAATTATAATTGAATAAAGTTTAATTTGATTGAAAAATAGCAAATATTGAATGGAAGGCTGACATTAAAATTAGTCATATTAAAAAATAAATGAAATATTAATACCTTAATATATAAATCTTAGATATACTTCACATAGCATTTCATCCTAGACATATATTAATTCCCTTTTCCAATGAAGTCTAGGCAATGCCATATCTTCAAATGGAATCAGTGAAATTTTTTTTTTTTTTTTTTTTTTTGACATTCAACCCAGGCTATTTCATATCTTCAAATGGAATCAGTGAAATTGTTTTTTTTTACACCCAACCCTGACGCTATACTCAGATTTTCGTTAGCATCTTAACTTGTCACATAAGTGCCAAAAGTCAATCAATCCAGTCAATTTCAAATTGACAGCAGCTCCATATTTTATGTCAATTTGATTTATAGCATATTCTCTGTCAAGCCGATCTCATAAATAAATACAAGAATCGAATGTTATCAAAAAAAAAAAAAAAAAAAGTTATAGAAAATAAAATCGGTCTTTGACACGTGCCGCCATTGCCTGATATATATTATGCACATGGGGAACATAAATAAATTGTATAAATTATAGAGTCTCGGGGCGAGGCTGAACAGACCACTTATCCATTAAATCAACGTTAATATTCAATCAGCGGCATTTCGCTAATGAGCAAAGCAAACACAATTCAATCATAATGGGCCATATAAATGCGAATTGAAAGCCATTAAGCACTTGGTCAAAACTCGATTACATAAGAACCAGCCAGACATACACTGATCAGAGAGGGGCTTACACTTTGGCCACGCGATTGTAGCGATAAAAGGACTGCTCCGAGTGCTTGGATGACTGGGCATCCAGATCGTTGCGATGCGGCATCTCGTTGACGTATTTATTTTGAATCTCTCCAGGATATATGTGAGATAATAATTTACACTAGATAAACGTTATCCATGCGTCCATTGATCTGATCTGCAAATTGGGTACACTTTCGCACAGGATTCGATGTGATGAGGCAGCTGTGGAGCAACTGCACCGTTCGTGGGTTGCCAACTAACTGATTGCCGCCTCTCGCTGCCAGCTTGGGGCTAATCTTGCGAATCGAACTATTTGTGCACTGATCGAGATGTAAATTGATCGAGTCAACAGTTATACTTAGCTACTACTTATGTAGATCTATTGATCGCGTTAAGGAACATTTACTTTAAAAATAGCTGCGATCCCTCACAACGATGTTCACGTTTCGTGTCAAAGGCATCATGTGGCTCCCCCACACACACAGATGGTGTTAAAATTTCATTATTTACTAACCCTGTTTCTCTGTGTGTGTGTGTGTGTGTGTGTGTGTGTGTGTGTGTGTGTGTTTAGGCATGATAACATTTGCTTTTTATGCTTCGGTGTGAAATGGTGCCAAAATTTGCAATGAATTTTTAAGTGTTCTATGCGGCCGTCAATTGGCTTGACAAGGGGCGCGTTTTCAAATCGCTAATGTATGCTGTCTATATGATTATAAAGTATGTGAACAAATAAATGATATGCTTTGACTTAAACGATCACTTAAATAAAGAAAATGGAGCTTAAATATATTGAAATGCTAGCATAAAATCAGTCTTGATGATGGGGCTGCTCGAGTGAAAGATGAAATCTGATTAATCTCGTTAGAGTTAAATTAAATTGAATTAGCCATAGTACATGATAGCAGTTGAAGAGCTTAAGTGCAGAGAAATATGTTGGCATGACATCTGGTGACATGGAACCTAAAGAGGAGACATAAGTTGAACTAAAATCTACAGAGATTTGTTGATATAAAATCTGAGAATAAAACGTGAAATCTGTAGAAATATATTAATGTTATAATGTAAAGTGCAATGTGAAGAAATAGAGAGAGATAGAGATAGATAGAGAGAAAGAGAGAGAGAGAGAGAGAGAGAGAGAGAGAGAGAGAGAGAGAAAGAGAAATAAAAGACTTTTTGAGAGAAATTTCCAGCAATATCCCAGTTAAATATTTTATTTACGTAAGACTTCAGACTGCCAATTCAACAGCAGATATAATTCGTAAGTAAGATTATCTTTATAGATCGGTCAAATAAAAATTGATATGTTGCTAACTTAATTCGGAAAAAAATCACAGAGATTTGCTTGCCTAACATACAAAAATTTGCAAAGCAATAATTCAGAGTAAGCTCTACAAGAGACTTGTCGACTATGGAGGATATGTCGACAATATAATTCCGTTTAAATATTAACTAAAAATGTGCTGAAAATTATTGGAGATTTCTCATTCCAGTATAAATCAAGCTCAATAGAGTTGACTTAGCTATATAGGGTCTATATCGCTCATTGTATCCCTATAAACAAGTTTCAGTTTGTTTCAACAATATAACATTTATAGGCCTACTACAAAGCCCTACTCTCACTAAATATCATGAAGTCCGACTCACTCTTCCATTCACACTTATTTTTCGATTAAACTTACGGCGGCGTCTGTGGATTGACCATGTCGAAGAGTTCATTCGCTGTGGTTGGCACTCGACGTATGACCAGTTTGCGTCCATCTGTGGAGCCTATGCCAATGGAGGCCAGCGAACGGACCGATGTGACATCCGAGTAGATTTGATTGCCGGCTAACTCATGAAAGTGATAGGAACTGCCGCTGAGCGAGGACTGTGGCTGCATGTAGAGCGGATTGGGTGGCTGCAGTCCAGCTGCAGCGGTCGAGCTGCTGGCAAGATTGCAGCTGCTGTCGCTCAGGCCAGGCAGGTAAGCTGTGGGTGAGCAAGGCACTCAGGAAATAACACTACACATACACGATGGGAGCCTCAAGTCTCAACTCACCTGAGACCACGGAGCGCATGCTGCTATGATGACTGCCCAAGCGCGAGCGCACATCGTAGTTGAGCGGCTGAGCTGAGACGGCGAGTGCATCCAGGCCAGCCATTGTGGTGGTGGTGGTGCTGGTTAATGTTGCGGGCGTGTACTGTACCACTGGAATGGCTGGTGCTGGAGCGGGAGCGGGAGCAGCTGTCGTGTCGTAGTCATCAAGGGTGAAGGTCACCGTCGATGTGGATGTTGTTGGCTGTTGCAGCTGCGGCTGCTGCTGCTGCTGCAGCTGTGCCGGCTGAATCACATCGGAGCTGGGCCGCGACTTGACTGAGGCTTGGCGTGGCGGCTGCTTGTGCATGGCCGCTGACATGGCCACCAGCGATGTCGTGGAGTTCGTCTGTCGGAATGGCAAATGTGGCGCTCCTGCAGTGGAGCTCACCGGCGTCCCAGGCGTCGCTGGTATAATGATGTACTTGGGCGCTCGCACAGATGGGCCGCGTATGAGGCGAGTCTGTTCGTCGCCATCGCCACAGCTCTCGGCGCCGCTGTCCGACAATTGGCTAAGCCGCATCGGGGCCAGGGCTGTGGGCGTGTTGCGTTTCGTTACCAGATTCAGGGCAGTGGGCGAGGAGGCTGTCTTGGGCAAAGTCTGGTGAGCGCCCTTCGAGGCGTTGCTTGCATCTTGGTCTGCCATTTTGGCAAAATCTTATATTGCTGCTGTTGCTATCTCTCTTTACGATTGTTGCTGTTGTTGTTGTTCTTTCGATCATAAAATCATGTTTCTCTTATGTTGCTTGTGGCTTGCACTTGTTTGTTCGGGCTGCTACTGCTGTGGCTGTGGCTGCTGCTTTCATGTGCTTATTTATCATTTTAATACTCATAATTTGTAGCTGGTGCCGCACAGTTTGTTGTTGATAAAGATCGTTGTTGTTATTGTTGCGGTTGTCATACTTTTAAATCACATTAAAACCTTGAACAACACAATGCCATTATTATTATGCTTGTGTGTCTGTGTCTGTAAATCATAATAAAATAAAATAAAATAAAGAGAAAACCAAGAGATGCTATTTCTCTTTGTTTAATATCATTGTACTTCATTTAGTCAGTTTGAGTGGAATTTTTAGTTTAGAAAGATAAATAATATGCTCTATACAGAATCCCTTATATATATCTGACTATCTGACTATATATTTATATATATCTTGAGCTCAAAGTCTCTCATATTAAGAATTTGAATAAATGTCATAGTTTATTTAAGTACTTCCGTTTTTGTTTTTTGCCTTGTGCAAAATAGAATTAATAAATTTAAAAATCCATTAATACAAAATTTGGTTATGAGCACAACAAATGAAAACATTTTGACTAGTTTTATTTTTGTTTAAAATAAAAATAAATCTAAGGGGTTTCCCCACTAAAAAGTCATTTATATTATATTCTATTTATTAATTTTGTAAATATTGAAAGTACTTTGGGCTCTAATAAAAATATACACACATACATATATAATATTTAATATGTATATAAAATATTAATTAAAAAATATTTAGAATATTTAATTATATATGTGTAACATATTATATATAAAAAAAAAACATAACAATCTACAAAAAAATATAGTCAATATAAATCAAAAATATACATTGAATATTTTTAGCAAAATTTGCAAAATTACTTTGATAAACAAATTTTACATAAACTCAGTGGAGTTCATTAGATTATTATAAATTCTAAATGAGCTTAAGAGTAGTATATGATTATATTGTATTTTTTTTTTAATTTCATTTTTTTTTTTCGAAACACCTGCAAAATTTAACACTCATAATTAATCATGCGCTTCACCTTTATTTTTTTTTTTTTTTTCTTTTGTCATCTTGGCAATTAATGAAACTTTTCTCATGCTATTTACTTTTGATTATTTATATAAATAAACAAGCACATGTGCGGTGTATCTTGTTCCAGTTTTGTTTTCTTTTATATTTTATCATTGTGACATGGAGGTAAACACTCCTATCTGACTGTCAGACTGGCGCTCACACTTCAGATCGCCAACAAAGCTCGCACTTCACTTACATAACTGTATCTTATCGAGCTGTGATAAAGGTTACCCCCATGCCCTCCACAAAGCATCGTTGGCTTTCATTTTTTAATGTCACTGTCTTGTGTTTACTTTGTTGTTAAGTTCCCTAAGCTGCTCTCTTATAAATTCCAGCAATACGTCATAATCTATACGATGATCAATGCGTATGGCGTTATGCTCCAGTGACTCTTTGAACGGGCGCAAAGGTCATCGAAATGGGTTCAGAATTATTAATTACGCATCTTAAAGCGATATATTACTACTACTACTACTACAACAGACAACTCGTATGCAATGCACATGTCACTTTATGGGGCTTCGTTGTAATAGAACAACCCCATGCCTGACCATGTGATATGTAAATTTTATTTATACACATTTTTATGAGCGCAACTCAATAATGCTCTATGCATGAGCTAAGCTCTGAAATTTGCTTAACAATTTTTCAATTTTTTGTATTTAAATTATTATTATTTGTGTGTCTGAATTCACGGGAAATTTAAGAACTTATTTAGTGAAATTATTTAAAATATACTCCTTTTTGTAAAAATAATCTGAAACCTTAAAAAATATGAGTTTGTTTAAGTTGCATTTGTATTATAATTTAGAGCCTAATAAGTAAACATTTTTCTAATCAAACAAACTGAGCTAAGTCAATTTATTCCTATCCATTCGTCAATATAGTAATCGAGCACAAAATTTAAAATTTTTCAAATGGTTTGTTTATTTAAATATAATTTATAATGTTTTACTTTTCCATAAAGTCGCTTAATTTATTCTCTTACTATAGCTATTTTGGTATGCTTGAAATGCCTTTAAGCGTTAGAGCTGACAAATGTGATGTAAAGTAAAAATAATATCTAAAACTTTATTTTGTTGACATTCTCTCCCTAAGCTCTTCTGAAATTGGAAAGTAACATCATGAGCTTCAAGGTATCTGCTAGTCGAATACGATCGTTTAGAGGCCTTATACTAAATTTGATATTCTCTCACGCTAAGATAAGAAATAAATGTAGGAAATGCATTTGTCTAGCTTGTGTACCATATTATAATTGTCATAGGCTTCCAAGTTATCTAATCTAATACACATTGATTCAATTTTTACTTTTATCTATAATTTAAAAAGATTTTTTTAGATTTTTATCAATGGCTAAATGATCGCATTTATGGCTGTTCCAGATACACATAAATGGAACAAAATATACATACATATATTAAATAGTTAAATTTAAGCACACGATTGGCCTGTTAATGAAACCAGAGTCCATACGTAGAAAATATTCAAGGGAAACAAAACTAAAACAAAAACAAATAAATTTATATATTTGCCATCGAGCAACGTAAGGTGATTTCGTATAAATACGTTTTGTGTGCTTTCTCAATGGTTGTTGTTGTTGTCGTTTATCAGCAATAAAAATAACAATAAAATAAAATATTTAATATGTTTTAACTTTTTTTTTTTGCACTTTTTGGCATTGATTGCTTGAGCCAAAAGCCGATGAAACTTTCACGTGCACAAACAAAACAGCAACAATAAAAAACGCCAATAATAAATGCCAATAATGGTAATAATATTAAAATGAGTTTGATATTTTTGTTGTATGGTAATTTAGTAAACGATTGGCCGTGATTTTTTTTTTTTTTTTGTGTCGTCACATTTTGTTCTTTCTTTTCAATTAGATTTTATTTACAATTGACTTCACTGTAAATTTCATGCATGCAGTGTTAATGTGCACCACAATTGGCTCTATTTCAATTTGAATCATAATTCATAATCTTAATAATATAATCAGCACTTGGCACGAGATTGTTATATATCAATTACCCGAACGATCAGATAACGCTGCGTATACACGATGCGTGTGCTCCGAATGGAATTTAAGCAGTCTTAAATAGTTCTTGAAACACGCATTTGTGTGCCAAACAATGTTCGCATTCACGATTTATGTACGACAACGTCGCGTCGTTTCGCCACGTTTATCCAATCGTCGAACTATAATGCCGCCATATGCTATACACCCGCCGAATCGCCGCAAGAAACGTGCAAACACGCGCGCTGTCAAATGTCAACTGATCCACGTTCGCGAATATCGTTTACACTTGGGCTTGGACGCAAGCGACTCACGGCTCACGGCTCACGGCTCACGGCTCATGGCTCACGATTTACGCTCAGCCGATCGTCCACATGTCCGCTAGTCCGCTCGTCCGCTTTACTCTCTCGTTCGCTCACCCCGGCGCCGTGAGCAAGCGTGCGAGCATTTGCGGTTTTAGTTTTGGTTTTTGTCGTGCGCTCGTTTGTGCTTTCCGGCGCGACATCTGATAGTAGGCCGCAAAAATCACAATAAACACCGGCGCTTACTATGATAGACGGCGATATACTCTAGAGACAATTGTTTTTCTGTAAAGTAATTCATTTTAGACTACATGCTTAAAGCTTAAAGAATTTGGATAACAATCAAATTATCTTTATTATTATTACCTGCTTATTGAGCTAGCTCTCTACAGATAGAACTCATTAAAGGAATTTTCTGACTTTCACTGAAACAAAAAAGGATATTTAAAGATCTTTTCTTTTTTTTTTTAATTTTTTTTCGTCTTCCTTAAGAAAAAATAAATAAAATAGAATTTTTGTATTTAGTATAATTTAGATAAAATATCAAAATGAGAAGAAAAATCTGATTTGGTTCCGATAAATTTATGTTTTAATACCTTCTGCAAAAGTTCGCTTATAAATAATATCCCTTTTTGGTCGTGCTCGACGGGGTATAACAAGAACTAAAAATTAAATGCAGCTAATATGCGGTTTATCCTCCAAATGCTTTCATAATTTTTTTTTTTTTTATTAGGCGACCATAAAGAAGCTATAATTTTCAAACAATCAAGTTTTCGTTTTTGTTTCTTTTCTTTTTTTATTCTAATTTTCTTTTTTTAGCGATCAGCTTTAGATAATTGCATTTTTTATCACTTAGCGACAGACGCTGCGATAAGCTGATTAATAATAACGACGGGAATTGATTTGTAGCGGCTTATGTCAAGGCAAACGGGCAATATGAGCAGACATTTTTTATTTGACTATCAAATAATATTATAATAATAATAAATGTATAAATGTTAATCATATCACGAGATTCAAGAATAAAACTGGATTTCATATGATTTGAATATGAATATTGATGAACTGATTAACTGACTGAACTGGAGCTACCTTGATCATTTTTTTTGACTAAAGAGCGGATAATATTTGTTATTATGAGTCATCAGAGGTGAGCGCTCACGTATCACCTTACGATAATTTTTTTTTTTACATTTCTCTCATTATCTGTTATATTTTCAGATTATACCGCTTCTTCAGCTGAAAACATATTACTAGTATAGATATGGACATGTAATGGAAAAAGGTTCCGGTATAGTATTAGGTGATCACCGCATTAAATTAAGAGATATATGTAAATATATACATAACTTATATAATTTAATGTCGTATATAATATAATGTAGATTTAAGCAAAAACTGTGGAAATCTTGTAGGAAATAAATTTTTTTATTAATCAATAACCAAACGGTTTTTTTCATTTACTGGGCTTCTTTGCAGTTAATTAATATTTAAAGGTCAACGGTCAAACAAATTCACTAAACAAAATATCGTTGCATAACTTAGGGGCTGTTGCTGTGGCCGTTGAGGCCCAAATTTTAAGGGCTATTTTGAAAATTAACAGGCGAACAGAAATGAGTAGTAGGTTGAATTAACACAATTCTGTTAACGCACTGTTATCACACTGTTAACTAACATGATTCTGTTATGTCACGTTACCTAACATAATTCTGTTGTGTCGCTGTTAACTAATATTATTCTGTTAATGCACTGTTAACTTAAATTTGTCACCCTACTTATCATTTCTGTTCGCCTGTTACTTTACTCAAATTCCTATTCAAATTTCAGGCCCAACGGCATTAGCCGAATGTGACAATGCAATTTTTTTACTTTCAGGTGAAGTTCAAATCTGAAATGGCTGAATGTTTCCATAAGATGACTATGTTCAGGGAATAATAAAAAGGCGCTATTTAATTGTTTATTATATATGTTTATAATTTTTTTTTTTTTTATATATTTGTATTCAATGTAGGTGTTTATATATATTCATATACGGATTACTCAGCTTAAACTATATCAGAAAAACCATTTTTGTTACTTTATTTATATTCATTTAATATTTATTAGTTTACAATAAGCGATTACAATTATGTGTGTTTTTTTTTTAATTTCGTTTTAAATACAATTTATTATAATTACAATTTAACTATTGTTTTCTTTTTACATTTTATTTATCAATATTTGCTGCCAGTGCAAAAAGTTTCTTCAACTTAAATCTAGTTGATTTTGTGGAAGATTTGTTAAGCGGTTTATGTTTTTAAAGAAAAAATAAGAGTTTTTTCATGTTAATTGTGAGCAAAATGTTGTCAGAGCTTTAAATATCTGTAGTTTTAATTGATTGAAATCAGAAAATAATTTTATTTCATTTTATTTAATTCCTGGCATATTACTATTGCAGAAAGTTTAGAAACCTATACACAAAATATGCGCTACTAAAAATATCATCGATTTTTGTTGTCGTTTGCCTGTGTTGTTGTATTATTTACAATTGGTCTCTTTCTGTCTGTGAGTGTGTGTTGGTGTTGGTGTTGGTGTTGGTGTATTGGTGTATGTGTGTGCGAGTTCTCATTGTATTTCCACTATGAAAAAAAAGTGTTCGGCTTAAAGTAGTGACTATACATTTTGTTTATGTTTAATATTATTAATTAAAAACTTCATTTTGAATAATTAAAATATAGCGGCGTGTGCCCGCCAACCCCCAAACAACAGACTCGCACTGTAAACAGGCGCGAGAAGCAAAAATTTCGCTGCTAAGCTTCAGGCGCGTTAACAGCGGCGCTCTGCGTGTGGCTGGCAGCGGGGGAAGAAAACTCGCCGATTCGTTGCCTTTCTTTTTTAAGTACTTGCTGTACTATTTAGTTAGTTAGTGGAAGTATTTCATTTGCATTTTAAAACAATCACAACAATTTAATATTAATTGACTAAAAAACTACAAAAATAATTGGTTAATCATAGTAGTAGTAGTATGTAGTGTGTAGTAAGTATAGTTATAGTCATAGTCATAGTTCAAATCCTCCATTAGTCGTTTTTTATTGCATTTAAAATTAAAACAAACCTTATATATTTCTCTTTTCCTATTCATTAATCTTTTGTGCGTTGTGGACGCCTCAGTGGCAGTTTTTTTTTCTTTTTTCTCTTTTTGCATTTTCAGGCTTTACATTTATATAATGTAATTATTATTATTATTATTATTATTATTTTTTTTTTTTGTGGAGCAGCTGTTAACCTACTTTGCTTGAGTTTATTTGTGGTTTGTCTCTCTGTGTGCGTGTGTGTATAAAACTTTTATTTTTCTATATAAACCATGTAAGACAATCGTTGAGATATTGTCTTGTGTTTATATTAATGTTTGCTGTAGCTATAGCTGCTCCATTTCAAGTTTACGTACTGCTAAAGAGTATTCTTATGGGTGCATTGTTCGTTTCGTTTGTGTGTGTGTGTGTTGGAAAGGTAAGGCAGTTTTAAATTTTAAAGGCGAGTTGAAGTCCTAAATAATACAGGAAGTAGTAGTAGTGTGTGTGTGTGTATTTTGTGCTATAATACAAAGTGTCGTTGATACTACCCACACCCTAAACATTTATAGGAAATCTTGGTGTTATATATATATATATAAATTTATATGTATGTATATAACAAAATATCATTATGTAATTATACTCGACTAATGAAGAAGTTGTCGTTAGAGGACGAGAATTCGTTTGTAGCTGCTCTTTAAAATCTAAATATTCTCTCTGCACTGTTGCATTGATTCTGTTTCACTTTTGGCAGTTTCGTTAATTGAAAATTCTATGGTGGCATTTAAAAAATTTCTATTGTTTGGCAACTACGCAAAATTCTCATATTAGTAAGGAAAAATACTAAAATGTTAATACAAAATAATAAAATTATTTTCTTAAGTTATTAAATAAATGTTTACAATGCCCTTTTCGGCATTTCTTGCATGTCGTTTTGCTTTATACAATTTTTTTAATGTTTCGTTTTTGTTATTTTCGTCAGTGTTTCATAAACGCCGACGACTATATTTTCTGCTCACAACTGTACTTTTGCTTTTTCTTTCTATCATTTCATTGCATTTTTTTGCGCGAAATTTAATTTCGTTTCTAGCTTTTTGCACGTGCTTCTCAAATATTTTGTTTACATACTAAAATTATAGCTAGGGATTTTTGTTGTTGATTTGTCTGTGTTTAGTTACTTTACAGTTTAGGAGATATAGTCCGGTGTTGGTTCAGGCGCAGCGTCCGGGTTGGCGAACAGCGGATTGGGGAACTCTGGTGGATGTGGCAAAGGTGCCAATGTCTTGGGTCTTCTTCTGTAGGCCATCAGCCAGCAGGAGACGGCCACGGCGACGGCGACAAGCGCCAGCAAAGCCGTGATGACCAGAGCTATGATCAAACCCACCATGGACACGCAAATATCCTCGACACGCTGAGCCGCAGGTTTGACTGCATTGAAATAAACAAAAAATGGAGTATTAGAAACCATGAATGACTGGGTATACCAGTAGGGGTACTCACTGTTGGCATCATTTAGGCCTGGACCGCTGCGTTTCTCAAATGTTAGTATGGCATTGGATGAGATGGTTATCTCCTCACGCAGTTGACCCTCCACGCCAGTGCTTGTGGCAATTGCCGTTGTATCGCTTGAGTTGTCCGCAATGGAGCGACGTCTGCGTCCAAAGGCATTATAGCCGCCACAATTGACCGGCTGACATTTGCCGAAGCAAACGCGTATGTTGCACTGGAAGCGTATATTGTCACTGGAGGGGAATTTGAACGCATTGAAGCTAGCCAGCAGACTGTTGGTATCCGGATTGTATTCCCAGTTGCCAAAGATGCTCGTGTCAGTGGCACAGCCATTCTCATCCGTTACAAGGTATTCATTCTGCACATTATCCTCCATTGTCTTGGCAATGCAAGAGCGCGCGAAGCCACCATAAATAGCTGGAAAAGAGAATTGAAGAAATGAAATTTCGAATATAAGAGTAAAATTTGAAGTTACTTACTGGCTGGCTCAACGTCCACTTGCAAGCGCAGATTATCGCCAATCTCTGCCGAATTGATTTCCTCGCCTTCATTGGTAATGATTCGCATTTGACAGATTGGCGGCGGTCCAGTATTAGCAATTGTGCCAGCTGTTGTCAGCATGGATACGTTGAAGCCCAGAGTCACATTCTTCTCACCGGTCTGGTAGACGCACTTGATGTTGTAGGCCTGCGCCTTGTAGGTAACCAGCTTGGGATGCTTCTGTATGACCAGGACAAAGCTGGCCACATCCTTAATGGCTTGCATGCCGCAGCTGCCAAAGTGTACGCGGAAGATCTCGGTGCGTGGCACCGTTTCACCAGCCAAATTGACAACGCGACGGCATTCCTCATCCTTGCTGTGTCCCTTGACATACAGCACGCCATTGAAGCCGGGTTCGGTTATATGAATTTCAACCTGTACTCCATCGGCCAAGCAGCTGACAACCATGTCGGGGCGTGGGAAGTCCGTACGGAAATTGGTATGATTGCAGTGCAGTTCGGGATTGCCCGTATAGCCGGTGATGCATTGGCACTGGGCACGATGATTCACAGCATTGCAGAAGGCATTCACACCACACGTTTTGGTCAGACAGGGATCCTCGCAGGTCTTTGTTTCTGGATTGCAGAAGCGATTGTCCGCACATTGTTCATTGTTGACGCATTCGGGCTTCTCAATGGCCAGGCATTCACCGTTTGATGTCAGGCGATAGCCCAGATCAACAGGACATGTGCAGCGACCACGTTCATCAATTACCATGCCGCGCTCTAGAGCACACACACAGTGACCGCTCTCATCGATGCGATAGCCTTGTTCCACTAGACATGGTGTGCAGTATTCGTAGATGTCGAGGGCGCTGCCCGGCGGGCACACGCACTGACCGTCGACATCGCGCACAAAGCCCTTCTCGATGACACACAGCGAGCGCTTGTCGCACTGCACTGCCGCATTGCCTGTGTAGCCCTCAAGACATTCACAGATCATGGTACGCACTGGCAGTGTATCTAGGACGCGACATTCTGCGTTCACGCCGCATGGCTGTGTCGCATTGCAGGGATTCACACATTCGCCTCGCAGACAGGCACGTTGAGTTGGGCAATCGGCATCGCTGGTACAAATTGGCACAACTCGCTCCTGTTCACAGCCATTGCGTCCGGGCACAGTGCCTGGTGGACAGGCACATTGAGGCTTATGCTGATAAACCTTGCACAGCTCGTCGTTCGCACAAATGGCTGTGGTCTCGCACGGATTGGCGCACTTGCCATTGACACAGGACCTGTCCGATGGGCACTCATCGTCGTTGCGACAGCCGAGCGGTGTGCAACCCAGACGCGCATTTCCTCCATGTCCAGGGGCACACTCACAAATGGCTCGGTGATTTATGGCCAGACATTCGGCATTGGGTCCACACTGTTCGCCTTGGCAGGCGGGAATGCAGAGCTGATTACGGCATGCGTGTGTTGCTGGACACTCGGAATTGATGGTGCATTCGATTTTGGCGCATTCGAATTCGGGATTACCCTCGTAGCCTTGACGACAGGTGCATACTGGCTTGTGATCCTTGATGCGACACTCGGCATTCACTCCACAATTACATGGATTACGGCAAATTCCGTTCACACAAGACTTATCGGCAGCACAATCAGTGTCCGAGATGCAGCCGCCCACTTTCACGACGCTCGTGGTGGGTTTGCAGCTACCGCTGCCACTGCTTATGTAACCATCTGGACAGATGCAGATCATGGTGCGTACTGGTGCCGTTGGTGTCACCTGGCACTGGGCAGGTCTTTGACATGGCTCCAATACCAAGCAAGGGTCGACGCATTGCTCATTGATGCAGGCCAAACGAGCAGGACAGTCCGTATCCAGTTTGCACACAGGCTGGGGCTCCGGGCGACAGTCCACATAGGGATTGCCAATGAAGTCTGATGGACAGCGACAAACGGCCATATGATTCTGTGGACGACATTCGGCGCGGGGCGCACACACATTGCGGTAGACGCATGGATTTACGCATTGTTCGTTCTGGCAGGTCTTGTCCGTGGGGCAGTCGTTGTTGCTGGTGCATCCAATGACACGGCAACGCTCGTAAGGATTACCGCGATAGCCACTGTGACAGCGGCACTGGGCGCGACTGGACTGTACATAGCATTCGGCGTTGGGACCGCACGGATCGTTGAGCAGACAGGGATTGATGCAGTTGCCATTGATGCAGGCCTTGCCAGAATCGCATTCGCCATCGACACGACAGCCAATGGAGCGACAGACGGCATACGGATTACCCTCAAAGCCATCCTGGCAGCTGCACACCGCGCGATGTTGTTGCACCTGGCAAATGGCGTTGGAGCCACAATTGCAGGGATTGCGACACTGGCGATTGACGCAGGCTTCCTGATCGCCACAATCCGCATCACTTTCACATCCTGGCGGACTCTGCAGCACCAGTTGGCGGCATTCGCCGCTGGCATCCGGTACTTGCGATTCGGGACACTCACACACCATGGTACGTACTGGCACACTGTCCAACACACTGCAGTGAGCGCTGCGTGCGCACGGTGAAAGTTCGGTACATGGATTCTTGCACTTAGCATCGATACAGGCCAAGCCGCTGGGGCAGTCACCGTCATCGCGGCACACTGGCTCCACGGGTCGACGCTCGCAGAAGGCATATGGATTGCCCAATGGCATTTGTTCGGGACAGCGACAGACGGCACGATGTTGCAGCGCCTGGCAGATAGCATTCTGAGCGCATGGACTTTGAGCACAAGGATTCACACACTGGTTAGCAACGCACGCCAAATTGGAGGCGCAATCGTAGTCCGAGTGACATTCCAGACGTACACAACGCACAAATGGATCTCCCTCTAGGCCAGCGGGACAACGGCAGCTAGCGCGATGATTACGGCCATAGCACTCAGCATTCAGAGCACAAGGATCGGCGATTAGACAAGGATTGATACACTCATGATTCATACACTGCTTATCACCGGCACACTCATCGTCCGACTGACATCCAATAGGAGCGCAGCCGAATTGGGCATTGCCCGAGAAGCCAGGCTTGCAATAGCAAATCGGATGATGATTCTTGACAGTGCACTCGGCATTGGGACCACAGTTGCATGGATTAATGCACTGTGCGTTGATGCACGCCTCCGAAATGGGGCAATCAGAGTTCGCCTTGCAGCCAACAGTGATGACATCCGATGCTGCAATTGATTTAGAATTAGATCAAGCTAAAATTAATAGTTTTTTTTTTTGACTTACGTGGCAGACAACGAGTGCGTGGATCTCCAGTATAACCAGGCGGACAACGGCAAATGGCGGCGCGATTCTGCACATGACAGTAGGCGCCCAGGCCGCAAGCATCAGCCACACAAGGATTTACACAGCGTTCGTTCTGGCAGTTCTTATCTCGAGGGCAATCATCATTGCGTGTGCATTCGGGTCCCGGAATCTTAGGTATGGCAATATCCGTCGTGTAACATTCAATGCGTGGATTACCCTGGTAACCGGATGGACAGCTGCATTGCGCATAATGATCACGTGCATTGCACTGAGCATTGACACCGCAGCGTTCCAGTTGGCAGGCATCCAAGCAACTGCCATGCAGACACACCTCAGAGCTAGCGCACTCTGCATTATGCTGACAGCCGCCAGCGATGATAACCGGCTGGATGGGCACGCAGTTGCCAGAATTGTCAGAGACAGTATCGCTGGGACACTTGCATATCATGGTGCGCAATGGTAGTGTGTCCAGAACGGAACAGCTCTGCTGTGGGCTGCACACATGTGGTGTGGCACATGGATTTGCACAGCGCTGATTGATGCAAGCCAATTTCGATGGACAGTCAGCGTCTTGAGTGCACTGTGGTTTTGGTTCCTGTTTGGGCTGCTCGCACAACACGAACGGATTACCCTGGTAGCCTGCACGGCATTCGCATCGTGGCTGATGACGACGACCTACACAAAGAGCATTAACAGCACATGTGTCTTGCTCGCACACTGGACGGCAAATGCGATTCAAACGATCGCAGGCTTCGTTATCCGCACAATCCTCGTTGTACTGACAGTGGCCAGTGATGCAAGCGATGAAGGGACTGCCCTGTGTGCCCTCGGGACAGCGGCAAACAGCCTGGTGATTCTGTGGCAGGCACTCGGCACCGCTGCCGCAACGCACCTGTCCATGTGTGCACGGGTTGACGCAATTCTCATTAAGGCAAGCCTTGTCATAGGGACAATCAGCATTTATCTTGCACTCGGCTGTAAAATTGATTAATTATTATAAGATGGATTCAATTTGTATATTGGCTCGTTAACACTTACGTTTGAAGCATTGTACTTGTGGATCACCACCCCAACCAGCGGGACAGTAGCAAATGGGTCGTGAGTTTTGCACACGACACTCAGCGTTTCCAGCACAAGGATTGGCCTCAGCACACGGATCCTGGCAACGTTTATTAATACAAGCTGTTGTGGGCGTGCATTCCGAGTCGTGTGTACAACCAGTTGTGATTTGTGCTGTATGAAATGAATAGAGTTTAAAATGGGTTACGAACTGGTTTGGTTTCAAAGGCACTTACGTGGTTGATAGCAATTGGTGAATGGATCACCTTGAGTGCCCTTCGGGCAGCTACAGATAGCGCGATGCTGTTGTGCTAGACATTCAGCAGTACGGGCACAGGGTGATGCATCCAGGCAAGGATTGACGCAATTGCCACCGCGGCAGGCTTCTGTATCCTGGCACTGATCATGCGATACGCAGCC
The DNA here is from genome assembly GCA_035047405.1 of Drosophila stalkeri. Classification (NCBI taxonomy): domain Eukaryota; kingdom Metazoa; phylum Arthropoda; class Insecta; order Diptera; family Drosophilidae; genus Drosophila; species Drosophila stalkeri. The sequence goes on from JAWNPR010000039.1 coordinate 13,585,639, forward strand.
TTGGTCACGTACGGGTTCTATACATGAATTAAAAACGTTAGATTAGTTGGGAATTGGATTTGGTGGGCATTAAAGTGAGCGTGCTGCAGTTATATAAAGGTTATAGAGTGCATATGAACTATGTACAATGTGCAACTCTGCAAATGGATAGAAAGGGGAGCATATATTGAACATAATATACAATAAAAATTATTTTTAAAACTTTTGGCTGCAATGATAGAAGCAAACTCGACATAAAGCAAAATAAAAGTTACAATCCTGTTTGGAATTGTTTGAATAATTGCTGTGAGCTTACCTTTGCGACATCCAATGTCAGCATCACCCACGTATCCAGGCTCACAGCGGCAGATCATTGTGCGCAAGGGCAGTGTGTCGACGACCTCACAGATGGCATTCGCACCACATGGATGGGTAACATCGCACGGGTTCTTGCACTCGCCATTAAAGCAGGCCAATTTGCTGGGGCATTCCGCATCCATAGTGCAGCCTTCGGGCTTCACAGGCAGCAAATCGCAGCGTACGGCTGGATTGCCACTGTAGCCGGCTGGACAACGGCATTGTGCACGATGATTGTCCACGCGACATTGAGCACCAATGCCGCAATTGCAAGGATCCTCGCAACGCTCGTTGCGACAGGCCAAATGGAAGGCACATTCATTATCGTTGCGACACTCGGGTCGCTCGCAACGCACAAGAGGATTGCCACGATAGCCGTCTGGGCAATGGCAGCGGGCACGATGATTGAAGTCCGCACGACAGATAGCTCCTGTGCCACACTGAGTGAAAGTGCAGGGATCCACACACTTCTCGTTGATACAGGCCTCGGTGGGTGCACACTCACCATCGGAGCGACAGCCCAGAAGATAGCAATGTTGCAGCGCGTTTCCAGTGTAGCCTTCGTTGCATACACAGAGCGGTCGATGGAGCTGCACATGGCAGCGCGCCTGCTGTGCACACAGATTGGATTGTTCGCAGGGATTGCGGCAAACTTGGTTGATGCAAGCCTTATCGTTGCTGCACTCGCTATCACTGGTGCACTCTGGCTTCGGTGGATCCAGTTGGGGTACTTGACGCACGCACTGAGCATACGGTGAGCCATAGAACTCTGGCGGGCAACTGCAAATGGCCTTGTGATTGATGACCCGGCAAATGGCGTTGAGACCACAGGCCTGCTGACACGGATCACGGCATTTTTGGCTGACGCAAGCGCGATCTCGGGAACAGTCCTCGTTTGTCACACACTCCGGATAACTGCAAGTGGCAGCGCCGTTGTGTACACGGCAGATACCATTGCTGCGACAAGGAGATGGCTGGCATGGATCTATGTCAACAGTGCGTGGGGCTTCGCATTGCACAAATGGATTACCAATCATGTTATCGGGGCACGAACAGATTGGGCTGTGATTGATGGTCTGACAGACAGCGCCATATCCACACACTCCGATGCAGGCATCCACACATTTGTTATTTACACAAGCACGATCCTTGGCGCAATCCGAGCTGAGTGTGCATTCGGGCCGACAGCCCTGGCCTAATGGGTTACCAAAGAAGCCTGGGAGACATTCACAAACAGCCTGATCTCGTTGCACTCGGCACACTGAGTTTAGGCCACATGGCGATGGATAGCATGGATCCAAAGGCGGCGGCGTCACCTGTCTTGTGCATTGCACAAAGGCATTGCCCGTGTAGCCCGTCGGGCATGAGCATATTGGTATGTGATTGTTGACATTGCATAGAGCCTCCAGGCCACAGGTACCGGGGCAAGGATCGGCGCACTTGTTGCGTATGCAGGCACGATTTGCTGGACACTCTGAGTTGCCAACGCATTCAGGGCGACAGCCCTCATACGGATTGCCTATGTATTCCTGTATACATTCGCAGACATAACTTTCGCCTCGCAATCGGCACTCAGTGTTGCTGCCACACGGTGAGGGCTGGCATGGATTTTTCGGTGTAGGTGGTGTTGGCACAGCTGTGAAATCAATATAAAATATAATTAGTACTTGATATAGGGTCGGGTGGGGAAGAGGGGTCGCCCTGCCTATATACAATATGCAAACTTGTTTGGTTGGATGATTGGTTCTTACGTTCTTGTACTTGCTGGCAAAGTCGGAACGGATCACCAGTCATACCAGCAGGACAATGACAATTGGGCGTATGTAGGGTAACACGACAGAGAGCATTTTGACCACAGCTTCCAGGGCATGGATCGCGACACTTCTGACCTATACAGGCTAAATTATTTTGGCACTCGTCATTGTATGAACACTCGGGTCGGCAACGGGGCGGCGTGCCTTGGAACTCTGGCAAGCAACTGCAACGTGCCTGACCATTCTCGTTCGTGCACTGAGCATTTGGTCCGCATGGCGATGGGTAGCATGGATCGCGAGTCTGTTCTGGTTTGCGTTCCACAACAATTGGATTGCACAGCCTGTAGGCGTTTCCAGTGTAACCAGAAATGCATTCGCAGTGAGCGCGATGCTGTACAGCTTGACAAATTGCGTTTAGGCCACATTGTCCTGGGCAGGGATCCACGCACTTGTTGTTGATGCAAGCGTGCTGTTGGGAGCAGTCCGAACTGGTGTAGCACTCCAAGCGACAGTTGGGCGGTTGTCCCAGATATCCGGTGATGCAGGAGCAAATCGCGTTTCCATTGCGCTCAATGCACTGTGCATTGGCTCCACATGGCGATGGTTGGCAAGGATTGACAATGGGCTCATCGCGCACCGGTGCACAGTCGATGAACGCATTGCCAGTCATGCGCTCGGGACAGCGACACATGGCAATGTGATTGATGGCATCACAAAGAGCGTTTTGGGCACATGTTCCGGGACAGGGATCAATGCACTTATTGCGTACACAGGCACGATTTCTGGGGCACTCTGAGTTCAATACGCATTCCGGACGACAACCGACATAAGGATCACCCTGATATTCGGGCAGGCATGAGCATACCCCATTGCGACACTGCGCATTGCTGCCACATGGTGAGGGATTGCATGGATCATCAGGAACTAAAAAAAAGTTGGGTACACTGTTAGGAGAAACAATCGAGAGTTGTAAGAGACTGAGCCTACTTGTAGGAGCCGGTGGCGGTGTGGGCGGCAAGAGACGACAGCTAGTGAAGGGATCGCCTGTATAGCCAGTGGGGCATGAGCAACTGGGCGTATGATTAATTACATTACACTGCGCTGCAAAACCGCAGGCACCTGGACAAGGATCGCGACATTTCTCATTAATGCAAGCCAAATTGCTGGGGCACTCTGCATTAATGGTGCACTCCGGCCGGCAGTTGGGCGCTGCGCCAATAAAATTGGGCAAGCAGCTACAACTGGCGCCTCCGTTCTGTTCGCGACATTGAGAATTGGGTCCACATGGCGATGGCACACACGGCATAGATGGTTGCTTAGGTTGATCGACATCTTTGGGTGGTGGTATCGGGAAGCAGCGGACGAAGGCATCGCCCGTGTAACCAGTTTGGCAAGAGCATAGTGGACTATGATTGCGCACATGGCACTGTGCATTGAGGCCACAAGCGCCAGGACAGGGATCTTCACACTTCTGGTTGATACACGCTTTATCAGCGGCACATTCGGCACTAATGACACACTCTGGACGACAGGCGGGTGGAGTGCCAATAAACTGTGGCAGACAGCTGCAAATTGCTTGACCTTGCGACTCGCGGCACTGAGAATTGGCGCCACAAGGCGTTGGCTCACATGGATTTTTATAGACTGGGGGTTTGGCTAAATGGGGAAAAAGTTTGGAATTAGCTTGCATACATGTTTGAAGGCAAAAGTTAAGCAAAGCATTTTCTAAAAGCACAAAGCAAATCAGAAGCATTTTAGCTATTTAGCAAGTTGATTCTCAAAAAAAAAATATATAATGTGTTTAAGTGTTGGATGATGCAATGATGAGAAAGACAAATTCAGCAAACAGCAAATTCAAAAGAAATTGTGGAGCCCTGTAGATAGAAAAGCAAAGAGATCGTAGAGATAGACAGCCTTAAATATTATTTGTTGCGATATATACAGCTTAAGGCACAACGCAGATCAGTTGAGTTATTGCAATCATATTGCAATATGCTTAAAGGGTTAAAATGCACATCGAAAGGTGAGAAAACAGCTTATAAAATTGATAAAGAGATCAAAAACATTTCACTTTTTAGTATTATAAAGACGTAGAGATAAAGACAACCCATTCAATTGAGTGCTGCAGTGTTCAAGAGAGAGAAGAAATATTGCGGCGTAGGAAATAATATTTAGTGGCATTATTAATTCAGTTTGTAAGCTCTCGAAGTTTTTCTTACGTTCTTGTTGGATATAGTGACAGCTGTGATAGGGATTGCCCACATGATGCAGTTGGCATTCGCAGACGGGCACATGATTGATAACCTGACAGTAGGCATTGAGACCACAGACACCGGAACAGGGATCGCGACACTTTTCGTTTACACAGGCCAGATTGTTACTGCAGTCCGAGTTACGTGTGCACTCTGGTCGACAGATTTCATAGGGATTACCGTAGTATTCAGGCAGGCATTTACAGACGCTTTGGTCGAAATGCGGCTCACAAATGGCGTTTACGCCACAAGGATTGGGATTACATGGTACCGGCTTGGGTAAAGCCAGTACTGGAGGCGGCGTGGGTTGCATGCATGCTGTATACGGATCCCCTTCATAACCTGCCGGGCAGTAACAATGCGGGCTGTGAGCTACAGCGCGACACAAGGCCAAATGGCCGCAGCTTCTGGGACAGGGGTCAATGCACTTGCGATTGTGGCAAGTCTTGTCAGCAGGACAATCGGCACTGTGAACACATTCAGGTCTACAGTGCGGCGGTGTGCCAATAAATTCTCTAAGACATGTGCATTGTGCACGTTGTTGTATGGCCACACATTCTGAGTATGGACCGCAAGGAGATGGTTGACACGGATTAACATTGATGGGATCTTTTGCGGGTATTGGTGGCAATACTGAAAAAATCACATTAGATATTGTTTCGGCTTTAAGAAATAGACGTGGCATACCTATGTGTTGACACGCTATCAAGGGATTACCCGTTAGCGAGGGTGGACACACGCATATGGGACTGTGATTGTTTACATGACAAATAGCACGGAAGCCACAGGCACCCGGGCAGGGATCTTGGCATCTAAGATTTAAGCAATATTTGTCAAGAGCACAATCTGAATTGCTGCTGCACTCTGGACGGCAAGAGGGTGGTATGCCAAGATATCCAGGCATGCAATAGCAAATCGCTTGCTCGCGATATGGACGGCACTCTGCATTTGGTCCGCAAGGCGAGGGATGGCAGGGATAGACTGATGGGCGTGGCGGTATAACAGCTGGAACTGTGCTGGTAATTGAAATAGGTGGTTTGGGTTCTGGTAATGGTATAGTATCACAGCGAATAAAGGCATCTCCCTGCATTTGAGCAGGACATGAGCAAGAGGCAATATGTTTGTATGTTTTGCAGACAGCATTTTCGCCACAAGTGCCCGGACACGGATCCACACATTTTTTCCGTCTGCACGCCTTATCAGTCGAACAGTCCGTATTTAGCACACATTCAGGACGACAGCCCACATAAGGATTTCCTTGATATTCACTCAGACAGCTGCATATGCCATTGTTGCAAATAGCATTTGCTCCACAGGGCGAGGGATGACAAGGATCTTTTGTTGCTGTGGGTTCCCGTTGCACGATTATTGGAGGCGTTTGTTGACATGAACTGAATGGATCTCCGGTGAAGCCAGCCGGACAGAAGCAATTAGGTACATGATAGTGCACCCTACATAGTGCATTGAAAGCGCAAGATCCTAAACAAGGATCGCGACACTTTTCATTTACACATGCTAGGTGTGCAGGACAATCCGAGTGCACAATGCACTCTGGACGGCAATTAGGCGGTGTACCACTATAATTGGGTAGACAAATGCACGCAGCAACTCCAAACCGATTGTGGCATTGTGAAAATGGACCACATGGAGATGGATAGCATGGGTTAATGTCTACACTAGGTGTCGCTACATCATGAATTGGACGGGGAGTTGTAGATGGTGATGGCACTGAAGGAATATTTACAATGATAGGTATTTCAGAGGGTGTTTGAGATGTTGGATGTTGATCGTCGTAGATGGGCTTTTGAGATGTAGGAAGTGTTGGCCTTAGCACGGATGGTATATTGATAACTTCTGGTTGACTAGTTGTTGGTGCCGCTTGTGGTATCGAAGGAATATTAATAACACCAGGTCTTATAATTGGTTGTTCATTCAAGTGATTCACGTCATGCGTTGGAGGCTGAGGCGTCGGATATGTTGGTTGAGATACCGATGGAATATTAATAACTCCCGTCTTTATGGGTGCTGAGGTTGAATAAGGAGTCGGCACGTATATAGGAGGCTGCGTTATTGGAGGTATCGGGTTCGGTATAGAGGGAATATTCATAACTCCAGGCGGAGGGATTGTCGGTTGAGAATCAGATGGTATATTGGTAACACCTGGCTGTGAAGTTGGTAATAAGGGTGGTGGGGACGGAATATAAATTGGTGGTTGTGGTGTTGGTGTCGGTATTGGCCGTGGTAGTGAGGGAATATTAATAACTCCTGGTATTTGCGGAGGTGGCGGATAGTACACATCATATATAGCAGGTCGTGGTGGCTGAGTAGTTGGAACGGGCTGAGGTGCTGGTTGCGGAACAGATGTTATGTATATAATCTCTGGTTGTGGTGAAGGTGTTGAAGGAGGTGGAGGTGATGGAACGTATATTGGAGGTTGTGGAGCTGGTGGCAACGGTTGCGGTATTGAAGGAATATTCACAACTCCTGGCTTATGTGTTGGCTGTGGAGATGGATAGTTCACATCGTAGTATGGAGGCTGGGGTGATGGATAAGTTGGCTGAGGTATAGATGGTATGTTGACAACTGCCGGTTGTGGTGAAGGTGTTGAAGAAACTGGAGGTGATGGAACAAATATAGGGGGCTGTGGAGCTGGTGGCAACGGTTGCGGTATTGAAGGAATATTCACAACTTCTGGCTTATGTGTTGGTTGCGGAGATGGATAGTTCACATCGTAAAGTGGAGGCTGGGGTGATGGATAAGTTGGCTGAGGTATAGATGGTATGTTGACAACTCCCGGTTGTGGTGAAGGTGTTGAAGAAACTGGAGGTGATGGAACAAATATAGGGGGCTGTGGAGCTGGTGGCAACGGTTGTGGTATTGAAGGAATATTCACTACTGCTGGCTTATATGTTGGCTGAGGAGATGGATAGTTCACATCGTAATGTGGAGGCTGGGGTGATGGATAATTTGGCTGAGGTATAGATGGTATGTTGACAACTCCCGGCTGTGATGAAGGTGTTGAAGAAACTGGAGGTGATGGAACAAATATAGGGGGCTGTGGAGCTGGTGGCAACGGTTGTGGTATTGAAGGAATATTCACTACTCCTGGCTTATGTGTTGGTTGCGGAGATGGATAGTTTACATCGTTGTGTGGAGGCTGGGGTGATGGATAATTTGGCTGAGGTATAGATGGTATGTTGACAACTCCCGGCTGTGGTAAAGGTGTTGAAGAAGGTGTAGATGATGGTACGTATATAGGAGGTTGTGGAGCTGGTGGCAACGGTTGCGATATTGAAGGAATATTCACTATTCCTGGCTTATGAGTTGGTTGCGGGGATGGATAGTTCACAGCGTAGTTTGGAGGATTATTATTTATACCGGGCTGTGGATCAGCGGAAACGTAAATCACGCCTGGTATGATAATCGGATAGGGTGGTGCTGGTGTATCATAAATTGGCCGTGCGACAATTGTTGGAGCTATATTTTCCAAATAATTATTTATAAATGAGCTGCTGCACATTGTATCACATTTAATCTTACTTGGTTTAGTCTGGTAGCAACGAGTAAATGGATTTCCGGTGTATGATAGCTGACAGTAGCAAATAGGACTATGGTGATGGACACGACATTCAGCATTAATGCCACAGGTGCCTGGACAAGGGTCAATACATCTATGTTGTACACAGGCCTTATTGTAGGGGCACTCAGAGTTCAAAGTACACTCGGGTCGGCAATAGGGTGGACTACCATAGAAATCAGGAAGACAAGAGCAAATAGCTTGCTCATTGCTTTCGCGGCATTGTGAATTGGGGCCACATGGGGATGGTATGCATGGATTGGGGTGGCTTATAGGTGCTGAGATAAAGATAAATATAAATTTATTACACATGTCATGGGAATGCCTTGAAAGGGTTCGCTTACATTGTTCAACTGTTGCTACAGGGCTGCAATGTGTCAATGGGTTGCCAGTATAGCCGCTAAAGCATCTGCATTGCGGCAGGTGATCAACCACATGACACTCTGCATTAAAGGCACATGTACCAGGACAAGGATCGCGGCACTTCTGCTGTACGCATGCTTTGTGTGAGGGACAGTCGCTGTTGAGTATACATTCGGGACGACACGCTTCATAAGGATTGCCATAGTAATCGGGCAGACAACTACAAGAGCCAATGCCGCGATGATGACTACATTGCGCATTGGCACCGCAAGGATTGGGTACACACGGATTACTTGGAGGCTCTTCATACTGTGGTATTTGTATAGCCGTCGTTGTTGTAGGTGGTATTGAGGGTGGGTGTGGTAATTGGCAGGAGGTAAAGGGATTTCCAATTAATCCAGGAGCACAAACACAGTTGGGTTGATGATTGCTGGTTCGACATACTGCGTTGAAACCACACAAACCAGGGCAAGGATCTCGACACTTGCGATTAATACACGATCGATCGCCAGGGCAATCAGTATTAGATATGCACTCAGGACGACAATAGGGTGGCACACCCACATATTCTGGCTGACAGCGACAAGTTGCAACGCTTTGATCACTACTACACTCAGAATGTGGGCCGCAGGGTGAGGGAACACATGGATTAAGTGGTTCACGTTGGATTGCGATTGGTTCTATAGGTTGGCATTGTATGTACGGACTACCCGTGTAACCTGTTGGGCATACACATTGAGGCCTGTGATTTACAACATGGCATTCGGCACGATGACCGCAAACACCTGGACAAGGATCGCGACAGTGCATATTAATGCACGCCAGGCTCAACGAGCACTCTGAATTAGTTATACACTCGGGACGGCAGGTTGGTGGACTGCCATAATAGCCTGGTAGACAGCTACAGATCGCCTGATGACCAGATGGGCGACAAATTGCATTCGCTCCACATGGTGATGGTTGACATGGTTGAAGTGATGGTGGTGCTGGAGGTGTTTGAAGTTGCGGAGCTTGGCATATAACAAATGGATTACCCTCTAAGCCATGTGGGCAGTGACACATTGCCACGTGATTATGGACTTCACATATGGCGCCATAGCCACAAGTGCCAGGACAAGGATCTACACACCGATTACGCAGACAAGATTTGTCTAAGGCGCACTCCGTACTCAATACACATTCTGGGCGACAACCCACATAGGGATCGCCCTGGTAGAGCGGCAAACAGCTGCAAATGCCGCCCGCACACTGCGCATTGGCGCCACAAGGTGAAGGTTGACAAGGATCATCAGCAATTGGAGTGGGAATAGGCGGTGCTGGATAACAGCGATGGAATGGGTCTCCAACATAACCGCTTGGGCATGTACAGCTCGGCACATGGTTTAAGACACTGCATTGAGCGTAAAGACCACAAGCACCTGGGCACGGATCCCTACACTTCTCATTTATGCACGCACGGTGAGCGGCACAATCCGAGTTTAGTGTACATTCGGGTTGGCAGTGTGGGGGAGTGCCATAATATTCGGACAAACAATTACAAATTGCCTGGCCATTGATCACACGACAATGTGCATTTTGTCCGCATGGACTAGGTACGCAGGGATTTCGATATGGTTCGCGTGCCACAATAGGTTGAGGTATTGGTAAGCAACGAACAAAAGCATTGCCCGTGTGGCCTGCAACGCAGGAGCAACGAGCCCGGTGATGTAAAGCTTGACAGACAGCATTGTAACCACATACTCCAGGACAGGGATCTTGACACTTCTGATTTATACACGCCTTATCAGTGGGACACTCAGAATTTGTTGTACATTCGGGTCGACAACTGGGTGGAGTACCAAAATAATCTGGCAAACAATTACATATTGCATTACCGTGCAATTCTTTGCACTGTGCATTGGGACCGCAGGGCGAAGGTTCACAGGGATTCACGTAAATCTCTTTGATAGCTGTGGGATGGGTGTAAATGGGTGCAAATAATACATTGTTCAATGAGTTAGTGTAAATTTCTGACAATGGAAGATGAGGATGCTTACGTTCAGCCTGACGCAGTTGGCAATAGCGATATGGATCGCCAACGTAGTTGGGATAGCAGGTGCAAAGGGGAACATGGTTGACGACTTGGCACTGAGCATTGGGTGCACAGCTGCCGGGGCAGGGATCACGGCAATGTTGATTAAGACAGGCCAAATGGCTAGAGCAGTCGGAGTTCAGGACACATTCGGGTCGACAGCCTTCATAGGGATTTCCATAATAACTTGGCAAGCATTGGCAAGCACCCACTCTACCCTGTTGCTTGCAGATAGCATTACTACCACAAGGACTTGGAGCACATGGATTAATTTGGTCTTGTTCAAGTGGGGGCCGTGGATAGCATTTTGTAAATGGATCTCCAATATAATCAGCTATGCAAATGCAGGACGGCACATGGCTAATCACTTGACAAGTTGCAGCCTGGCCGCACACACCCGGACAAGGATCGCGACATTTTTGTCCAATACATGCCAATTGATTTGAGCACTCTGCTGAAGTAACACATTCAGGTCTGCAGTTAGGCGGGGTTCCAATAAAGTTTTCCAAACACTTGCATTGCGCTTGGCTGCCGTCTGGTGAGGGTGTGCACACTCCATTGATACCACACGGCGACGGCTGGCAGGGATTAACTGGATCACGCTGTATAATTGGAGGCGGTGGCAGTCGTTGGCACAGTGCAAACGCGTTGCCTGTGTATCCAGCCGGACAACTGCAATGTGCTGTATGACGTATTACTTGGCAGAGTGCATTTTGACCACACGCTCCAGGACAGGGATTGCGGCAATGTTGATTTTGGCAAGCCAAATGAGGAGCGCAGTCTGAATTGATGGTGCACTCGGGTCGACAGTGCGGGGGTGTCCCATAAAAGTCTGGCAGACAGGAACACACGGCCTGCTCATTTGCCACAAGACATTGAGAATTGCTGCCACAGGGTGTTGGACGGCATGGATTGGTGGGCACAATTGGATCAGCTAAATTGTGGAATATACATTAAACAGCTGCAAATGTTTTGAGATATAACTATATAAAACCTACGTTGTACTAAAGCACACTGCACAAAAGCATTGCCTGATGTGCCTGATGGACAGTGGCACATTGGCACATGATTGCGAACCTCGCAAATAGCACCCACGCCACATGCACCAGGACATGGATCAACACATTTACTGCTCTGGCAGGCTTTGTCGCGTGCACAGTCAGAGTTGAGAACACATTCAGGTCGACAGCCTACATAGGCATTGCCAAAGAAACCGTCGACACACGAGCATTGTCCATTATTACAAATGGCATTTGAGCCACAGGGCGAAGGATTGCAGGCATCGCGTGGAGGTGGTTCAAATGATGGTGGTATTGGTGTACAGCTAGTGAAAGGATTTCCTTGATAGCCAACGGGACATCTGCAAATGGGCATATGATTGATAACGCTACATTGGGCACCAAAACCACATGAGCCGGGGCAAGGATCGCGACACTTTTCGTTCATGCAAGCCAGATGTGAAGCGCAATCGGCGTTTATAACACATTCAGGCTGGCAGTTGGGTGGAGCACCATAGTAATTTGGTAAACAACGACACACGGCTTGACCGCGATCATTATGACACTGTCCAAAAGTGCCACATGGTGAAGGTACACAGGGGTCGCGAATGGGATCCTTTGGATAGTCATAGGTAATAGCGGGCGCTGAAAGTTGTTGGATTAGGATAGCTGGATTATCTTGAACGGGGTACACAGTCTTACGTATATTTCTACAGCCGGCAAATGCATCACCCGTAAAACCTGGTACACAGCTGCAATGGGGGCTATGGTTAATAACGCGACATGCGGCATTGCGGCCACAGACTCCTGGACAAGGATCAACACAATGTTGATTATTACAGGCCTTGTCTAGAGAACACTCGCTGGAAATGGTACATTCGGGTCGACAGGCTGGTGGTGTGCCAACAAAGTCTGGTAGGCAACTGCAAACCGCCTGTTGATTTGCCTCGTGGCATTTTGAGTTAGGTCCACATGGCGAGGGTTGACAAGGATGAACTGGGACAGGTTCTCGTAAAGCTATTTGTAAAGTTTTGGGGTAAATAAGCTGAGTTGAAGACATACTGTTATAGAGTAGCTTACGTTCGGGTATGACACTACAGTAGCTATAAGGATTTCCCTCGTAACCAGTGAGACAATTGCACTGTGGCAGATGATGACGTACATGACATATGGCATTGGGACCACAAGTACCCGCACAAGGATCGCGGCAGTGCTGATTGAGACATGCCAACTGACTGGGGCAATCTGAGTTCAAAACACATTCCGGGCGGCAGCCAATATAGGGATTGCCATTAAACTCTGGCAAGCATTGACATGCTCCAGCGCCATTCGACTCGCTACAGATTGCATTTGAACCACAAGGGCTTGGAGAACAAGGTGTTAGTGGTTCAATCACATCACGCTGTATATCGCAACCGATGAACGGGTTGCCAGTGTATCCAGTTATGCAGTTGCACATGGGTGTATGATTGATAACATGGCATTCAGCATTGCTGCCACAAACTCCAGGACAGGGATCACGGCATTTCTGATTAAAGCAAGCCAAATTTGTGGGGCAGTCAGCGCTGCTTACGCATTCCGGCCGACAGTTTGGCGGGGTACCAATAAATCCAGCAATGCAGCTACATTGAGCATTGTTTCCAATGTTGCGGCACTCTGAATTGGGTCCACACGGCGATGGCCTGCAGGGATCAATCACATCATGTTGAACTGGCTGGGGTGGCTGCGGATGGCATTCAATGAAAGGATTGCCCGTGTACGAGTTTATGCATCGACAAATTGGACTGTGGTTCAGAACACGGCACTCAGTATTTTGACCGCATGCACCCGGACAAGGATCAGTGCAACGTTGCTGCAGGCAAGCCAAGTGCAGCGGACACTCCGTGTTGCTGATACATTCAGGACGGCAAGATGGTGGCACTCCTACGAATTCTGGCAGGCAAGAGCAGATAGCTTGATCATTGATATTTCGACATTGAGCGTTCGCTCCGCAAGGCGACGGTTGGCAGGGATCAGATGTAGCAATTGGCGGTGGCGGCGGCAAGGGTGAGCACAGTGCAAAGGCATTGCCCGTCATTCCAGCAGGACAGTGACACATGGCCACATGGTTATGTACCTCACAAATGGCATTTGAAGCACATGTGCCTGGGCAGGGATCGATACATTTTTGGCGTACGCATGCAAGATTTTGGGCGCATTCCGTGTTCAATATGCACTCGGGCCGACATCCAATCGTTGGGTTTCCATAGAATTCGGGTAGACAGCTGCATTGTCCTTGGCGACAAATAGCGTTTGCACCGCAATGTACATGCAGGCATGGATCATCAGCCAGCACAGGTGGTTTAAGTGGTGGTGCTTGACAGGAAGCAAATGGATTGCCAGTTAATCCTGGTGCACACTGACACACTGGAATGTGATTAATGACCACACACTGTGCATTAAATCCACATGCTCCGGGACATGGATCGCGGCAGCGCTGCTGTTGACAGGCTAGATGAGCGGCACAATCCGCGTTGATGCTACACTCGGGCCGACAATTGGGTGGACTACCAAAATAGTCGCGTAAGCAACTGCAAATAGCTGTACCATGATTTTCACGGCACTCAGCATTTTGACCACATGGTGAAGGAACACAAGGATTCTTATATGTATCCAATTGTACAGGGGGTGGGGCTGTAAGCAGGGTAAGTTAAGTTTAGATGAACCTATGTAAAGAACTCTCAGTAAGTCTTACGTGGCAAGGGATAGCAGCGCGTGAACGCATCACCTTGATAGCCTTGACGGCAACTGCATATTGGTGCATGATGATAAACACGGCAATCGGCATTTGTACCACAAACGCCAGGACAAGGATCGCGACATTTTTGATTAATGCAGGCCTTATCCGAAGGACACTCGCCACTGGTAACACATTCGGGCCGACAGTTGGGAGGAGTCCCTACATACTCTGACAAACAGGAGCAGATAGCCTGTTCGTTCTTTTCGAGACACTGGGAATTGGGACCACATGGTGAAGGTTGACAGGAATTTACATACTCTTTCAAAATTGCTAAAGAACAAAAGGGATTTAGAATCCAATGTGATTTTGTTGTTGTTTTTACTGTAAACTCACGTTTCTCGGGAAGCTTACAATAGCGATATGGATCACCCACGAAATTGCTTAAGCAATGGCATGTGGGCAAATGGTTAAGAACACGGCAAACGGCATTTAAGCCGCAGACCCCTGGACAAGGATCGCGACATTTCAATTGCTGACAGGACTTGTCCGACGGACAGTCACTATTAGTAACGCACTCGGGTCGACAAGCATCGTATGGATTGCCATGGTAATCGGGTTGGCATTGACAAGATCCAGCGTTACCCTCTTGACGACATAACGCATTGGCGCCGCACGGATTGGGATAACAAGGCTGAATGCGTTCCTCTTGCTGAATAATGGGTTTTTGGCGGCAATTGGTGAAGGGATCACCCGTATAGCCAGGAGCACAATAGCACATGGCAACATGACTGATCACATGACAGATGGCGTTGGAACCGCAGGAACCTAGACATGGATCCACGCATTTCTGATTTACGCACGCTTTGTCGAAGTTGCATTCTGAGTTAGTGACACACTCCGGTCGACAATTTGGAGGTATTCCAATGTAGTTGGATAGGCAGCTGCATTGAGCCTGATCGCCCACCGCACGACATTGGGCGTACGGCCCACAAGGTGAAGGATGACAAGGCTGTTTTACAGGAATTATGTCACGCTGCGGTGGTATCGGCGTACATCCAAGGAATGGATTGCCAATATGCCGTAAAGCACAACTACATATTGGTGCATGATTGACCACATGGCACATAGCATTATAGCCACATGTACCTGGGCATGGATCAATGCAGTGTTGTTGGTGACAAGCCAAACTTGGCAAGCAGTCCGAATTTCGTGTACATTCCGGCCGGCAATTAGGTGGGGTGCCGACATAATCCTCAATGCAGGTGCAAACGGCGTTGTCATTGAAAACACGGCATCGACTGTTAGGGCCACATGGTGATGGAGCACAAGGATTTATAGGCGGTTGATTTTTAACAAGTGGTGTATCGCATTGAATGAACGCATTTCCAATCATTCCGTCCGGGCAGCGACACATCGCTATATGATTGAGTACATCGCATATTGCATTGGGTGCACAAGTTCCTGGACAAGGATTGATGCACTTGTTGAGAACACAAGCTCGATCACGCGTACAGTCGGTGTTAAGGACGCACTCTGGTCGGCAACCTATATAGGGATCACCTTGATATTCGGCTATGCACGTACATTGGCCATTTTGACACTGTGCATTAGATCCACAAGGCGATGGATTGCAGGGATCATCAGGAACGATGGGTTTGACTAATAATAAGATGGCGAAATTGTTGATATTGATGGATTTTTCATGTATGATGTTATTCTTACTTGGTTCAGGCTGACAGAAGGTAAATGGATCACCAATGTATCCGTTGGGACACTGACAGCTGGGTACATGGTTGCGCACAGTACAAACTGCATTGTAGGCACAGGAGCCAGGACAAGGATCTACGCAACGTTGGTTTATGCAAGCTGCATTTGGCAGACATTCAGCACTCTGAGTACACTCGGGTCTGCAGCTAGGCGGTACCCCAAAGTAACCAGCCAGACAGCTGCAGACAGCTTGATCATTTGATTGCCTACACTGCGCATTAGCTCCACAGGGCGATGGCAGACAGGGATCGTGTACAGGTTCATGTAGCAGCTGAGTGGGCGGCGCTAAGATAAGGTGTCATATAATTTGGTCAGTAGATTTGGGACAATACGTTGACATAAAGTGACTTACGAGGTGTGAGATAGCAATGTGTAAACGGATCTCCAGTAAATCCAGACTGGCATGTGCATAGCGGAGCATGATTTGTGGCATGACAGTGTGCATTACTACCGCATGCGCCAGGACAGGGATCCAAACATTTATGTTTTACACAGGCCTTATCAAAGCTACATTCTGATGAAAGGGTACACTCGGGGCGACAGCCAGGTGGTGTGCCCACATACTCGGGTAAGCACGAGCAGACTGCCTGCTCATTTAGTTGTTTGCATTGACTATTGGGACCGCAAGGTGAGGGTTGGCAGGGATTGACATACTCGCGAATGGCTAAATTAAAATTATAATGTATTCTAATGGGATTGAGGGAAAAGCCAATTCGCTGCTTACGTTTGTCTTCAAGAGCGCAGTAGCGATATGGATCACCCACATAGTTGTTGAGGCAATTACAAGTTGGCAAGTGATTTCGAACATAACATTCAGCATTGTAGCCGCAGGTGCCGGGACAAGGATCGCGGCACTTTTGATTAATGCAGGCTCTATTAGATGCACAATCTGAATCAAGGACACATTCTGGGCGGCAAGCTTCGTATGGATTTCCAAAGTATTCGGGCAAACACTGACAAGAACCAATGCCATTTCGTTGATGGCACTCGGCAAATGTACCGCACGGATTGGGATTACAGGGCTGGACCACTTCAGGTGGATCGTATTGAATTTGTGTGCATTGAATGTATGGATCGCCGGTATAGCCTGATTGACATAAACACATAGCGCTATGACTAATCACACGACAGTCAGCATTGCGGCCGCAGAGACCAGGACAGGGATCCGTGCAACGATTGTTTCTGCAAACCTGCGATGATGCACAATCAGAATTGGATAGGCATTCGGGTCTACAGTTGGGTGGGGTTCCAAAGAAGTTTTCTAAGCATGAACAAGAGGGTGTATCTCCATTGCGACGGCATTCACTATTGGGACCACAAGGTGACGGTTGACACGGATCCTGAGGTGTAATGTCTCGTGATGGTTCCACTATAGTTTTAACAGTTACATCAATCATTTGTAGTATTTTGTTGTACAGAGAGAACTTACTAATTCTGTGGCACAGAACAAAGGGGTTGCCTGTGTAGCCATGATGACAACTACAGAAGGGACTATGACTGACTGTTCGGCATTCCGCATAAGCACCACAGGTGCCTGGACACGGATCGACACATCTTTGGTTCTGGCAAGCCAGGCTAGGTGAACAGTCAAAGTTGGTGGTGCATTCTGGGCGACAAGATGGTGGCACGCCATAATAGTTTGGCAGACAACTACAAATAGCTTGACCTTGCCGCTCGCGGCATTCGGAGTTTGCACCACAAGGTGACGGCTGACAAGGATTCTGATAAACTGGAGCTAAAGCGTGATTTCACTAGATTAGTTATTTTTGTTACTTATTAAATTACAGACTTTTAACCTACTTTGTACGGGACTGCACTGGATAAAAGCGTTACCAGTCATTGCCACTGGACAATGGCACATGGCAATGTGGTTGACAACTTCACAAATTGCATTACGTCCACAAGTACCTGGACAGGGATCTACACACTTTTGTTGAACACAGGCGAGATTTCTCGGACACTCAGCGCTCAATACGCATTCTGGACGACACGCGACATAGGGGTCTCCTTGATATTCGGCAATGCACGCACATTGACCATCTCCAGAACATATAGCATTGCTGCCGCAAGGACTGGGATTACAAGGATCTCTGGGTTCGTTGTAAGTTGGTGGTGCTGTAGGGAGGGTATGAGGAGTTGATCTAATCTGAAGGTTAAAGTCTTCTCCGTATAGCTTACGTGGTGCAGGCTGACAAGCCACAAAGGCATCGCCCACGTAGCCATGGAGGCAAACACAGTTGGGCGTATGATTAATCACACGACATTCTGTATGCTGCCCGCAAGCTCCTTGACAGGGATCGCGACAACGTTCACCAATGCAAGCCAGATGACTGGCGCAATCTGCATTGATGGTACATTCAGGTCGACAATGGGGCGGGGTACCATAATAGTTAGTCTGGCAAGAACAAATCGCTTGATCATGTTCATTACGGCATGTAGCGTACAGACCACATGGTGAGGGTACGCAAGGATCACGATAAGGTACCACATCTCGAAGTGGAGGTGGCGCTAATTATAACACAAATATTCGTTACATCAACTAATGATAATATATTCACACATATTTCTTACGTGTTGGTCGAGGTTGGCAGCGAACAAATGGATCACCCATTAGACCTGGAGGACACATACAAATGGGGCTGTGGTTGCGCACCTGACATAGTGCTTGTTGGCCGCAGACACCCGGGCATGGATCAACACACTTGCGATTAATGCATGCCTGGGTGGCCAGACACTCAGCGCTAGAGGTACATTCGGGTCGACAATTTGGTGGCACTCCCTTATACTCAGGTAAACAGGAACAGACCCCTTGACCTTGAACCTCACGACATTGGGCATTTGAGCCACAGGGTGAGGGCAAACATGGGTTTACATACTCATGAACAATCGCTAGGTTTGGTTAGGCAAATAGATAAGTATGTTTCAATTAGTAACTACAATGCTACTACGAGCTGGTTAGACGAATCTACTTAAGAAATTGGAACTAGCTTACGTTCTGCTGGTTGGTTACAGTAGCGATACGGATCTCCAACATATCCCACGAAACAGGAGCACATGGGCGTATGATTAACCACATTGCACTCAGCGTTTTGTCCACAGCTACCTGGACATGGATCACGGCACTTTTGTTGTTGACAGGCGCGATTTGATGGGCAATCCGAGTTGAGTATACATTCCGGTCGACATCCCTCATAAGGATTTCCAAAGAAATCAGGCAGGCATTGACAGGCTCCAGCACCATTCCGTTGTATACACTCAGCATTGGAGCCGCATGGCGATGGGTGGCACGGATTTATAATTTCCACATCCTTTTCTATTGGTTGGCATTGCGTAAATGGATCTCCCGTTAGTCCAACGTCACATGTACACATAGGTGTATGTGAGACAACACGGCAAATAGCATTGCCTCCACAAAGACCTGGACAAGGATCGCGGCATTTTTGATTTATACACGCGCGGTTACTAGCACATTCAGAGTTCGCGACACATTCAGGTTTGCAGTAAGGGGGTGAGCCCACGTATCCAGCTAGACACGTGCACGATGGCGTCTCGCCAATAGCGCGGCATTCAGCGTTAGCACCACAAGGTGATGGGCGACATGGATCTTGAGGTTCAATGTCACGTTGAGGAGGCTCAACAATCAGTTGGCAGCCCACAAACGGATTACCAGTGTAGTGAGGCAAACAGGTACAGAAGGGATTGTGATTAACAACACTACACTGGGCACTGCGACCACATGCGCCCGGGCACGGATCGATACACTTTTGATTGACACAGGCTAGTTGGGCAGCACATTCCGAATTACTGGTACACTCGGGACGACAAAGCGGCGGTGTGCCAATATAGCCAGGGACACAGGAGCACACAGCTTGCTGATTCGCCTCTCGGCATTGTGAATTCGGTCCACATGGCGAAGGCTGACAGGGTTGTATAACGACAGGTGCTGTAAAGTAAATGATTCATAAATATCGCGGCTCTAATCGACCAATTTGGGTCAGCAGGATATTTACGTGGTATTGGATGACACTGCAGGAATGCATTTCCTGCATAGCCCTCAGGACATGTACACATTGGTATGTGATTAAGCACGGTGCATAGTGCATTTGGAGCGCATGTGCCTGGGCAGGGATCGAAACATTTGTGCAGAGCACATGCTCGATCTCGCGGGCAATCGGAACTAGTAAGGCATTCGGGACGACAACCGCTGTAAGGATCGCCTTGATACTCTGGCAGACACGTGCAGACACCAGCATTGCATACAGCATTCGTACCACATGGTGAAGGATTGCAAGGATCATCGGCTTCTACAGCTATAAATCGAACAATTATGAAGCTGTTGATATTGCTTGCTCAGTACCTAGCTTACGTTTTGGTGGTGGTTCCGGCTGACAATGACTGAATGCGTCACCGGTATAACCAACTGGACAAGTACAGCTGGGTGTGTGATTAATGACATTGCAAATGGCACCAAAGCCGCAGGAGCCTGGACAGGGATCGCGACACTTTTCATTAATACAGGCCTGACTACTGGGACAGTCAGAGTTGATTCGACACTCGGGACGGCAGTTGGGTGGTACTCCCAAATAACCAGGCAAACAGGAGCAGGATGGCGCTTCACCATGGGCACGGCACTCAGCGTAAGAGCCGCAAGGTGAGGGCACACAAGGATCAATCGGTTGTTTTTGTACAATTGTGGTAGGCGGTGTCGCTATATCCAGAATGGAATGATTAGAATGACATATTTGACGGCAAGCCGAACACTTACGAGGTATGGGTAGACAGCGATAGAACGCATCGCCTGTATAACCAGTTCTACACGAACAAATTGGACTATGATTAACTACACGGCATAAAGTTTGATCACCACAAGTTCCTGGACAAGGATCAACACATTTCTTGGCCACACAGGCCTTGTCCACCGCACACTCAGATGAGATGGTACACTCAGGTCGACAAGTTGGTGGTGCACCTACATACTCAGGCAAGCATGAGCAAACAGCTTGTTCATTGCTCTCTCGGCACTGAGAATTGGGGCCGCAGGGTGAGGGTTGGCAGGGATTCACATATTGCTTGATAGCTATAGATGGAAAGTTTATTGATAACTAATCTTGTTCTAATGACTGAGGCATGAATTGTCTTACGTTGCCGTTCCTGTTGGCATAGACGGTATGGGTCGCCACTGTAACCAATTAAACAGCTGCAGCTCGGCACATGGTTGAGAACATTGCATACTGCATTTGGACCACAAGTGCCGGGACATGGATCTTGACACTTTTGTTGTTGGCAAGCACGGTTCGAAGGACAATCTGAGTCGAGCACACATTCTGGACGGCATCCCTCGTATGGGTTTCCAAAGTAACCAGTCAGGCATTGACATGAGCCAGCATCTTGTCGGGATGTGCATCGAGCATTTGCACCACATGGACTAGGATTGCATGGATCCAAATGATCCAACTGCTGAATTCTTTTTTCCACGCACTGTACGAAGGGATCACCTTCCATGTTGTCGGGGCAGTAACAGCTCGGCGTATGTGAAAGTACACGACATACAGCTGCTTGCCCACACAGACCAGGACATGGATCGCGGCACTTCTGTTGTATGCAAGCCTGATGCGTCGGGCATTCCGAGCTGGTAACGCACTCTGGTCGGCAATTTGGCGGTGCTCCAATGTAATTTGGCAAGCAAGTGCAAGAAGGCGTCTCGTTTATCTCGCGGCATTCAGCAAAAGGTCCACAAGGCGATGGCTGACAAGCTTGGCGTGGTGGGGGCGTTGGGGGCTCGATAATCGGTTGGCAGCTAACAAATGGATTGCCTGTATGGCGATCCAGACAACGACAGAATGGACTATGGTTTGTCACATGACACTGGGCATTGCGGCCACAGACACCGGGACATGGATCACTACACTTCTGATTTAGACAAGCCAAATTCAGTGGGCATTCCGAGTTCGATGTGCATTCAGGTCGACAGAATGGTGGACTACCGATAAAAGATGTAATGCAAGAACATATTGCCTGTTGATTTATCACGCGACATTGTGAGTTTGGTCCGCAAGGTGTTGGCTGACAAGGATTTTGAACGACGTCAAGTTCTGGAATGAGGTTACATGTTGTAGAGCTTAAATGGAAACCCGATGTTGATGATTGCTTACGTTGCACTGGGCTACAGGCGACAAATGCATTGCCTTCCATGCCATTTGGACAACGACAGTTGGGTATATGATTGAGCACCTCGCAAATAGCAGTATTCGCACAAGTGCCTGGACATGGATCGACGCATTTATGACGCACACAAGCAAGATTGCGGGCGCAATCCGTGTGCAGTACACATTCTGGGCGACAACCAACAAATGGATCTCCTTGGTATTCGGGGATGCAAGTGCACTGACCATTGCGACATTGGGCATTAGCACCACAAGGCGAAGGGTTACATGGATCCTGTGGTTCTGGCGGAGCTTCAACTGATGGATAAGCTAAGTATTAAATAGTCTGCTATTGAACTGAATCTGACAACATTCTTACTTCTTTGAGGTGGCTCTGGATTACAGACAACAAAGGGATCACCAATATAACCCACTAGACAACTGCAAATCGGTGTGTGGTTAATCACATTGCACTGTGTATTGAGACCACAAGAACCGGGGCAAGGATCGCGACACTTTTGATTTATGCATGCCTGATGACTCGGACATTCCGCATTGATGGAACACTCTGGGCGGCAATTTGGTGGCGTGCCCAGATAGTTTGGCAGACAGGAACATGATGGTGTTCCATAAATATCGCGACATTGTGAGTTGGCACCACAAGGCGATGGAACACAAGGATCAAGAGGTTCTCGTTCAATTGTCGCGATAGGCGGAGCTAAAAATGTTTTTAAAGTATCCATTAAACTTGAGTACTTTGAATTGCTATTAATGGGCTTACGAGGCAGTTTATAGCAACGTGTAAAAGCGTCGCCTGTAAATCCATTCAAGCAAGTGCAGATAGGACTGTGGTTTCGTACACGGCACTCGGCCTGTTGTCCGCAAACATTGGGGCATGGGTCGACGCATTTGCGATTCACACAAGCCTTATCAGCAGCGCATTCGGAGCTACTAGTACATTCGGGACGACAAGCGGGTGGACTGCCAATAAACTCGGCTAGACAGGAGCAGACAGCTTGTTGGTTAACTTCACGACAGCGCGAATTCGGTCCGCAAGGTGATGGTTGACAAGGATTCACATAGATAGGTTCGGCTATAAGAAATGTATAAGCATTCGGCTCCAATATGATGTTCAACAGGGTAGGCTTACGTGGTTCGTTTTCTACTATACGGCAAATGCTGTACGGATCTCCAGTGAAGCCATTAAGACAATTGCACGTGGCCAAATGATTAATAACTTGACATTCCGCGTTCTGGCCACATGTGCCAGGGCAAGGATCGCGGCATTTTTGTTGCTGACAAGCTTTATTTGAAGGACAGTCTGGGTTGGTTACGCACTCCGGTCGGCAACCTTCGTAAGGATTGCCGAAGTGTTCAGGAAGACACTGGCAAGAGCCAGCTCCGCCACGTTCTTCACACTTGGCATTGACACCGCACGGACTTGGATTGCAGGGCTGTATCAGCTCAATCTGCGTCTCTCTTATTGGATTGCACTGGGCAAAGGGATCGCCAGTAAATCCGTTATTACAGAGGCACATGGCAGTATGGCTGAAGGTGCGACAGTTCGCATTGAGTCCACAAAGTCCTGGACATGGATCTACGCATTTTTGATTAACGCACGCCTGGTTGGTAGCACACTCTGAATTAGATATGCATTCTGGTCGACAATTCGGTGGCGAGCCCAAAAATTCGGGCAGACAAGAACAGGAAGGCGAATCACCTGAGACACGGCACTCAGAGTTGGGGCCACATGGCGAGGGTTGACATGGATTGTGAGGTGTGACATCACGTTGAGGGACTACTGTAAGAAATCTATGTTGTATGTCTGGCAATTTTTCAGAAATTTGAGATAGCTTACTAATCTGTTCACAACGCACGAAGGGATTGCCTGACATGCCAGCAGGACAACTGCAGAAAGGACTGTGGTTCACCACATTGCATAGAGCATTAAAGCCGCAAGTGCCGGGACAAGGATCGCGGCACTTCATGTTCTGGCAAGCTTGATTCGCTGCACAATCTGAATTGGTAACACATTCTGGGCGACATTGCGGCGGACTGCCTACATAGTCAATCAGACAAGAGCAGACAGCGGTCTCTTGCACAACGCGACACTGGCTATTAGGTCCACAAGGTGATGGCTGGCAGGGATTCTGTGGTGGTGGTGTTGGTACTGGGCGGCACTCAAAGAATGCATTGCCTGACATTTGCTCAGGGCATCGACAGATTGGCACATGATTGTTCACCTCACAAATTGCATTTACTCCACAGGTGCCTGGGCAAGGATCGATGCATTTATTACGGATGCAAGCACGATTCTGTGGGCAGTCGGTGTTGAGAACACACTCTGGGCGACAGCCGACATAAGGATCACCTTGGTACTCGGCTATACATGTACATTTGCCATTATTACATTGTGCATTGATACCACATGGCGATGGATTGCACGGATCGTCCCTAACAGGAGGTGTAGTTGCTGTAAAAAGTATAAATTGTGAACATTGTTGCAATCCTTTTGACGTTTTTGTTGAACACGTACGTTGCGGTGGCTTGAGATTGCAGTTCGTGAACGGATTACCAATATAGCCGTCAATGCAAGCACATAACGGCGTATGGTTTATAACACTACAGATGGCATTTAATCCACAAGCGCCTGGGCAGGGATCGCGACATTTCTGATTAATGCATGCTTGCTGACTGGGGCACTCGGAATTAATGGTGCACTCTGGACGACAGTTCGGAGCCTGACCAATAAACGTAGCTAGGCACGAACACGCTGGAACTCCATTAATGTTGCGACATTCAGAGTGTGGGCCACAGGGCGTGGGCACGCAGGGGTCACGCAAAGGCTCTTGTTGGACCTCGATTGGTCGGGCTACAGTACACAAATAGATTTGGGTAGAGCCCACATAATATTGCAGCAAAGAATTGGGCTTACGTGGTATAGGGAAGCATTGTGTAAAGGCATCACCAGTGAAGCCACTGATGCAACTGCAGATGGGACTATGGTTGCGTACTCGACAAATAGCATTGCTGCCGCAGGTGTTGGCCGCGCAAGGATTAACACATTTCTGATTTAGACAGGCCTTGTCAGCAGCACATTCCGATGAGATGGTACACTCAGGCCGGCAGGCTGGTGGGGCGCCAATGAACTGAGGCAGACAAGAACAGACGGCTTGTTCATTGGTGACGCGACACTGTGAGTTGGGACCACACGGCGTGGGCTCACATGGATTAGTGTATTCATTACGTATAGCTACAGCAAAATAAGATGGGCAATAGTTAAGATTGCGATTTGCACAGGTTGGAGGTGAGTTGCTTACGTTCCACAGGTTGTGTACACAGACGATACGGATCGCCTATGAATCCAGGTATACAATTACAAGAGGGTAAATGATTAACTACTTGGCAATTAGCATTGCGACCACAGGTGCCGGGGCAAGGATCCTGACATTTTTGCTGCTGGCAGGCACGATTCGATGGACAATCAGAGTCAAGAACACACTCGGGGCGACAACCATCGTAGGGATTGCCGAAATATTCCGGTAGACATTGACAAGATCCAGCGCCGTCGCGTTCGCGACAAATGGCATTGGCCCCACATGGGCTTGGGCTGCAGGGTGTACGCACTTCGATGTCTCGTTCAATTTCTGGACTGCATTGAATGAATGGGTCACCAGTGAAGCCTTGCTGGCAAACGCATTGTACCACATGACTGACGACGCGGCAGTCAGCGTTCAGGCCACAGCGTCCTGGGCATGGATCAACACACTTCTGGTTAATACAAGCCAGTTGACTGTTGCAATCTGAGCTGGTGACACACTCCGGTCGGCAGTTTGGTGGGCGCCCTATATAAGTTTCAAGACAGGAACAAGCTGGCGCTTCTCCTATGGGACGACATTGCGAGTAGGGACCACAGGGCGAAGGCCGGCATGGGTCTATTGGCTGAACATCACGAACTGGTTCAACTGGGGATAAGCTTTTGTTATAAAATATTCTTTAACTTGATTTGACTTTTACGCTTACTTTGGGGCTGGCAACGTATAAAAGGATTTCCTGTAAAACGTGCAGGGCAGGTGCAGAACGGACTGTGATTGACAACCGCACAATTGGCACCCACGCCACATGTGCCAGGGCATGGGTCACCACAACGCTGATTGAGGCATGCCTGAGTAGGCGCACACTCAGCATTGGAAGTACATTCTGGCCTACAGGTGGGTGGTGCGCCAATGAAGGTTGGCAAACAAGAACATACAGCCTGTTGGTTAACTTCTCGGCACTGAGAATTTGGACCACAAGGTGATGGTCGGCAAGGATTAGTGTCCGCAACAATTTCTGTAGATTACGTTCATACTTAAGTAAAGCAAAAAATAAATGGAGAATAACAAAGGCAACGTACTAGACACGAGTGTACAGCGTATAAAGGCGCTGCCTGCGGTACCATCGGGGCACCTGCACATTGGTATATGATTGATGACATCACAAATGGCGTTCTCGCCACATGTGCCCGGGCACGGGTTGAGACATTTGCTACGCAGACAGGCCTTATCACGTGGGCAGTCGGAATTGAGGACACATTCAGGACGACAACCTGCATAGGGATCGCCGTGGAACTCGGGTAAACATGTACAGACACCGTCTCTGCATTGAGTATTAGGACCACACGGCGATGGTTGGCAGCGGTCAACGTATTCGTCTAAAGATCATAAGCAATTAGGAATCTGTGCTCTTTGTATTGTTTTTTTTTTTCGAAAACTCACTCAATACAGGCTCTGGCGGAGCCAGACGACAACTGCTAAATGGATCACCTGTATAACCTGTTGGACAAGTACATATGGGTGTGTGATTGACAACATTGCATTCTGCAGCATAGCCGCAAGAACCAGGACATGGATCTATACACTTTTCCCGAATACACGCCATGTTCGAGGCGCACTCAGCACTGATAGTGCATTCGGGTCGGCAATTTGGTGGTGTGCCTATATATTCCGGTAGACAGGTGCAAGATGGAACTCCTTGCACGTTGCGACACTGGCTGTTAAGGCCACAGGGTGTCGGCACACACGGATCGCGTTCAACACGTTCAATGACTGGTGTAGGGGCTAAATTGAGAGAATCAATATTACAATGGGAGAATCGTCTTTGATTGCAACTAAATTTCTTACGTGGCATAGCATAGCAACGTGTAAACGCATCGCCCGTAA
Organism: Drosophila stalkeri; assembly: GCA_035047405.1. Taxonomy (NCBI): domain Eukaryota; kingdom Metazoa; phylum Arthropoda; class Insecta; order Diptera; family Drosophilidae; genus Drosophila; species Drosophila stalkeri. Next base: position 13,612,820 of record JAWNPR010000039.1, read on the forward strand.
AACCGCGACGACACTGACAAAGTGGACTGTGATTACGCACACGGCACTCGGCATTAATACCACAGGTGCCCGGGCACGGATCCTGACAGCGTTGGCTTATGCATGCTTTATCAGTGGGACATTCAGTGCTTAATACACACTCGGGTCGACAGTTGGGTGGCAAACCGATATAGAGTTCAAGGCAGGAGCAAACCGCTTGGCCATTCAGCTCGCGGCACTGGGAATTAGGGCCACATGGCGAGGGGCGACAGGGTTGAGTGGGTTCGGCTTGCCGTATTGCTGTAAATGGTATCTTGTAGTCGTTGTGTATCTGCAGATATGGATCGAGATGGGTCTTACGTTGAGCTGGTTCCACATGACAGTAACGATACGGATCACCAGTGTAGCCGCTGCGGCATGTGCATGTGGGTAGATGTGTCGTTACACGACAATCGGCATTTGTGCCACATGTGCCAGGGCAAGGATCGCGACACTTTTGCTGCTGACATGCCTTATTCGATGGACAGTCGGAATTACGTACGCATTCTGGTCGGCACGACTGGTACGGATCGCCGAAGTAATCGGGTAGGCACTGGCAAGCGCCAATGCCATTGCGCTCACGGCAAACGGCGTTTGATCCACAGGGATTCGGTTCACATGGTGTGATCTGCTCATTGACTATTTTCTCTGTACTCGGAATAATGGGTTAAGAGTAACAGAGCGGGGGAAGAAAAGAGAGTTTTGGCAATAACTTTAATAACAGTTCTTTAGTTTTGCTGGTTTAGTACGAACAAACACACCTGGCAATTGCTTTAGTTATAAGCATTTGTTTTGCAGTTTATTATTCCAATTGGGTGTTTGGTTTTCATTAATTTTGGTTTGGCAGTGAGATTAGAGCACGGATTAAGTGTTGATTGGTATCCAATTAATATATTTTTAATTTTGTCGCAAAGTTTCCTATTGCGCGGTTTGTTTTAGTTTTTAGTGCTGTTAAACGCAGTGCGTTGCTGTGCGGTGCAGTGCGCAGTGTTTTGTGCAGAGTTGCATTATGTAATTGCGCAGTATGTTTTCATACGTTTTGTGACGTCATTAAAACAAGTGTTTCGTGTCATCTTATATAATTGTTTTATTGCATTTGTTAAACGAATTAAATATAAATGGCACTACAGAGTTATACATCTAAGTTCTTAAACATAGTATATTAACTAAATACTAATAATCAATAAGCGCTTTTTAGTTTCATGTAGCTTTTGGTAATTGTTGACAATCCTTTGGCGAACCGATGTTACAATTAAGGTATAAAAAAATGGGTACAAATTTTGGCCGATAATAACGCAGTACACAATTTCGAATGGGGGTCTTTTGTATTTTGAGATTTTAATAGTATCCAATTGCAGGTTAAGGTATCGAATTCAGAGGTTAAGTGTTCAAAAATCGTTCTCATTTGGGTCAAACAAACAAGTATAAGTATAAGCATTTCATGGGGCCGAGTTCAATTCAACAACAACAGGGCCAAAATATTACTTCCCAAAGCATAAAAAACAACTGAGTCAGAGGGTTAGGGCAATTCAAGGCGTTTTGTTGAGGCATTTTACTTATACATAAATATATATATATATGGCAAAGAGGCGTGGCAAGTTTGCATATTGTATTGAGGCATTAAAGGCGTTTAAAAGCAAATATAATATAGTGTCACAAATATAAACTTAAGCTAATTAAAAATGTTGACTACTGCCGCACACAAACACATCTTCGGCCAGCAACAATTCAGACAACTCGTACAGAACTGTGCCACCTTAGATTTGCATTTCGCTCCAGTGTTGGTAAACAATGAAATGATTTATTTTAAAACACATATTTTGCAATGCATTGTGCTTGTGCGTGCAATAAACAAAACTTTTAATGTAAATTCGTGTAAAATGTTTGTGTAAAAATCTCAAAACAAAGCGCATTAAAAGAAGTTAACAGTGTTGGCAGTAATTTCTTGAACTTCAAAATCTAAAAGGTTTATCCAATTTCATTTTTGTATTTAAATCATGGCGGCAACTCAATTATCAAGTATACCTAACGTCTAACGCAACGTAATATCACATTATTTGTTATATTATTTTAATTGTAATACAAATATATGGATCTTAGAAATGTAAATTAAGACTTTAGGTTTATAAAAAATCTTAAAGTGAAAAGCATGAAATAAAATTATTTTTGTAAGAAATGGAATATTCTTTACATTTTTTAAATTTATATTAACGATATTAAAATGTATTAAAATTTTAAAAATTCTTTTTGATGATTCAAAAAATTACTTAAGAAAAAAATAAACAAAAAAAAAATCTTTTTGCACTAATATTAGTTAGGAAAATTGGAATCACTTTTAAATTTTTCTAATGCGCATTTAAAATATGTGAAACTGATATATTTTATGGGGAAAACAAATATAACTTGAGATCAGGGACAATTTATGGTAACAATAACAATATGGCACGATAAGGTATTGTATTTCAGTTTCACATTTAGATTTCCCTATCAAGGCGTAAACAAATGCGAATACGTGTAATTGCAGTGAATCTTCAGTAAAGCTTTTTCTATTAGGCGGGTGTGGAATAATTTTGGGCAGTGGACATTGATTGAAGCAACCTTAACCAAGCTAGTTTACGCCTTGACCTAACTACTGGTGTATTGTGTGTAATAAAAGAAAAGAGGGTCCTACCTTGTTCCTGTTGACAGCCGGTGAATGGATCTCCTGTGTAGCCCACATCGCATGTGCATATGGGCTGGTGATTGGCGACATTGCATCGGGCATTGAAGCCGCAGGCGCCCACACAAGGATCGGCACACTTCTGGCGTATGCATGCTTTAGTTGGTGAACATTCCGGATTGATGGTGCATTCGGGTCGACAGTTGGGTGGTGTGCCAATAAATGTTGCTGCACACGAACAAGCTGGATTTCCATTAAGTTCTTTGCACTCTGAGTTGGGTCCACATGGTGATGGCACGCAAGGGTGGCTGGGAACCTCTTGTGGGGGTTTACGTTCCTCTTGGTAGCAGCGCGTGAACGGATCACCCGTATAGCCAGTGTTGCATGAGCAAGACGGATTATGATTGATTACTTGGCAACGTGCGAACTGACCGCAAGCTCCTGGGCATGGATCGACACATTTCTTCTGTATGCAAGCCGTTTGGAGGGAACATTCTGAGCTGACAATGCATTCGGGCTTGCAAGCGGGTGGTGATCCCAACATGCCCGGCTGGCACGCGCACACAGCACCCTGAGCAGAGACGTGGCATAAGCTATTGGGTCCACATGGATTCGGTTGGCATGGATCCTTTGCCACTGGCGTCTCTTGACGGCAATAGACAAACGGATCACCCGTATAGCCTTGTAAGCAACTGCAGATTGGTATATGATTTGATACATCACATTGTGCATTCTGTCCACACGTGCCGGGGCACGGATCGACACACTTCTTGTTTAGACAAGCCTTGTTAGGGGAGCAATCTGTGCTGAGCGTGCACTCTGGACGGCAGCCGGTGTAGGGATCGCCCTGATATTCAGCTAGACACCTGCAGATGCCGTTGCTGCATTCGGCATTGGCACCGCACGGTTGCAGATCACAGGGATCCAGTGATGTCGGAGGTGGCTGTGTGGTCTTCTCAACAATTTCGACACATTGCACAAACGGATCGCCAGTGAAGCCGCCTCGGCATGTACATATAGCCAGGTGATTTTGTATGCGGCACTCGGAGTTAATACCGCAAGATCCTTCGCAGGGGTTACGGCACTTCTCTGCAATGCAGGCACGATCTGAGGCACAATCAGTGTTCACAATACACTCAGCTCGGCAATTGGGCGGTGCTCCAATATAATTTGACAAGCAAGAGCAGGATGCTTGATCGCCGCGAACGCGGCACTCCGAATAAAGACCGCAAGGCGAAGGCTGGCACGGATTCTTGGGAGCATCCTTTGGCTCAGCCACTTCCGGTGCTGGATAGCAGCGTGAAAATGGATCGCCTGTCATATCCTGGGGACAACTGCAGATGGGATTGTGATTGATCACCTCACACTTGGCATCAATGCCACAAGTGCCGGCGCATGGATTTGCACAACGGAACTTATGACACGCCTTGTTCTGTGGACATTCGGCATTCACTGTACACTCTGGCTTGCAATTGGGCGGTGCACCAATAAAGGTGTCCAGGCAAGAGCATACGGCCAAGCCATTGGCCAAGCGGCATTTGCTGTTGGGGCCACAGGGCGACGGGCTGCATGGATCGCTAGCAGTTGGTGGTGGAGTTACTTCAACGCGACGGCAATTGGAGAATGGATCACCAGTATATCCATCAATGCAAACGCAATTGGGCACATGATTGATAGCATAGCACTGAGCATTCGAGCCACAGATGCCCGGGCAAGGATCTTGGCATTTGTTTCTAATGCACGCCTTATCCGTGGCGCAGTCCGAGCTAAGCACGCACTCTGGTCGACAGCCTTCATAGGGATTGCCCTGATATTCGTCAATACATTTGCAAGCGGCAGCGCCATTGCGTTCAATGCACTCGGCATTGGCGCCACATGGAGAGGGCTCGCATGGCTTCGGCTGTTCTTCGCGCTGCTGAACGCACTGAACGAAAGCGTTGCCAGCATATCCTGGCGGACATGAACACGATACAGAATGGCCAATGACGCGGCATTCAGAATTCGTACCACAGGATCCTGGACAGGGGTCGCGGCACTTGTTGTTTATGCATGCCTGTGTCGAGGGACAATCTGGATTGATGATACATTCGACTCGACAGTTAGGCGGAGCTCCAAAGTACTCGGGCAAGCATTGGCACACAGGCCCCTTATCATCAGCTTTGCATATGGAGTTGGGTCCGCAAGGCGATGGTACGCATGGATCGGAGGGCGGCGGTTTTTGATCGACATCCTTTTGCATGGGTATTTCGGAGCAGCCCTTGAATGGATCACCAGTTGTGCCTGGAGGGCAGCCACAAATGGGACTGTGATTGATAACCTCACAGCGCGCTTCAATACCGCACGCACCAGCACAGGGATCTACGCACTTTTTGTTGACACACGCTTGCAGAGCTGAGCACTCACTGGAAACGACACATTCAGGTCGACATTGTGGCGGTGCTCCAATGAAGCCTTCCAGGCACGAGCACACCGCATGTCCATTGATATCGCGACACTGGCTGTTGGCACCGCATGGCGAGGGTGAGCAGACATTGATTTCTTCCACAGGTTTGATTGGTTTTGGTCGGCAATTTGTGAACGGATCACCCTCGTAGCCTTGCTGACAGGAGCAGACAGGTATGTGATTCAGAACTTCGCAAATTGCATTGTTTCCACAGGTTCCAGGGCAGGGATCGACACACTTGTTGCGCATGCAAGCCTTATCCCGTGAACAGTCAGCAGACAGTGTGCATTCGGGACGACAGCCCTCGTTGGGATTACCATAATAGTTGTTTTGGCAGCGGCACTCACCGGCAAAGCAATCAGCATTGGGTCCGCAGGGATTGGGATTGCATGGATCGTCGGGTCGTGGAATAACCTTTACCTCTGGCAGCTTGCTGCAGCGCACAAACGGATCGCCAGTGAAGCCATCGATGCAATTACATATAGGCAGATGGTTCAGTACATGACACTTGGCCTCAAAGCCGCAAGAGCCCGGGCAAGGATCGCGACATTTCTGATTGATACACGCCTCCGTGGAGCCACACTCTGAGTTCAGTACACATTGAGGTCGGCAACGTGGTGGCGCCCCAATAAAGTCTGGCAGGCATGAACATGCTGGACTGCCGCCCACAATTTGACATTTCGCGTTGGGGCCGCAGGGCGAAGGTACGCAGGATGGTGCAGGTGGCTCGGGCGTGGTCACATCATTTGTAATCACTGTAAGATTTAAATATTTGCATTAGTATCTCAAAAAGAACATTAGGTTCAGCTAATTACTTACTTATCTTGGTGCATTGCACAAATGGATCGCCAGTCATTCCGCGTGGACATGTGCAGATAGGACTGTGATTCTTAGTACTGCAGATGGCACGGATGCCACAGGTGTGCAGGCACGGATCTACGCACTTTTTGTTTACACAAGCACGCTCTGGGGCGCACTCAGCACTCACAACACACTCGGGACGACAGTTCGGTGGTTGGTTGACAAATCCTGATTGGCAAGAGCACACGGCTTGATTGTTGATGCTGCGACAATTGCTGTTAGGACCGCAAGGCGATGGCACACACGGATTCATGGGTGGTGCTGGTGTAGCCGGCACAGGTCGACAGCTAAAGAATGGATCTCCACTATAGCCGTCGGGGCACACACAGGTGGGCACATGATTATCTACGGTACAGATGGCATATTCACCGCACATATTTGCGCACGGATCAATGCATTTGAAGCGCACGCATGCCTGTGCTGGGCTACATTCATTGTTCGTTTCACACTCACGACGGCAACCTCGTTGAGCATCGTAGGGATTTCCTTCGAAGCCATCATGGCAATAGCATGCACCGGCACCATTGCGTTCACGGCACTCGGCGTGTGGACCACAGGGCGAGGGTTCACATGGTGATGATGGTGGCTGCGTGGGTATGACTGGTGGTATGAGCTGACAGCCAAAGAGCGGATCGCCCTCATAGCCATCGGCACAGGAGCACACTGCATTGTGTTGAACCACCTGACAAATTGCATTGCTGCCGCACGAGCCAGGACAGGGATCAATACAGCGCTCCTGCTGGCAGGAGAGATGATTCTGGCATTCGTCATTGTTGGTACACTCTGGTCGACAGCTGGGCGGACGTCCAATATAGTTAGCTTGACAGGAGCAAGCAGCCTGTTGTCCAATTTCACGGCATATCGAATTCGGACCACAAGGCGAAGGTACGCATGGATTTTCGGTACTCTTGCCCACATCTTGCACACAGCCGGAGATTGGATCACCCGTCATGCCGGGTACACAACTACAGATTGGATTGTGGTTAACCACTTGACACTTGGCATTGTCTCCACAAGCACCACGGCACGGATCAGCGCACTTCTGATTGATACATGCTCGATTCTGTGCACACTCTGAGCTGACCACACATTCAGGCTTGCAGCTCGGTGGTGCTCCAATATAACCCTCCAGGCAGCTGCAGACCGCATGGCTGTTGGTATCGTGACATTGGCTATTGGGTCCACATGGTGAAGGTTGGCATGGATTTTCTGGACGACGCGAAACGACTTCGATAAGCGCGCACGAGCGATGCGGATCACCAGTGTAACCATCAAAGCACATGCAATTGGGCGCATGGTTCAATACGCGGCATTCGGCATTGATGCCGCACGCACCCGGACATGGATTCTGACACTTGTTGTTAATGCACGCGCGTGATCGATCGCAATCTGAGTTTTGTACACATTCCGGACGACATCCGCTGTATGGATCACCAAAGTACTCGGGCAGACAGGAGCATGAGCCGGCATTGTTGCGTTCACGACATACGGCATTGGCACCGCATGGGCTTGGATTGCACGGATTACGTGCAGCTTCCGTTGGTGTGACTAAAGAAAATGTTGCGTGGTAGAGGAGAAGAAAATATGCAAATATATGTTAGAAATATGTGAGAGATAAAGGGTAAATTTGGTATACTTTGATGTATAATGGCACAGCCGGAGAAAGGATCTCCGGTGTAACCAGGCTCGCATTGACAGTTCGGATTATGCTTAATAACAGTACACTGTGAGTGTATGCCGCATGCACCGATACATGGGTTTGCACAGCGCTGGTTAACACATGCCAAGTTGGCTGGACAATCGGGACTAGTCATGCATTCGGGTCGGCAATTGGGTGGCCGGCCGAGATAATCGGGCAGGCAGGAGCATGCAGGCGAACCGCGTACATCGACGCATTTAGAGTTGGGTCCGCAGGGCGAGGGCACACAGGGATTACCAGATTCTTTGGGTGTTTCCTCCACTACATAGCCAAGCCAGACATGCCAGATAGTTGAAGTAAGTGTATACACACACAAACACATTTACACATATACATAGACATAGTACAGTTGGGAAGTTCGGATAGTGTAGAGTAATTGGTAGAGTGTACATAAAATCAAAACATAAAGTAGAAAAAATAAAGAAAGAAGATTAAGGTGAAGGATTTATATACATGCAGGAAAGAAACAGAAAGCCAACGCCAGCTGGACAGAAATATACTTGCAAATCAACGTAAACCCGATACCCCACTCACTCTGTCCAACTGACCTAAGCATCTGTTTGGACTACTCATGCTTACATATAATTCGAGTGCATCGATTGAAGGGATCTCCAGTGTAGCCTGGGGCACAGGAACATGCAGGATAGTGATTAATGACCTGGCAACGGGCCTCAATGCCACAAGTGCCTGGGCACGGATCCACGCACTTTTGATTCTGACAATTTAGATCTTGGGCGCAGTCTGAGCTAACTATGCACTCAGGCCTGCAATTAGGCGCTGAGCCAATCATGCCGGGCTGGCATGAGCACACGGCATGGTTGTTTATTTCCCGACATTGACTGTAAGGACCGCAAGGTGATGGCACACAGGGGTTTTCAACAACAATGGCTAGGGATGATAAAGGGTAAGGTGGTCAATCGTTTGTGGGACTCTAGTTTGTTTCATAAACCTACGTGGTTCAGGCAGTTCGATTATTTCACGGCAAGCACTTGATGGGTTTCCAGTGTAGCCGGCCAGACAGAAGCAGCTTGGTAAGTGATTGGACACGCGGCACTCTGCATTCAAGCCACAAACACCTGGACAAGGGTCCACGCATTTCTGATTGATGCAAGATCTATCGCGTGAACAATCACTGTTCACCACACACTCTGGACGGCAGCCACTGTACGGATCGCCAAAGTATTCTGGCAAGCATGTACAGGAGCCGGCGCCATTGCGTTCACGGCACTCTGCATTGGGGCCACAGGGCGAGGGTACACAGGGTGTTAGACGTTCTTCGGGCACGGTAATGGCTGAGGATCATACATATCAGACAGCCTATTAGATCTAATCACAACAAGCTGATGGAGTTAAATGCTTACGTTGCGGATTGCAGCCAGCAAATGGATCGCCCGAGTATCCACTCTCACAGGTGCAAACAGGTGAGTGATTGACAACATTGCAGAAAGCATTGAAACCGCACGAGCCGGGACAGGGATCCTTGCAGCGCTCGTTAATACAAGCCAGATTACCAGCGCATTCTGAATTTTGTGTACATTCTGGGCGACAATTTGGCGCACGTCCAATATAGTTTGGCAAACAGGAGCAGACACCCGTCTCTCCAACCACACGACACTGCGAGTTGGGACCGCAGGGACTTGGCACGCAAGGATTTTCATTGGCCTTCGGAGTTTCGGGCTCCTGTTGCCACAGCGTACAACGCACAAACGGATCACCACTATAGCCAGCTGGGCATGAGCAAATGGGATTGTGATTGGTCACCTTGCAAATGGCCTCATTACCGCAGGTGCCTGGGCATGGATCTACACAACGCAAATTCACGCACGCCTTATCTTGCGCGCACTCGGAGCTAACCGAGCACTCGGGACGACAGGCAGGCGGTGCACCAATATAATTGGCAATGCATGAGCAGACAGCATGCCCATTCACCTCACGGCACTGGCTATAGGGACCGCAAGGCGATGGCTGACATGGTTGCTCAGGTGGAGCCACTACAAAAATGTGAGGGGGGGAAAGATTACTAATCTATTCTAGCATAACTTTCTATTTTAAGGAATACTCTACATTTGGGTATTTCGCGACAATACTGTGAGGGATTGCCCGTATAACCAGCTGGACAACTGCAACTGGGCGAATGATTGATGACGTGACATTCAGCGGCAACACCGCATACTCCTGGACAGGGATCTCTACACTTGTTATTAAGGCAGGCACGATTCTTGGAACAGTCGCTATTGAGCACACATTCGGGACGGCATTCTGTGTACGGATCGCCACTGTATTCGGGTAAACATGTGCAGGAGCCGACGCCGTTGCGTTCCTTGCAAAGAGCATTGGCACCACACGGACTGGGATTGCAGGGCTCTGCAATTTCTGGTGGCACAATAACTGAGAAGAATTGAAAGGTTTTAATTTGGAAGTTGGACGGCGATTAAGCGCTAAACGCTTACTTTGTGGACTACACTCAGAGAATGGATCGCCAGCATAGCCTTCAAGGCAACGGCAAATTGGTCTATGATTATTTACAAGGCATGTGGTCTGTATACCGCAGGTGCCCACACATGGATTCTGACAGCGCAAATTGATGCAAGCCAAGTTACCAGCGCACTCGGAGTCCGAGGTGCACTCTGGACGGCAATTTGGCGCCCTACCCACATAATGTTGCAAGCATGAGCACACGGGTTGCTCATTAGCCGACACCCTACACTGCGAGTTGGGTCCGCATGGCGAGGGCACACACGGATCGATGCGATCACTTACAATAGGTCGTTCTACATTTACCAAATACACCATATATGATAACAGCATGCACCACAATAAAAGCCACATAATATTGTACATATAAAAAAGAAAGATATATAGAAATATATAGTATGATATAAAGAGATGATGTTGGGTATGGATTGAAATGAGAGACGCGAGCCAAAGCAAGCTTTTCTTTGATGAAGTGATGAGACGATGTTTTCTTACTTTCTTGAGGTAGGCAGCGTACGAAGGGATCGCCACTATAGCCAGGACTGCAGGAGCAAATGGGATTGTGATTGACGACGCGACATAAAGCATTGTTGCCGCATGTACCAGGGCATGGATCTTTGCAGCGTTCATTGATGCACGACTTGTCTTGACTGCATTCCGAACTGCTCATGCATTCGGGCCGGCAGTTGGGTGGTGCGCCCACATAATTTGGTACACACGAGCAGACGGCATGGCCGTTAAGTGCACGGCAATTGCTGTATAGACCGCACGGTGAGGGATGGCATGGATTTTCGGGCACAATGGGATCGGGATCTAGACACATTGTAAAGTGTGCTATTAATTATGGAGTTTTTCTTTTTTTTTTTTAACGCGAGTCAATTCTTACAGCGCGGTATTTCGGGCACGAGATGACAGCCCACGATTGGATTTCCTGTATAGCCCGGCAAGCATTCGCAGTTGGGCGCATGATTGAATACGGCGCATTGGGCACTATGTCCGCACATGCCTGGACATGGATCGACGCACTTCTGATTTACGCATGCGCGCGATTTGGGGCAATCAGAGTTGATCACACACTCGGGTCGGCACTCGACATATGGATCGCCAAAGTATTCAGGCAAACATTTACATGCTGCGGCGCGATTACGCTCCTCGCATAAGGCGTTTAGACCACAAGGGCTGGGTCGGCAGGGTTGAGTGGTTTCGACAGGTACTATATACGGTTGACAGACAACATATTGAGTGCATTGACATAAAATGTTTGGGAAATATTTTTTTCTGTATAAGAACGGGACATACTTTCTAAGATCTTGTAGCAGCCTGAGAATGGATCTCCAGTGTAGCCGGGCTGGCACATACACACGGGCGCGTGGAAGCTGACATGGCACAGGGCGTTATTGCCACAAGATCCAATGCATGGATCGGCACAGCGTGCATTCATGCATGCCATACGCGTCGGACACTCTGAGTTAATGCTACACTCGGGGCGGCAAGCCGGCGGGCGTCCTACGTAATTGTTGAGGCAGGCACAGACAGCGCCGCTACTTGCGGCCTGGCACTGTGAGTTGGGGCCGCAGGGTGAGGGCACACATGGATTTATTGGTCTTATGGGATCAGGAATGACTATTGGCTCTACAAGCATGGTAAAATTGAAATATTTTAATTGCCGCTCTGTTAGAGATTGCTTTAGGGGAGACCTACTTCGCTCTGGCAAGCACTGATGGAATGGATCCCCAGTATAGCCATCAAAGCAGCTACAGATGGGCGCATGGTTTGTTGTGCGGCAACGCGCATTATAGCCGCATGTACCGGGGCAGGGATCGCGGCATCTCTGATTGATGCAGGCCCTATCTGAGGCACATTCAGCACTTGTCAAGCATTCTGGCTTGCAGTTGGGTGGGCTGCCCACATAGTCGGGCAAACAAGCGCAGACTGGACGACTTCCAGCTACATGGCAAGTACTAAAGAGGCCGCAGGGTGAGGGTCTGCATGGATCTTTGGGCAGGGGCAGGTACATATCTAAAATCAGTAAGCTTAGCTAATTAAGAGGCTCTCTATGATTTAGTTGGGTCTGCATACTTGTGGGTCGTTCCACACAGGCACGTAGGGGATTGCCAGTAAATCCTGGCTCACAGCTGCACACGGGCTGATGGTGAGCAACGCGACAAATCGCATTAAAGCCGCAAGCATTCGCACAGGGATCGCGACACTTCATATTGATACAGGCCTTGGTACCGGGGCAATCACTATTCTGCACGCATTCGGGTCGGCAATTAATATATGGATCTCCGAAATAATTCTGAATGCAACTGCATGAGCCAGCACCGTTGCGTTCGCGACAAACGGCATTTGCACCACATGGCGATGGATAGCATGGATCAGAGGGCACATCGGGTACCACAACTGAATTATGAGCACACGAAAATAGGCATAGATATGGGAAGCGAGTGGATAATGCAAAACAATAAATTAAAGATATACATACATACATATAAAGAATAGTCTTAAGAATAGGCATTTGAATACATAACAAATAAATACAAATTGAATTTTCCCAGAATCATGAAATATACATATATATTATATCCTGTACCCATGTCTACATCTTCAAGTAAATTCAGATGACTATCTTGAATTAGATTCAAATTAAAATTATCTTTGGCAATCAATTTTTAAATAACTTTTGGACATGTTCATGGGTGCAAGATATAAGTAAATGATGGAATAGTATGGAGATAGATATAGAGTATGTACACAATACAAGAAACATGCATAATGATAGAACCAGATGCCCCTTAATTCTAAAATACCACTGAAAAAAACATGTAACATTAAGAAGAAGGCAAAAAGTAGGAGCTACAGTTGAAACAAGAGATTTCATCTGTTTGTTTGGAAAGGATAGCAAATAATCGAAAAGAATGGACTCACTTTGATGCATATTGCAACCCGTGTACGGATCGCCTTCGTAGCCATCAAGGCAACTGCACTTGGGCTGGTGATTCTGTGTGGTGCACAGCGCATTGAAGCCGCAAGTGCCAATGCAAGGATCTTCGCAGCGCTGTCGTATGCACGCTCTATTCGAGGGGCAATCCTGGTTGATAACGCACTCGGGCCGGCAGTTGGGAGGAGCTCCGAACATGCCCGCCGAGCAAGAGCATTCAGCTCGATTGTTTATGTCACGGCACAGGGCATTTGGTCCACACGGATTGGGTAGGCAGGGATTGACAGCAGGTCTTGGTTCAGGAGCTGCAGGGAAAGTAAAATACAAGTTGAAGGAAATTGCATTCACTTTGTTTTAGTTTCGCGTGACTTACGTTTGGGCACACATTGTTCGAACGGATCTCCTACATAATCTTTGGGGCAGGTGCATATTGGATTATGATTGTTCACTTGACACTTGGCATTAAAGCCGCAAGTGCCACTGCATGGATCGGCGCACTTTTGATTGATGCAAGCCAAGTTCTGTGCACACTCCGAGCTGACCACACACTCGGGTCGGCAAGTGGGTGGTGCACCGAAATAGCCAACCTGGCAGCTGCATGTGGGATGGCCCTCCACAGTGCGGCATATGCTGTTCGGTCCACAAGGATTGGGCTCGCAGACACTGATGGGTCCCACAGGCGTTCGCTTGCAGCCCACAAATGGATCGCCCTCGAAGCCACGCGTGCAACTGCAGGTGGGCAGATGGTTGACCACAGCGCATTCGGCATTGGGACCACAGGCACCCGTGCAAGGATTGCGACAGTGCTGCTTAATGCAGGCCAGTGACGAGGGGCATTCCGAATTATATATGCATTCGGGGCGACAGCCAGTGCTGTACGGATCACCAAAGTAGGGCTCAATACAGCTGCAGCGTGCGGCGTTATTGTGCGGCGTGCACACTGCATTTTCAGCGCAGGGATTTGGATAGCAGGGATTGTAGTGATCATGTGGTTCTGCAGAGAGATTCATGAAGTTATATCGTGGTTACCTTATTAGTGAACAGCTTTAAACTTACCCTGTGTTATGACCTTTGAGCAGCCAACGAAGGCGTCGCCCTCATAGCCCGTGTCGCAGCTGCAATGTGCTGAGTGTGCCACGACTGTGCAGCGGGCATTGTGGCCACAAGTGTTGGCGCAGGGACTCTGGCATTTCTCTTGTATGCATGCCTTGTCCGCGGGACATTCACTGCTCAATGTGCACTCGGGTCGGCAATATGGTGGACTGCCTATGTAGTTGGCAACGCACGAGCAGACCGGTCGGTTCTGTTTGATTTGGCAAATGGAATTGGGACCGCAGGGCGATGGCACACATGGATTTTGAGGAGATTTGCCATCTGGTGGCGGTTCTGGCACACGAGAGCAGGCCACGAAGGGATCACCCTCGAAATGTGACTCACATGAGCAAATTGGATTATGATTCAGTACCTCACAGCGCGCACCGATGCCGCAAGTGCCAGGACAGGGATCGGCACAGCGTTGATTGATGCACGCCTGGCTGGGAGCGCACTCCGAGCTGACTACACACTCCGGCTGGCAAACTGGCGGTGCGCCCTTGAAATTGGGCAGACAGGAGCAAGCAGCATAGCCATCTGCGGATGCCAAACATCTGGAGTTGGGACCGCAAGGTGAGGGCTCGCACGGATTACGACGATCGGCAGGTGGCGTCACTGGCGGCAAATAGTATGGATTGCAAGCCAGGAAGGCATCGCCACTATAGCCCTCGGCGCACACACAAACAGGTGCATGATTGACCACGCGACACACGGCATTGATGCCACAAACACCCGAGCAAGCGTCTACACACTTGGAATTCATACAAGCCTTATCCGCGGAGCAGTCACTATTGAGCACACACTCCGGTCGACAGCCGATGTAGGGATTACCAAAGTAGCCCTTGCGACAAATGCAGGCCAATCCACCACTTTGCCGTTTGCAATCGGCGTTTGGTCCACACTGCAGCTTAGCACAACTAGCCGTGGGAGTGGGTACTATTGGTGAGGGTGGTGCGCATTGCTCGTAAGGATTACCAAAGAGTCCAGTGGGGCATGTACATATTGGATTGTGTTCGTAGACGTTGCAAATAGCGTTGCGTCCGCACGAGCCGGGGCAGGGATCCAAGCAGCGTTGTCCCAAACAGGCGCGGTCAAATGGACAGTCCGAATTGGCAACACATTCCGGTCGACAGCGCGGGTTTTGTTGAGCATTGGGCCCAAAGCAAGGATCACATAGTGCTACACCATCACCAAATACAGAGCACACATCACTTGGTCCACATGGTGACGGGGCACATGGATCACGGGAGATGTTCTTTAAAATACCTATCGGTACACACTGTAGGAAGGCATCTCCAGCGTATCCGTCCAGGCAATGGCACACCGGTGTATGTTGGCGAACATTGCAAATGGCATTAATGCCGCAGATGGTGCCGGCACATGGATCCACACACTTGTGATTTATGCATGATAGCGCTTCGCCGCAATCCGAGTTGATATCGCATTCTGGCTGGCAGCCAGATTGAGGATCACCCAAGTATCCAGGCAGGCATGAGCACACAGCTCGATTATTCAGCAATTTGCATTCGCTGTTCAGGCCACATGGACTAGGCACACAGGGGTTGCCCTTGGGCTGGTCTAGAGCGAAGCAACGCAAGCCAGGATTTCCGGTTAGGCCCGCATTGCAAGAGCAAACGGGATGATGTTGCTCCACACGACAATTGGCTCCATAGCCGCATGCACCGGGGCAAGGATCGTAGCAACGGAAACCCATGCAGGCCTTGCTTTGTGGGCAATCAGCATCCACTTGACATTCATAGCCATGGCATCCCACCAGCGATGTTGGATCGCCAGACAGGCCCTCTGGGCAGACACAAGATGTTTGGCCATCGCCAGCAACAACGCAGTTGGCATTGGGTCCGCAAGGATTGGGATCGCATACTGTTCGACTTGTTTCAATACAGCCTTGGTAGGGATCTCCGGCGTAGCCAGAACGGCAGTAGCATTCCTCGCGATTGCCTGCCACGTAGCAGTCGGCGTTGCGTCCACATGGACCTGGCTGACAGAGCTCAATGGAAACTGCTGGCTTTTCGCAAATTCTGAATGGATTTCCAATCTTGTTATCCGGACAATAGCAGACGGGCTGACGAGATGAGTCACAGATGGCGCCAGTGCCACAAGGATTTGGATCGCAGGGATTGATTGGTTCGACGCAGCCGCGAATTGTGTTCGGGCTCTCCACATAGCCTGGCAGACAGGTGCACTTCGAGAAACCATTGCTCAAAACTGCACACTGCGTGTTGGGACCACAAGGCGAAGGCTCACATGGATTTGATGGAAGCTCACAGGCGATGAGTGGAGGCTGACCTTCATATTCGGGCAAACAGAAGCAAACCGGTGAGCCGTTGACACGCCGGCAGCCAGAGTTGGGACCACATGGATTGGGCGTGCATTCATCTCCCTCAGGAACTGCAATTGAGAAATATTTTAGTTTCCTTTTGCCTTTTGCCTTTTGGATTGTTAACACACAAAATACTTACTGCAATTCTTGAAGGGATTACCAGTGAGACCCTTGGGGCAGAAGCATATGGGATTTCCATTGTCCAGTTCACACTGAGCATTCAGACCACATGGATTGGGATCGCATGGATTCTGTGGTGGACTGCAACCCACCTCAGGATTGCCATTGTATCCAGGCGGGCACTTGCATATGCCCCGATGATTGACTACATCACAGAGAGCAAATGCACCACATTGACAAGGCGATGTGCACTTGCCGTTGATGCAAGCCTGACTGGCGTCACACTCGGAATCGGCACGACAGCCCAAGGACTGTTGGCAGAGAACGTATGCATTGCCCAAAAATCCGGGCAAGCAGCGACAGTTGATGCCATGATTGACCGGCACACATTCAGCATTCTCTCCGCACGAATCCTCTTGGCAAGGATTTATGCAGCGCCGGTTAAGGCGATCGCAGAGTTTATTTGATGGACAATCCTCGTTGTATTGGCAGACGTGGGTGCGTGCTATATTTTTTGTTTGGTTTTTTGGTTAGAGTTATGGTGCGTTTTGTTTCGTGTATTTATAATTCGTTTCGTGTTGTTGTTTTTGTACGTGAGTCGGGGCGGTACAAATTTTATACAAGTGTTGGCAGGTGTACGGGGAATTTGTACAGTGTATGAAAGAGAGAGAGAGAGAGACATTTGGGATATGAAACATTTTGTGTTATATTAGAATTGGAATCACTATAACTTGAGGATGAGCAAGAGTGCAAAAAGTGCTGGCAATATTAAGCTACTCACCTGGCTGACAACCAACCCGTCCATTGCCTTGATAGCCATCCTGGCAGCTGCAATCGGCTGCGTGATTGGCATTGATACAAACCGCATTTTGGGCACAAGGATCATGCACGTCACAAGGATGCTGGCAACGCTCATCGATGCAGGCTTCCGTGATCCCGCAATCGGAATTGTGCGAACATTCAACTGCGAAAAGATTCACAGCATAAGTATATTATGTTTTCGCTATAGACAAGTTAAGCTAGATCTTCTTAGTTGGATTAAATTTGATGTATTTGATGCACTTGTTGATTAATTTATTAGTTGCTTACTTGACTTTTGCGTTGGCACACACTTGACCATCGGATTGCCCTCATGACCCTGCGGGCAGCTGCAAATGGGTCGATGACTCTTTGCCGTACACTTGGCCGTGGATGCGCAGATTTTCGCAAACTCGCACGGATCGTGACACAAACCCATGTAACAAGCTTCGCTTTCAATGCAATCATTATTCGATTGGCACGGTTCGTGTGTTTTCGGTGTGCCTGATGGTTCTACTTGTTAGAAATTATTAAGTTAGTTAGTTTTCTGATTAATTGAGTTGATTGATTAACATATGATTGTAATATAAATTTGTTAAGGGAGATCATATGTACAATGTATATACATATAAAATAATATATTTATATACATATATTTATCAGGTATCGGCTTAAATTAATTGCATAGCTGGTACCCTGGCAGCTGATTTATCATAAGCAAGCGGGAATTTTAAGTTGAAAAAATAAATTAAAATAAATATGAAATGAAAACCCAATCATCTGCCTAAATGATTTGCTTATATAAATTGACTGCAAGAGTACCTCTTGTATATCTTTTTACATATTGTACAATATGGAAATGAGTGAAATGCACAGTTGTCACTTTGGTACTTAAATGAAGTAAATTATTTGAAATATTTACAAAGGGATACTAAATAATAAGGGACTGTTTACGACATTTTGGGTACCGAAAGTGACGACAGCATAATCTTTCCTTTAGACAATTGTATATACCTTTCTGTGTGCATTGCCCCAGTTTGCAGTGCTCATTAGGAGCACAGTTAGTATCTATTGTACATGGGTTAATAACTGTGATAACTGTTGTTGTGTTGCCCGGTGGTGTAGAGACTGTTGTTTGCATTGGGATTAGATCATCCACTTCTGTTGTTGTGCCCGCTCTAGTCGGTAGCTCCGTTGGCCAAGGCGTGGTGCTGGTCATCGTTGTTGTCTCTGGCACCTCATTTGAGGTATCCAGTCGCGTTGTCTTCATTTTAGGCGTTGTGGTTCGCCTACCACCATCTCTGCTGGTCAGTGTTGTCGTTGTGATCACTGGCCTTGGCGTTGGCGTATCAGTTATATTGTTCTCGCCATCCCGATAGCCCTTCGTGTGACCCGATTTCATGGTTGTGGTCTCAATGTCGGGTTTACTCGTGCTTGTACTCTTGTTAGTGCTTATTTCTGTGCTAGTAATGATGGTTGTGGTAGTGGTGGTGGTTGTGCTAGTGGTGGTACCCTTGCTTGATATAGGCGACATATCGTCGCCTGTGATGGGGTTAGCTGTTGTTGTTTTTTTGGATGTTGTTGTTGGTTTCGTTGTAGTTTTCATGGTAGTACTAGTTGTTATTGTTACATTAGCTAGGGAGAGAGATATATTTACATGGGTAAAGGGTGGTTATTTTATAATACAAATATGTACATGGTATTATATTTACACTTGTTAGTGTTTATGATTAACGCTGAATTCACCAAAATTATGTTGATCTAATTGAAAGTTAAAACATACCTTTAATACAGGCACCAGTTGTGGGATCACACTTAGCTCCTGGCGGACAGTGTTCGCAGCCAGGTGTGCGTCCTGTTGCTGTAATATCTCAAGTTAATAAACCTAATCCAATAATTGAAGAACTATACCATTGTACTTACTGTCGCGACAGTAACAGCCATCACATTCGAAACCTTTCCGACAATCTGATTTACGTTGGCATTCACAGACTGTAAATCAAGATTTATAACAAATTACATAAATATTTATCATAATGATCGATTAGCACAATTTCTGTGAAACGCACCGCTGGCACAAACTGGTTGATGGGCAATAACGCGACAATCTTCACTGCGCTCGCAGGGATTCTCATATGCGCAGGGATCCACACAAAGTGCATTCACGCAGGCCTGTTGGGTCGGGCACTCATCGCTTGAGGCACAACCGATTTCTGATATTGGATTTGGGTGAGCGTTGCAAAGTAAGCAAATTGATTGAATTAATTGAGGTATAATATAAGATTTTCGGTTAAGACATTCGTTTAGATATGTTTAATTGATATTATCAGTGTTTATTTTCTTTAAGAAACCTGTTTGATAGGCAGTTTTTCTTGACTTGTTTCAATACTGTTAGTACATTATAATAATATTTCAGATATTTATTCATATGCACCTACTTGAGGCACATTCTAGCACATTGAATTAAATATAATTATCATTAAAGTAATTTGTTAAGTTATTCTTTAGCTGTTGTTGTTGTTTTTTAGTGTTGTCGCAAAACAACATATACACATGCAAGCAAGCAGGCAATAAGGATACGATTATTCGGGGTTAGTGCAATTTTAGGTAAGCCTTAGATCATAAAACACCGATTAGTACTATCACCAGTCATGCAGTTGATTAATGATACTATATACAAATAAATGCAAACATACTATACGCAATTATGTGTACAATTAAATAAAGTATATGAATATGTATGTACAAACAAACATATGTACTAAATACAACAAAAATCAACACAAATTTTCTTATATTTATAACACAAAGATGATGAGATCGTAACATTGACATATAACATGCACATCGAGCACAGTCCGAGACGAAACATTCTGAGAGATATTCAACATAATATTATATGATATAGGTCTTGATGATACACGTACTTGCAGCAGGCAGGCAGGCAAACAAAAGCAGGCAACTAACATGAACGAGAACAAGAACTAGAAAGAGTGAGCACTATTTAATTGGCATTCAAACATTGGTGAATACATTTATTGCTCCATTTGTGAACACATACATAGAGTTCAAAAGGAAATCCGAGTGGTATTTTTGGTGATGGGTGGTTGTGGTGAGTGCAGGCATATACATACATATACGAATAACAGCGAAGAGCCAGTGAGATAAGAGCCGAGGGAAAAAAGTTCAAATGCAGTAGAGAGTAAGCTTTCTGATGGCCATCATGTTGGCACACAAAAAACACTGGGATTGAATTGCAAGGAACCAAACGGAAAAAAAAATAAATAAAAACATGCACGTGCCAGCCAACAGGTTCGGCTGGTCAGTTATGGCACAAGTGGAAGGAGATATGATAAGAAGTCCATTAAGAGAGATAAAGTAGACAATATGACATCAAGTTGAAGTAGGCTGCTACGTATTGCCAGATGCATTGGCGATTAAAGTAGTTGGAGCCACGGATTCCAAAAAGAAATCACCACAACCATGTGGTTTGCAACTCATTCATTTATATAAGGAACACGTGGATCGATATTTAGACTTAACATTTACAAACACAGCTTTAGTTACCTGCAGTAATAGAGCAACCGGGTTTATTTACATCGGCGTCGATATCACAATAGCACATAGCGGTGTGGTTCAAAGTACGACAAACAGTAAAATTTGCAACAGTACATAGGTTATCATAATATTCGCAAGGTCTAATGCAATTTGCTTTCACACATATTTCATCGTCCGAGCAATCGTTTGGTATTGTACAATTGTATAAAGTCTCGGTCAGAGTCATGTCCGTGGCATTAGGGGAAGCATAACTAATTGGTGTAGTTCCTTCTAAGCTTAAGCCTATTGTAGTTCTACCTATGACACCTTGAGGTGTTGTGCTGTCAGGATAGCCCATTGATGTTAGCCCTTGTGTAGATTGTTGGTCTTTGAAAGACGAGGGAATTGTAGTTTCATAAAAAGCTGATACCGAAGTAAGGGCCGCTAATGTTGTACTTTCAGTTGGAATAGTTTTTTGAGTATATATAGGATATGTTTTTGGATATTCATGGGTTGTTGATTCAGTGGTAGTAAATGGAGCTGTAGATTCCTCAGAATCAGTGGTGGATTTAGTAACAGAGGATGGTCCCCGTTCTGTTGTTCGGCTTGGGGTTGCTATCCCTTCAGTTGGAATAGTTTTTGGATACTCATGGGTTGTTGATTGAGTTGTAGTAAATGGAACTGTCGATTCCTCAGAGTCAGTTGTTGTGGGAGTACCAGAGGATGGTCCTCGTATTGTTGTGTCAGATGCGGCTGTGGTAGTTATCCGTTCTGTTGGAATTCTTTTTGGATATTCATGGGTTGTTGATTGAGTTGTAGTAAATGGAACTGTAGATTCCCCAGAGTCAGTTGTTGTGGGAGTACCAGAAGATGGTCCTCGTATTGTTGTGTCAGATGGGGCTGTGGTTGTTATTCGTTCTGTTGGAATTGTTTTTTGATATTCATGGGTTGTTGATTGAGTTGTAGTGAATTGAACATAAGATTTCCCAGAGTCAGTTGTTGTGGGAGTACCAGAAGATGGTCCTCGTATTGTTGTGTCAGATGGGGCTGTGGTTGTTATCCGTTCTGTTGGAATTGTTTTTGGATATTCATGTGTTGTTGATTCGGTAGTAGTTAATGGAACTGTAGATTCCCCATAGTCAGCTGTTGTGGTTGTAACAGAGGATGGTCCGCGTATTGTTGTGTCAGAGGGGATCGTGGTTGTTATCCGTTCTGTTGGAATTGTTTTTGGATATTCATGAGTAGTTGATTGAGTTGTAGTAAATGGAACTGTAGATTCCCCAGAGTCAGTTGTTGTGGGAGTACCAGAAGATGGTCCACGTATTGTTGTGTCAGATGGGGCTGTTGTTGTTATCCGTTCTGTTGGACTTGTTTTTGGATATTCATGTGTTGTTGATTCGGTTGTAGTAAATGGAACTGTAGATTCCCCAGAGTCAGTTGTTGTGGGAGTACCAGAAGATGGTCCTCGAATTGTTGTGTCGGATGGGGCTGTTGTTGTTATTCGTTTTGTTGGAATTGCTTTTGGATATTCATGGGTTGTTGACTCGGTTGTAGTAAATGGAACTGTAGATTCCCCAGAGTCGGCTGTTGAAGTTCTAACTGAAGATGGTCCACGTATTGTTGTGTCAGATGGGGCTGTTGTTGTTATCCGTTCAGTTGGAATTGATTTTGGATATTCATGGGTTGTTGATTGAGTTGTAGTAAATGGAACTGTAGAATCCCCAGAGTCAGTTGTTGTGGGAGTACCAGAAGATGGTCCTCGAATTGTTGTGTCAGATGGGGCTGTGGTTGTTATCCGTTCTGTTGGAATTGTTTTTGGATATTCATGGGTTGTTGATTCGGTTGTAGTAAATGGAACTGTAGATTCCGCAGAGTCGGTTGTTGAAGTTCTAACTGAAGATGGTCCACGTATTGTTGTGTCAGAGGGGATCGTGGTTGTTATCCGTTCAGTTGGAATTGCTTTTGGATATTCATGGGTTGTTGATTCGGTTGTTGTAAATGGAACTGTAGATTCCCCAAAGTCAGTTGTTGTGGGAGTACCTGGAGATGGTACTCGTATTGTTGTGTCAGAGGGTATCGTGGTTGTTATCCGTTCAGTTGGAATTGTTTTTGGATATTCATGGGTTGTTGATTGAGTTGTAGTAAATGGAACTGTAGATTCCCCAAAGTCAGTTGTTGTGGGAGTACCTGGAGATGGTACTCGTATTGTTGTGTCAGAGGGTATCGTGGTTGTTATCCGTTCTGTTGGAATTGTTTTTGGATATTCATGGGTTGTTGATTCGGTTGTAGTAAATGGAACTGTAGATTCTCCAGAGTCACTTGTTGTCGTTGTAACAGAAGATGGTCCGCGTATTGTTGTGTCAGAGGGGATTGTGGTTGTTATCCGCTCAGTTGGAATTGTTTTTGAATATTTATGGGTTGTCGATTCGGTTGTAGTAAATGGAACTGTAGATTCCCCAGAGTCAGCTGTTGTGGGTGTACCAGAAGATGGTGCTCGTATTGTTGTGTCAGATGGGGTTGTGGTTGTTATTCGTTCTGTTGGAATTGTTTTTGGATATTCATGAGTTGTTGATTGAGTTGTAGTAAATGGAACTGTAGATTCCCCAGAGTCAGTTGTTGTGGGTGTACCAGAAGATGGTCCTTGTATTGTTGTGTCAGATGGGGTTGTGGTTGTTATTCGTTCTGTTGGAATTGTTTTTGGATATTCATGGGTTGTTGATGCGGTTGTAGAAAATGGAACTGTAGATTCTCCAGAATCACTTGTTGTGGTTGTAACAGAAGATGGTCCCCGTATTGTTGTGTCAGAGGGGATTGTGGTTGTTATCCGTTCAGTAGGAATTGTTTTTGGATATTCATAGGTTGTTGATTGAGTTGTAGTAAATGGAACTGTAGATTCCCCAAAGTCAGTTGTTGTGGGAGTACCTGGAGATGGTACTCGTATTGTTGTGTCAGAGGGTATCGTGGTTGTTATCCGTTCTGTTGGAATTGTTTTTGGATATTCATGGGTTGTTGATTCGGTTGTAGTAAATGGAACTGTAGATTCTCCAGAGTCACTTGTTGTCGTTGTAACAGAAGATGGTCCGCGTATTGTTGTGTCAGAGGGGATTGTGGTTGTTATCCGCTCAGTTGGAATTGTTTTTGAATATTTATGGGTTGTCGATTCGGTTGTAGTAAATGGAACTGTAGATTCCCCAGAGTCAGCTGTTGTGGGTGTACCAGAAGATGGTGCTCGTATTGTTGTGTCAGATGGGGTTGTGGTTGTTATTCGTTCTGTTGGAATTGTTTTTGGATATTCATGAGTTGTTGATTGAGTTGTAGTAAATGGAACTGTAGATTCCCCAGAGTCAGTTGTTGTGGGTGTACCAGAAGATGGTCCTTGTATTGTTGTGTCAGATGGGGTTGTGGTTGTTATTCGTTCTGTTGGAATTGTTTTTGGATATTCATGGGTTGTTGATGCGGTTGTAGAAAATGGAACTGTAGATTCTCCAGAATCACTTGTTGTGGTTGTAACAGAAGATGGTCCCCGTATTGTTGTGTCAGAGGGGATTGTGGTTGTTATCCGTTCAGTAGGAATTGTTTTTGGATATTCATAGGTTGTTGATTGAGTTGTAGTAAATGGAACTGTAGATTCCCCAGAGTCAGTTGTTGTGGGAGTACCAGAAGATGGTCCTCGAATTGTTGTGTCAGATGGGGCTGTGGTTGTTATTCGTTCTGTTGGAATTGCTTTTGGATATTCATGGGTTGTTGATTCGGTTGTAGTAAATGGAACTGTAGATTCCCCAGAGTCGGTTGTTGAAGTTCTAACTGAAGATGGTCCACGTATTGTTGTGTCAGATGGGGCTGTTGTTGTTATCCGTTCAGTTGGAATTGATTTTGGATATTCATGGGTTGTTGATTGAGTTGTAGTAAATGGAACTGTAGATTCCCCAGAGTCAGTTGTTGTGGGAGTACCAGAAGATGGTCCTCGAATTGTTGTGTCAGATGGGGCTGTGGTTGTTATCCGTTCTGTTGGAATTGTTTTTGGATATTCATGGGTTGTTGATTCGGCTGTAGTAAATGGAACTGTAGATTCCGCAGAGTCGGTTGTTGAAGTTCTAACTGAAGATGGTCCACGTATTGTTGTGTCAGATGGGGCTGTTGTTGTTATCCGTTCAGTTGGAATTGTTCTTGGATATTCATGTGTTGTTGGTTGAGTTGTTGTAAATGGAACTGTAGATTCCCCAAAGTCAGTTGTTGTGGGAGTACCTGGAGATGGTACTCGTATTGTTGTGTCAGAGGGTATCGTGGTTGTTATCCGTTCAGTTGGAATTGTTTTTGGATATTCATGGGTTGTTGATTGAGTTGTAGTAAATGGAACTGTAGATTCTCCAGAGTCACTTGTTGTCGTTGTAACAGAAGATGGTCCGCGTATTGTTGTGTCAGAGGGGATCGTAGTTGTTATCCGTTCTGTTGGCATTGTTTTTGGATATTCATGGGTTGTTGATTGAGTTGTAGTAAATGGAACTGTAGATTCCCCAGAGTCAGTTGTTGTGTTTGTAACAGAGAATGGTCCGCGTATTGTTGTGTCAGATGGTGCTGTGGTTGTTATCCGTTCAGTTGGAATTGATTCTGGATATTCATGGGTTGTTGATTGAGTTGTAGTAAATGGAACTGTAGATTCCCCAGAGTCAGTTGTTGTGGGAGTACCAGAAGATGGTCCTCGTATTGTTGTGTCAGATGGGGCTGTGGTTGTTATTTGTTCTGTTGTAATTGTTTTTGGATATTCATGAGTAGTTGATTCAGTTGTAGTAAATGGAACTGTAGATTCCCCAAAATCAGTTGTTGAGGTTGTAACGAAAGATAGTCCCCGTTCTGTTGTTCGGCCTGGGGTTGTTATCCCTTGAGTTGGAATTGTTTTTGGATATTCATGGGTTGTTGATTCAGTTGCAGTCAATGGAACTGTAGTTTCCCCAGAGTCAGTTGTTGTGGGAGTACCAGAAGATGGTCCTCGAATTGTTGTGTCAGATGGGGCTGTGGTTGTTATTCGTTCTGTTGGAATTGTTTTTGGATATTCATGGGTTGTTGATTGAGTTGTAGTAAATGGAACTGTAGATTCCCCAAAGTCAGTTGTTGTGGGAGTACCTGGAGATGATACTTGTATTGTTGTGTCAGAGGGTATCGTGGTTGTTATCCGTTCAGTTGGAATTGTTTTTGGATATTCATGGGTTGTTGATTGAGTTGTAGTAAATGGAACTGTAGATTCCCCAGAGTCAGTTGTTGTGGGTGTACCAGAAGATGGTGCTCGTATTGTTGTGTCAGATGGGGCTGTGGTTGTTATTCGTTCTGTTGGAATTGTTTTTGGATATTCATGGGTTGTTGATTCGGTTGTAGAAAATGAAACTGTAGATTCTCCAGAGTCACTTGTTGTGGTTGTAACAGAAGATGGTCCGCGTATTGTTTTGTCAGAGGGGATTGTGGTTGTTATCCGCTCAGTTGGAATTGTTTTTGGATATTCATAGGTTGTTGATTGAGTTGTAGTAAATGGAACTGTAGATTCCCCAGAGTCAGTTGTTGTGGGAGTACCAGAAGATGGTCCTCGAATTGTTGTGTCAAATGGGGCTG
Organism: Drosophila stalkeri; assembly: GCA_035047405.1. Taxonomy (NCBI): domain Eukaryota; kingdom Metazoa; phylum Arthropoda; class Insecta; order Diptera; family Drosophilidae; genus Drosophila; species Drosophila stalkeri. Next base: position 13,639,405 of record JAWNPR010000039.1, read on the forward strand.
TGGTTGTTATCCGTTCTGTTGGAATTGTTTTTGGATATTCATGAGTAGTTGATTGAGTTGTAGTAAATGGAACTGTAGATTCCCCAGAGTCGGTTGTTGAAGTTCTAACAGAAGATGGTCCGCGTATTGTTTTGTCAGAGGGGATCGTGGTTGTTATCCGTTCAGTTGGAATTGTTTTTGGATATTCATAGGTTGTTGATTGAGTTGTAGTAAATGGAACTGTAGATTCCCCAGAGTCAGTTGTTGTGGGAGTATCAGAAGATGGTCCTCGAATTGTTGTGTCGGATGGGGCTGTGGTTGTTATCCGTTCTGTTGGAATTGTTTTTGGATATTCATGAGTAGTTGATTGAGTTGTAGTAAATGGAACTGTAGATTCCCCAGAGTCGGTTGTTGAAGTTCTAACAGAAGATGGTCCGCGTATTGCTTTGTCAGAGGGGATCGTGGTTGTTATCCGTTCAGTTGGAATTGTTTTTGGATATTCATAGGTTGTTGATTGAGTTGTAGTAAATGGAACTGTAGATTCCCCAGAGTCAGTTGTTGTGGGTGTACCAGAAGATGGTGCTCGTATTGTTGTGTCAGAGGGGATTGTGGTTGTTATCCGCTCAGTTGGAATTGTTTTTGAATATTTATGGGTTGTTGATTCGGTTGTAGTAAATGGAACTGTAGATTCTCCAGAGTCAGCTGTTGTGGTTGTAACAGAGGATGGTCCGCGTGTTGTTGTGTCAGAGGGGATCGTGGTTGTTATCCGTTCAGTTGGAATTGTTTTTGGATATTCATAGGTTGTTGATTGAGTTGTAGTAAATGAGACTGTAGATTCCCCAGAGTCAGTTGTTGTGGGAGTACCAGAAGATGGTCCTCGAATTGTTGTGTCAGATGGGGCTGTGGTTGTTATCCGTTCTGTTGGAATTGTTTTTGGATATTCATGAGTAGTTGATTGAGTTGTAGTAAATGGAACTGTAGAATCCCCAGAGTCGGTTGTTGAAGTTATAACTGAAGATGGTCCCCGTATTGTTGTGTCAGAGGGGATCGTGGTTGTTATCCGTTCAGTTGGAGTTGTTCTTGGATATTCATGTGTTGTTGGTTGAGTTGTAGTAAATGGAACTGTAGATTCCCCAGAGTCAGTTGTTGTGGGAGTACCAGAAGATGGTCCTCGAATTGTTGTGTCAGATGGGGCTGTGGTTGTTATCCGTTCTGTTGGAATTGTTTTTGGATATTCATGAGTTGTTGATTGAGTTGTAGTAAATGGAACTGTAGATTCCCCAGAGTCAGTTGTTGTGGGAGTAGCAGAAGATGGTCCTCGAATTGTTGTGTCAGATGGGGCTGTGGTTGTTATCCGTTCTGTTGGAATTGTTTTTGGATATTCATGAGTAGTTGATTGAGTTGTAGTAAATGGAACTGTAGATTCCCCAAAGTCAGTTGTTGTGGGAGTACCAGAAGATGGTCCTCGAATTGTTGTGTCAGATGGGGCTGTGGTTGTTATTCGTTCTGTTGGAATTGTTTTTGGATATTCATGGGTTGTTGATTCGGTTGTAGTAAATGGAACTGTAGATTCCCCAGAGTCAGATGTTGTGGGAGTACCAGAAGATGGTCCTCGAATTGTTGTGTCAGATGGGGCTGTGGTTGCTATCGGTTCAGTTGGAATTGTTTTTGGATATTCATGGGTTGTTGATTGAGTTGTAGTAAATGGAACTGTAGATTCCCCAGAGTCAGTTGTTGTGGGAGTACCTGGAGATGATACTCGTATTGTTGTGTCAGATGGGGCTGTTGTTGTTATCCGTTCAGTTGGAATTGTTCTTGGATATTCATGGGTTGTTGATTGAGTTGTAGTAAATGGAACTGTAGATTCCCCAGAGTCAGTTGTTGTGGGAGTACCAGAAGATGGTCCTCGAATTGTTGTGTCAGATGGGGCTGTGGTTGTTATCGGTTCAGTTGGAATTGTTTTTGGATATTCATGGGTTGTTGATTGAGTTGTAGTAAATGGAACTGTGGATTCCCCAAAGTCAGTTGTTGAGGTTGTAACGAAAGATAGTCCCCGTTCTGTTGTTCGGCTTGGGGTTGTTATCCCTTGAGTTGGAATTGTTTTTGGATATTCATGGGTTGTTGATTCGGTTGTAGTAAATGGAACTGTAGATTCCCCAGAGTCAGTTGTTGTGGGAGTACCAGAAGATGGTCCTCGAATTGTTGTGTCAGATGGCGCTGTGGTTGTTATTCGTTCTGTTGGAATTGTTTTTGGATATTCATGGGTTGTTGATTCGGTTGTAGTAAATGGAACTGTAGATTCCCCAGAGTCGGTTGTTGAAGTTCTAACTGAAGATGGTCCACGTATTGTTGTATCAGATGGGGCTGTTATTGTTATCCGTTCAGTTGGAATTGTTTTTGGATATTCATGGGTTGTTGATTGAGTTGTAGTAAATGGAACTGTAGATTCCCCAGAGTCAGTTGTTGTGGGAGTACCAGAAGATGGTCTTCGAATTGTTGTATCAGATGGGGCTGTGGTTGTTATTCGTTCTGTTGGAATTGTTTTTGGATATTCATGGGTTGTTGATTCGGTTGTAGTAAATGGAACTGTAGATTCCCCAGAGTCGGTTGTTGAAGTTCTAACTGAAGATGGTCCACGTATTGTTGTATCAGATGGGGCTGTTATTGTTATCCGTTCAGTTGGAATTGTTTTTGGATATTCATGGGTTGTTGATTGAGTTGTAGTAAATGGAACTGTAGATTCCCCAGAGTCAGTTGTTGTGGGAGTACCAGAAGATGGTCCTCGAATTGTTGAATCAGATGGGGCTGTGGTTGTTATTCGTTCTGTTGGAATTGTTTTTGGATATTCATGGGTTGTTGAGTCGGTTGTAGTAAATGGAACTGTAGATTCCGCAGAGTCGGTTGTTGAAGTTCTAACTGAAGATGGTCCCCGTATTGTTGTGTCAGAGGGGATCGTGGTTGTTATCCGTTCAGTTGGAATTGTTTTTGGATATTCATGTGTTGTTGGTTGAGTTGTAGTAAGTGAAACTGTAGATTCCCCAAAGTCAGTTGTTGTGGTTATAACAGAGGATGGTCCGCGTATTGTTGTGTCAGAGGGGATCGTGGTTGTTATCCGTTCAGTTGGAATTGTTTTTGGATATTCATGGGTTGTTGATTGAGTTGTAGTAAATGGAACATTAGATTCCCCAGAGTCAATTGTTGTTGTAGTAACTGAGGATGGTCCGCGTATTGTTGTGTCAGAGGGGATCGTGGTTGTTATCCGTTCAGTTGGAATTGTTCTTGGATATTCATGTGTTGTTGGTTGAGTTGTAGTAAATGGAACTGTAGATTCCCCAGAGTCAGTTGTTGTGGGAGTACCAGAAGATGGTCCTCGAATTGTTGTGTCAGATGGGGCTGTGGTTGTTATCCGTTCTGTTGGAATTGTTTTTGGATATTCATGGGTTGTTGATTCGGCTGTAGTAAATGGAACTGTAGATTCCGCAGAGTCGGTTGTTGAAGTTCTAACTGAAGATGGTCCACGTATTGTTGTGTCAGATGGGGCTGTTGTTGTTATCCGTTCTGTTGGAATTGTTTTTGGATATTCATGTGTTGTTGATTCGGTTGTAGTAAATGGAACTGTAGATTCCCCAGAGTCAGTTGTTGTGTGAGTACCAGAAGATGGTCCTCGAATTGTTGTGTCAGATGGGGCTGTGGTTGTTATCCCTTGAGTTGGAATTGTTTTTGGATATTCATGGGTCGTTGATTCTGTTGTAGTGAGTTGAACTGTAGATTCCCCAGAGTCTGTTGTTATAGTAGTACCGGTTGGTAGTCCCCGTATTATTGTGTCAAATGGGGTCGTGGTTGTTATCCGTTCTGTTGGAATTGTTTTTGGATATTCATGGGATGCTGATTGAGTTGTAGTAAATGGAACTATAGATTCTCCAGAGTCAGTTGTTGTGGAAGTATCGGAGGATGGTCCTGGTGTTGTCTTGTCAGAGGGGATCGTGGTTGTTATCCGTTCAGTTGGAATTGATTTTGGATATTCATGGGTTGTTGATTCTGTTGTAGTGATTTGAACTGTAGATTCCCCAGAGTCTGTTGTTATAGTTGTAGCGGTTGGTAGTCCCCGTATTGTTGTGTCAGATAGGGTCGTGGTTGTTATCCGTTCAGTTGGAATTGTTTTTGGATATTCATGGGTTGTTGATTGAGTTGTAGTAAATGGAACTGTAGATTCCCCAGAGTCAGTTGTTGTGTGAGTACCAGAAGATGGTCCTCGAATTGTTGTGTCAGATGGGGCTGTGGTTGTTATCCCTTGAGTTGGAATTGTTTTTGGATATTCATGGGTCGTTGATTCTGTTGTAGTGAGTTGAACTGTAGATTCCCCAGAGTCTGTTGTTATAGTAGTACCGGTTGGTAGTCCCCGTATTGTTGTGTCAGAGGGGATCGTGGTTGTTATCCGTTCAGTTGGAATTGTATTTGGATATTCATGAGTAGTTGATTCAGTTGTAGTAAATGGAACTGTAGATTCCCCATAGTCAGTTGTTGTGTGAGTACCAGAAGATGGTCCTCGAATTGTTGTGTCAGATGGGGCTGTGGTTGTTATCCCTTGAGTTGGAATTGTTTTTGGATATTCATGGGTCGTTGATTCTGTTGTAGTGAGTTGAACTGTAGATTCCCCAGAGTCTGTTGTTATAGTAGTACCGGTTGGTAGTCCCCGTATTGTTGTGTCAAATGGGGTCGTGGTTGTTATCCGTTCTGTTGGAATTGTTTTTGGATATTCATGGGATGCTGATTGAGTTGTAGTAAATGGAACTATAGATTCTCCAGAGTCAGTTGTTGTGGAAGTATCGGAGGATGGTCCTGGTGTTGTCTTGTCAGAGGGGATCGTGGTTGTTATCCGTTCAGTTGGAATTGATTTTGGATATTCATGGGTTGTTGATTCTGTTGTAGTGATTTGAACTGTAGATTCCCCAGAGTCTGTTGTTATAGTTGTAGCGGTTGGTAGTCCCCGTATTGTTGTGTCAGATAGGGTCGTGGTTGTTATCCGTTCAGTTGGAATTGTTTTTGGATATCCGTGGGTTGTAGAAGAAGCGGGATACTCTGGGCTGGTTGTTGTCTCGGCATCAGTAGTTGAAATAAAAGACTCTCCTGATGAAGTCGGTATTGTTGAGAATTTGTAGTTAGGAGTTGTAGTAATATTTGGTGGAGAAGTCGTTTTTGTTGAGGGAATTGGAATTTTTTCAGAGCGAATGGTTGTTATTTCGGGAAGAGTTGAATACTCTGTGATTGTCGGTGGAGTAGTTGTGTCTTTTGATTTCGTCACTAGCATAAAATCTTTTAAAGTGGAAGTACTATCAATGCTCAACTGCTTTGTTGTTTTAAAGGACTCTGTTGTGCTATCATATGAACTGGTAGTCTCACTCTCTGCTTCAATATCGGTATACCTAGTGCGCATCTCTGTTTGGTTCGCCAATGCCATTATTGTGTACCTAATGCTTGTTGCGTCTGTTGTCGTCGTCTCGTTTAGTTCTGGTTCAGTACTGTATGCAATGCAGTCCGAGTCCGCAGTCTTTGTCGAATTTGTTGAGCATATGCAAGTAGTAATTTGATGTGCTTTTGTTATGCATTTGACTGCGCCCACGCAACTCGTGTGGCAAGGATCGATACATTGACCAGACGATCCGCATTGATGTGCATCACTGCAATCTTCGTTTGTGGAACAGTTGCCACCTGGCTTAGCTGCTTGATTTTTGTTTTTAATTTTGTAAGTGGAGTATTTTTGTACATATTTCAAATAAAATTATAAGATTTAAAAAATACAATACGTTAAAATATTTACATATTAATTTGATATAAATAAATAAGTGTATGGCTACAGCAAAGAAGGAATGTGCACTATATATACAGGGGTACCTGGGGGTGTTACGAAATACGGTCCATGGCTTCAGCTAAATTTGTTGTGTACAATCGAAGCTGTGACAAAAACTTTCAGTACATAAATTTAGTACAAATTACTTTACGGTTAGATATTTTCAAATTAGGAACGATTGTTGTTTACTATTAGTTAGCTACATATTGAATTTATTTTTATTTTATTTTTTTTTATTTTTGTTTTATTTCTTTTTTATATACCATTAGTATTATATCTATTTACCGTTTATTTAGAATCAAGGGTTAAAATATTGATAGTTTTCAAGAGGCATTTTGATTAATTGATTTTATTAATATCATTGTGAGCATGAGCGTGTGTGAATGTTCAAAAGAGTTTCTTTGTAATTGTATCTGTTATTTTTGTGTCATCCCCAATTCGGGGGCTTTGATCAATTGTGTGATCATCATCAATAATTTTGATAACAGTTTTTCTTATTTTGTTATTGCGCTTTGTTTTGAAGCTATACGGGCATTAAGAGAATTCCTGATTCGATAATTGGGTTCGTTGTATTTAGCTTTCGAAATTGATATTCAGATATTGATTTAAACCTTTAATGGTCAGGCAAAAGCTTAAAACAAGAATAGATTGTTAATTCCTCACATCTATATACATTTACACATTACTTTGCGAAATGAATTGACGAGCCATGGAAATTTAAGGTATTTGCTCTGGTCAATATATTTCGCATGGTAATATTTTGTGTGTGTGTGTGTTTGGTTGGTGAGGGGACAGACAATAAGGCAGATCTAGCAAAAAGGTGAGAGCGTGTGAGAGGCAGAAAACAGAGATAACGATAAACGAGACAGAGACATAAGGTACTTTCACGTGACAGAGTTGTGAGAGAGAGTACGTTTGTGCTTTACCTTTTTGACATCCATATTTGGCATCGGCTATAAATCCAGTTGGGCAGAATTTACATATCGGCTTATGATCCTCGACAATGCATGGCGAGTTGGATGCGCACGTGGCAAACTTGCACGGATCGACGCACTGATAGTTACGACACGCCAAGCCCGCTGGACAGCCAGCATCACGCAAACATATCGATATCGATGGCTGGCAGTCTCTCATGCAAATGCATACGGGCTTGTGATCTTGTACCTCACACGACTTATTCTCGGCACAAATTGGGGCACGGCCCAATGGCACGATGCACGGGTTGCGACACTTGCCATCCGTGCAGGCCATGTTCGAGGCACAGTCATCATCGCGATAGCATTCGCGCTTATCCGGTGCACAGGTCAATTCACCATACTCATTGACTATAAAGCCTGATTTGCATATGCACACAGGTTGGTGACGGCGAGTTTCGCACTTTTTGTTACTCTCACAAATGAATAAGGGATTGTTGCATGGATCTGTGCATTGGCCATATTGGCCGCACTGTAAAGTTTCTGGGCATTCGGCATCGTTAGTGCAGGTTATTTGGTCCTTTGTTTTGGGGTCTGTGTCTTCGGAGACACATTTCGGATCCGGTTTGCATTCGACATCGGGTCGACCTATATGACAGCTCGGACACGAGCAGCGCGGACGATGGAGCACAGTCTGACACAGCGCATTAGTGCCACACGCGCCACGCATTGTACAAGGATCGGTGCAGTGTCCTTGAAGGCATGATTTTTCACTGGGACAATCCGTATCTGAGTAGCATTGTTCGGTGTCTAAAACGTAACGTTACAGCGGCAGCGAAGAACGAGAGAGAGAGAGAGATAGACAGGTTGTTGGTTGTTTATACTATGTTAATCGTTGGGTGCACTCAACTATTCAGTGGCATATACGATAGATAGGTACCCTATAAAAATTGATTCTTTTCTTGCTGTTTGTTCTTCTTGCTTTCTTCTATTCACGACGTTTTGGAACACTTTTAGTAAGAATGGGAGTGCATAATCGAAATTATTCAGAGATTTAGAGATCTTTTCGGATTTAGAAAATGAGGCAAGAAAGTTTGGGTAGAAACATGACGGGGAATGGGTACTTGGTGTACGTAGACAAGATGGGATGTAAATGTAAGGGAACTCAGATAAGAAACTTAAAGCTAAAAATTTTCTAAAAACAAAAGTAGAAAAACTTAAATGTGACAATATATGAACAGTATAATCCAGTGTTGGTTGTTTCGATTGGTGTTCTTTGGTTTTGGTTTGATTTAATTTGGTTTTGTTTTGAGTACTTGTGTATGTGGTGGGGGTTTGTTGGGGTGTGTTCAGAAGATGTGTCAGTGGGATTGCTGTGGTTTTCAGTTTGGATTTGGATTTTGTGCACGGGAGTTGTGTTACAGTAGTAGAACATAAAAGTTTTTGGGGACTTGACGAATTGTGATCAGAAAATGGGTTAGGAAATTGTAAAAGAAAAGAAACAAACAAAGATCAGATCGGTGCAGTTAGTGATCTTTAAGATAGGTTTTTAGTAGACACAATTGTTTATTTTATTTTGTTTTTTTTTTTGTTTACGTGAATTTGTTGTTAACATCAACATCAAATTGCAGAACTGTGAAGGGAACATCTCACATTATAACAGGTCGCTTTAAAATTATATTTTTTTTTTGTTTCGATAATCTTGCAAATTGTCAAATATGTATATATAATATTATATAGTAGGTAGCTTCTTATGATTGGTATGGTGATTAATTGCTTTTGTTGGACGATTGATATGAATTTGATAAGAGTCTTCGAGCAGCGGGCAAACGAGTGAGCGAGCGAGCGAGCGAGCAGCCTTATAGATAATAATAAGTTCGAGTGAGCAATAGTTACAATCCTTAATGATTTACCAATTATTATAAGACGAGTGTGTTTACACGGGTGTAGAGATAGAGAGACTTGCGCTTAAATTGCCCAACTAATTGTTTTCTATGGACATGTTTTCTTTTTTTTTTTTTTTTTTTTAGCAATGATCTCCTTTGTCTAATGCAGTTTTTTTTTAATTTTTGTTGAGTAATGGTGAAAATTACACGACATCCAACACATGCGCTCTGCCCTCACGAGAGACACGTTATTGGTCATTGATTGGGTGAGTGAATAAGGCATGATAAAGGTAAGAAAGATATGTATAGAAGAAGACGAAATTAGCAGGATAGGTAGAGAGACTGAACGCAGGCATAGGAATTATAAGTATCAAACGGAAAGATATAGAGGGTACAACTTTTGACTAAAGCGATATTAGCGGAAAGTAGTAGAAAATCGGGTAAGTACAATTTGGAAAAGTACGTTAGGGTAGTACGTTAAGTAGCTATACTGTTTATTTTTTGTTTTTGTTTTTTTTTTTTTTGTTTTTTTATGGTTTGTTATTCATAATTCACAATTGATAATTTTGGTATTTAAATATTTACAGGTTGGTTTTATACTTTTCTGTTGGGTTAGTTGGGCGGCCGCAAAGAAACGGCACATTTGTATACGCATATATGTACATTTGTGATTAATCACATATACAAATTTGTGTATATACAACTTAAAGACTAGTCAAATTTACCAAAATATATGTATAGTGTTAGTTAAATTTAGTTACAGTTGTTTTTTTTTTGTTCTTCTAATTTTATATCGGATTCTTATTGTTTTTTATTTTTTTTAAGATTTTCATCTGTACGGAAGCGATTTTCAACCAATAGACGAGCTAAAAGTGTGCTAGGTAGGCGGTAGAAGCTATTCAGAGCGTAGGATCTTAAAATTTATGAGTAATTAGGAGCTTTGTACAAAAAAATAAACAGCCTTTTCTATTTCGGTTAATTTCAAGTGTTTTCAGACTTGCTTGTAAGGAATGCGTTGAAAAGTAGTAGTAGTAGTTGTTGTTGTTGTTGTAATTTATCTATACATACGATTTAATGAGACTTATATTTGAGTACTATAGTACACTTTGAACTGACAATATAAAAAAAATATATATTTTTTAAGCATATGTGAACCATGTGTGAGAAGTGTCCCGTCCACAGTTCCCAATCTGAGACTTTGTTCATTGAAGAAATGTAACAAGAGATTTTCATGAAATTCGTTTATGTTTTTTAATTGATTGTTGTTGTTTTATTTTGTTTTAGCGAAGGGAAACGACAGACGCAAGGGAGCAGAATAGTGAATAACAACGTTGGGTTATTTTCTGGGGTCGGTCGGATAGAGCATAGGAGTCACAGGATGGGATCAGGGGGAGCATGGATATCGATGATATTTTTAATTTAATTATTATTTTTTTTTTTTGTATTGTTTTTTTTTTTCGTGGGTAGCAAGGATGTGTTTTGAGGATATGTTGTCTTTTAAATAAATTTCTTTCTTGTTTTTAATCATAAGCGTTGCATTTAGTGTTGTTGTTTGTTGTACACTTTCCACACTTTCAGTGCCCGATTTCAGCTGTGATTAATAGCTACGTATCGCTATCGCGGCATTAGATATTTAAAACTAAACGATATTTATTATAGATGAAACAACTTGTCTACTGATCTGTGCGTTAAACGGTTTCACAAACATAAGATAATGTATGCCGCCGAGCTGATTCGTGTTGCAACGTGCAACACTCTAAAAAAAAATATAAATATATATATATATATATATTTATTTATATATGAGTTATTGAAAGCCAATTATACGAGAGAGTATGTTATCTGAGGATTTGTATGAATGCTGAATGAATGCTAAATGATAAACGCAAGCTTGAAAGCTTTATGAAATTGGGCTGTCAACTCTCAATGACGATAACGAAAGTTGTCCAAAAAAATGCACTGAAATGTCGTTTTTAGTAGTATATTCCGTTTGGTGAAACAAAATGTACTTGTTTAATATTAAATTTGAGTTTTTGCTGCAGTTATATTGCGAGGAATGGGTTTGCATTAATGAATACTAGGCACAGATTGGGTAACCGCGATAGCGACAGCAACATTCCACGATCTCTCATATGCGATTTTGATTTTATAGCAGTTGTGGGTAGAATGTCAATAATAATATATAATAATAAAAATGAGTATCATACGGAAACATTTCTTATAAACTAACACTCTATAAAACTCTATAAAACTAGTGCATGGAAACTAAAATTATTTGTTGTTTTTTTTTTAAATTTATTTTTGGTTTTTTTTTAGGAACTTTTTCGGATATTTGTTGTTTTGTGTTTGTGGGAGTGTATTTGTTTGCGTGAGTGTGTTTGTGTGTGTGTGTGTGTGTGTGTGTTGTGCGAGGGATTCTGATTGAAATCACGTATACATTTGGTAACTTGTAACATGTGTATAGGTTGTTAAGAAATGGCGATTAATAAATTGTAAAATTTTATTGATAATAAATTCATTAAAACACACACTACACTGAAACTTTGAATTAAGTTTGTTGTGGCAGCGGTGAAAGCTGTCAAATTAGTTAGAAATTAGCTGGTTTTAAGTTTTTGTTTGTTTATAAACAACTCATAGCTAGATAATCAAACCAAATACATATTATAACAACAATATCGTTTTTTTTTTTGTTTGTTTTTGTTACTGTCTGAACTCCGGTTATATGTAGTATATGTCAATAAGAACGGCAACAATAAACGATAATAACGCTAAACTGATTACGCTAACTGATTACTCCAATAAAATATATATATAGATATATAGATATGTATATATGTATGTGTTTAAGCCAACGAGATCTTTGTCAGCAACGCTGGTTAACATTATTAGCATTAGCTGTACTCTAGTTACTAAACATATTTCAAATGACATAGACTTGGCCCACTTACCCTGCTGGCAGACATAGTCATAGCCCGATCTCACACAGCTGCCAATGTCACAGCCCCGCGTGCGGCAATCCTCTTGCGGTGGTGTTAAATAGCCTGTCATGGAAGAGTAAGAAACGTGTAATAGTTGTCATAGTCTTAGTTTCTATTAACACTCACACTGCACATAGGCATCGCCGTTGGGGAAGTCCTCGGGGCAATAGCATTCGGCCTGATTATTGCTGAGCACACGGCAAGCGGCATTCAGGCCGCATGGCTGCTCGTGGCAGGCATTTACTAGATTTCCTTCGCATAGGCAACCCTTGTGAGCATCACCCATGCAGCCATCCATGCAGGCGCATTCATAGCCGCCGGGCAGCTCAATGCATTTGGAGTTGACGCCGCACGGATTATTCGAGCAGCCGCCATCGAGTGGCTGACAGGCCGTAGCGGGATTACCAAAGAAATCTGGCGGACATGAGCATTGGGCCTTGCGATTGATGACACGACACTGAGCATTGGTGCCGCAGGCGCCATACTCGAGACATGGATTGCGGCATTTGCCTTGATCGCAACGTTTGCTCGTCTCACAGTCGCTGTCCTGTCGACACTCGAACTGGACGCACTCCTTGCTGGGCTCTCCCTCGTAGCCGTCGGGGCAGTAGCACAGCATGCGATGCTCCGACACTGTGCACAGGGCATTCCGGCCGCATGCTCGATCATCGGCACACGGATCCAAGCACTTGCCATTCTGGCAGCTTTGATCGGCAGCACAATCTCCATTCGAACGGCAGCCCGCAATGCAGGCGCCACGCTCGCACAGCTGCCCCAGCGGACACTGGCGCTTGGCTCCGCACTTGTTGCGGCACTTGCCGCGTGCGCATAGCTGTCCACATTCGCAGTCCTCGGAGCGGCTGCACTTGGCGGCACAATAGGCACCACTCTCGTCACACTCGCAGCCCGGATGGCAGCGCACCGGCGGCAGCTGGCAGCCCGTGAGGCCGTCACCCATGTAGGCAGCCGGACACTGGCATTGCACGCCGTGATTGATGACCAAACAGTCAGCGCATTGTCCGCATTGGCCAGGGGTTTGGCATGGATTCTGGCATTTCTTGTTGATGCAGGCCTCGTTGCTGGCGCAGCTGAGATCGTTGCGGCAGCCCGTTTGGCAGACGCGATTCTCACAGATCTGTCCCTGGGCACAGGCGCTGTCCGTGTTGCAGACGGTGCGGCAAGTGCCGCGCATGCAACGCTCATCCGACAAGCAGTTCTGATCATTGCGGCACTTGCCCTGGCAGCTGCCCGCATAGCAGAGTTGATTCGAGCCACAGTCCTCGTTGCGAGCGCAAGCGATGCGTGGCGTCTTGCAGGCCACGTCGGCATTGCCACTGAGTCCCTCGGGGCAGCTGCATTGCTTGCGATGATCGACGGCCTGGCAAATGGCATTGGTGCCGCAGGCAGTTGGCTCCGAGCACGGATCCACGCACTGCTGTCCAATGCAGGCCAAGTGATTGGGACAGCCTTGATCGGAGCGGCAGCCCGTGACGCAGTTGAGACCCAGGCACACCTCTCCATTGGCGCACTCGTTGTCATGGCGGCAGAGCGGCTTGCAGACGCCCTGCTGGCAGCGCTCGTTGGTCAGGCAGCCGGCATCGTCGGCGCACAGTGGACGACAGACGGACTCGAAGCAGGCCAAGCCATTGCTGCAGTCACGATTCTCATGGCACTCCAGCGCTGGCGTACGCACACAGCCAACTTGTGCTGTGGGATTCGGCACCATGTTCTCCAGGCAGCTGCAGCTGGCCCGATGATTGGACACCGAGCAGGCAGCATTGGGTCCACAGGGATTCTCAAGACAGGGATTGATGCACTTATCGTTGCGACACGACTCGGAAGCGCTGCAATCATCATCCACATGACATCCATAGACGCACTTGTTATGCAGGCACACATGGCCCAGGAAACAGTCATTATCAACGCGACAGGTCACTGCATGAAGATGATTATTAGAGAGATAATTATGTTATTTATGTTAATGTAGCTTATGAATATTTTCTATAAAGGATGCCTGGGCAACTACCTAAACAGATACTTAAATATTCATACACATACAAATATTTACATATTTACATACGTATTATATATCATCTGAAAGATATTAATGCGTATATCATATATATATAGTTCTATATATGATCTAGCTCATTTGTATCAAAAGATATTTCATTTTGAGTTTTATTTTAATTTTTAAAATAAAAATCAAAGCATAATTCTTATTTTTGATTTTTATAATAAAAAATTGAAAATAAAAGTTATGATTTGATTTTTATATAAAAATTGATTTTATAATAAATATTTTTGATTTTTTTTATCATAAAAATCAATTTTAATAATTAAAAAAAAAATAGTTACTCTTTAACAACTTAAAAAATTTAATTTTTTTAATATAAAAATTATAATCGTTACGGTTGCTGATATTTATTATGACTTTATATAATATATATAATCAAATTATATTCAGTCAGTTTACCTTGTTATAATTGAATGATTAATTATTTAGGTAAAGATTTGATAATGCTAATAATTAAGATTAGAGTTTCTACTTTTTCAGCTATATTCAAAAGATTTTCGGATCATATGCCAAGACTCAATATAATCTTAGCACTTTCTAAATAATTATATAGAAAAATAACATTAAAATGAATATACTTTAGTAGGAAAGGGCTTGCTATTAATAATTATATTATATTATATTTAATTGAAAGTGATATACTCACGCATACAGTTGCCGCGCAGGCACTTCTCATTGGAGGCGCACTCCAGATCATTGTGACAGACTGGCAGGCACATGGAGTCGCGACAGGTGTAGCCAGGGGCACAGTCACCGTCACAGGCGACAGGCACGCGCACACACTCCTTGTTCGCATCGCCGGTGAAGCCCTCCGGGCAATGGCACTGTTTCACATGGCTAAGCATTCGGCACTCGGCATTCTGGCCACACGCTTGCGACTGCAGACAGGGATCAAAGCACTGACCGCCCTGGCACACCTCCGACGATGCACACTCGGTGTCCAGCAGGCAGGCGGCTATTGGAGTGGGCAAAGGTAAATTAGTAAATCTTGAAATTCTATTTAATTAATTTCCTAGCATTTTCCGTCTTGCCTTGTACACGTGTGCTGTTTATTGTTGTTGTTGTTGTTGTTGTCGCGTGTAAATTGTTGTTGTTTGTTTAGTTTACAGTTAGTGTATGCTACTGGGTTCAAAGCCCGTCCAAAGCTAGGTCTAGTAATTACTGTGGCACTGGGTCCTTAGGCAAGTGCATCATTGGCTCTTGCCTGGGAACCACAGCTGCAGCTTTAATATTCGTGCCAATTGTGTTTTGTAAGTGAGTAAGTAGCGAATTAAGTTTGGTAGTTGTCTGGTAGTAGTAGTCGGGTTTAGACTAGTGCTCAGGGCTGGTATTGGTGTTGGTGTTGGTTGGTGTTAGTACTTACGTTTACATACGCTATCTGAGCAGTAGGTATTGGTGGGGCAGTCGCTAGTGATTTGGCAGGGCATTGGCAATGGCTTGCAACCGGCCACCCGGTCGGCGGGTTGGCCGTCATAGCCATTGCGGCAGGCACAGTGCGCCACATGACCTTTCGGAACACATTCCGCATTGGGGCCACATTGCAGCTGGGCGCACACATCCTGACATTTGGGTACACCATTTGTCTTGACACATGCAGCATGCGGGGGACAATCGTTGTGCGTCTCGCACTCGACAGGGCTACGGCAGCCCTCATTATATGGATCACCGATGAGACCGAGGGGACAGGTGCATTTGTAGGAGCCACGCGAATTGCGACAACGGGCGCCGGGTCCGCACGGCGCATCCTTACAGAAATCGATAATATCACAACGCACACGCGGATCACCACTGAAGCCCGGCTGGCAATGGCAAACCTGACGATGATTCTCCGTAGTGCATAGGGCATTCTCGCCGCACGGTTGTCCGATCAGGCAGGCAATCTTGCACATATTATTGTCGCAGCTCTTATCATTGGAGCAGTCCTCATCGGTGCTGCATTCGATCTTGCGGCAGCCCGTGCGAGCATCGCCCGTGAAGCCCTCCTTGCAGATGCAGTCCGGAGCATGGGAACGTGCAACACACTCCGCATTCCGTCCGCAGGCAGCACGGCCAAGACAAACAGACTCACAGCGTGCACGTCCATAGGCATCCGTTAGGCAGGTTTCATCCTCTCCACAGTCGCTGTTCGTTTTGCATTCCAATTCCTTGGCGCAGATGTTGTTCTGGCAGAACTGGAACTGAGGGCACGTAGAGTTCGACTTACATGTGCCCTGGCAGACGCCCTGCAGGCACAGCTGCTCCGTAATGCAATCGCGGTTGCTGCTGCAGAGCGGACTGCAAATGCCATGGGCACAGATGCTGCCCTGTGGACACTGGGCATCCTGCTGGCAGTACTGCAGCTGGACGCAGCCCTGCTTGGCATCTCCGGTGCTGCCCGACTCGCAGGCACAGATGCCAATGTGATTCTGCACTGAGCAACGTGCCAGTGCACCACAGGCATTTGGCAGCGAGCAGGGATCAATGCATTTGGCATCGAGGCAGGCCTTGTCGGCGCCACAGTCTCCATTATCCGCGCACTCGATGTGCACGCACTCCACTTGTGGATCGCCTCGGGAGTTGGCTGGACAATTACAGATGGCTTTGTGTGACTGGGCCAAGCAGTCAGCATTCCGGCCGCAAGCATTTTCCCGTTCGCACGGACTGCGGCAGCGTGAGTTCTGGCAGCTGGCCGTCGGTGGGCAATCGGCATCGCTGAGGCATTCGCTGGGATCGCGACAGCCCGCCTGCAGCGGATCGCCGATGAGTCCCTCGGGGCATTTGCAGTTGTAGCTGCCGGGCAGATTATCGCAGAAGGCGGTGCTGTGGCAGGGCTTATGCAGACATTCGTTGATATCCTCGCAGATTCCATTTGTTAGCTGATAGCCCTCGTAGCATTCACATACGGCCCTATGATCAGACACCTGGCAGCTGCCTTTGCCGCAGCTGGTGAGGTCGCAGGGCTTGATGCAACGATTGGTCTCCGCATCACAGGCACGATCGCTGGCGCAGTCCACATGATCAATGCACTCCACCTTAAAGCAACCGACGCCCGTGTCATTGGGATCGCCCAGGTAACCAGCTGGGCAGCTGCAGGTGGACTCGTGCGCCTCTGCTTGACAAAGCGCATTCGCGCCACACACTGTATGCAGACAGGGATCCGTACATTTGCCCTGAATACAGGAGAGACTATTCGCACAATCCTCGTGCTTATTGCACTCCCTTGGCTTGGCGCAGCCCTGTTGAGTATAGCCATCTCCGACAGTGCCCTCGGGGCAGACGCAGCGATAGGAGCCAGGCACATTCTCGCACTTGGCACTGGCATGGCAAGGCTGCTCCGTGCACTCATCGATATCGGAGCAGCCGAAGGGTGTGCCGATGAATCCATTTGCGCACTTGCACTTGCCACTCAAGCACAGCTCGGTGGCTGGACAATCCGCGTCCGATTCGCAGCCCGGCTGACAGGTGCGATCGCTGTTGCAAATCTCACCTGCCAGACAATTGTTGCTGGTGTAGCAGACCTTGCGGCAGACCTGTTGATAGCAGCGCTCGCCCACGGCACAGGCGGATGTCTTGCTGCAGGGCAGGTTGCATTGATTGCCGATGCACATGTGTCCGCTGGGACACTGATTGCTGGCCAGGCATGGGGCTGGCACGCGTACGCAGCCCTGTTCGGGCGTGGGGTTTCCTTCGAAGCCATCCGGACAGGTGCATTGGCTGCGATGCTGCGAAATGCTGCACAAGGCATTGGGGCCACAGCTCGTAGTTGATTGACAGGGATCGGCGCACTTGTTCCCAATGCACGACTGCTCCTGCTTGCATTCCTTGTTGCTGCGACAGCCGATGGCACAGTGACCATCAATGCAGGCCAAGCCCTTCGAGCACTGGCTGTGATCCAGGCAGGCGACCACGCAGACATTACCCAAGCAGCGCTCGCCATCGGAACAGTCCTGTGTGTTGCGGCACGCCACGCGGCACTGGCCATTGTAGCACAGCTCTCCGCCACAGTCGATGTCTGTCTGACATTTGGAGGCGCTGCGTGTGCATCCGTTCTTGGCCGAGTCAGAGATGGGCTGGAAGCGCAGGGGGCAGCTGCACACGGGCTTCCGATTGACCACCTTACAGTCCGCATTCTGGCCGCAGGCATTGTCGCAGGGATTCAGGCAACGTCCGCCGGCGCAGATGGTATTCACGGGACAGTCGGCATCGCCATTGGGGCACTGTCCGTCTGGGCGACAGCCTCGGGTATTGGGCTCGGCTTCGCCCACGAAGAGCGGCGGGCACTTGCAGCTGGCGCCTTCGGGCGTGACCTCACATATGGCTGTGGGATGGCAGCTGCCTGGGGCACAGCCGCTTTGCTTAACGCAGGCCACCTCGGGCAGGGGATTGCCACGGTATCCAGGTGGGCACTGGCACACGGCACGATGATCCTCGGCCAGGCAAACAGCATTCTCTCCACAGGATTCCTCGTCACAGACATCGTAGCAGGTGTGTGTCATCCGATTGCACATTTGATTGATGGGACAGTCATGATTGTAGACGCAGGGCACGCTCTTACAGCCATTGAACGGATCGTAGGGATCGCCCGCATAGGGTCCTGGTGGACACTGGCATTGGGCCTGATGATTGTTCGTAATGCATACGGCACGCGGTCCACACTTGACACTATCGCAGGCGGAACGGCAGCTCAGCGACTGCGTCGTCTCATCCTTGATGCATGCCTCCGATTCGGGACACTCTGCATTGCTGCGACACTGATGCTTACGTTCCAATTGACAGCCATTGCGATCGTTGGGATTGCCTACGAATCCAGTCAGGCAATCGCAGCGTCCTTGATGATGCCGAGCAACGCAAACCGAGTTTGCCGGACAGGTGAAGGCATCGCAAATGGCAACGCACTTGAGTACGCCCAGCACGTCGGGGCGACAGGCGGATGCATCCGGGCAATTCTCATCGCTGGTGCAGTCGGGCAGTGAAGGCTTTTCGCATGAGGATACAACTGGATTCCAGACGAAACTCTCAGCACAATTGCAAATGGCATGGCCGGCTGGATTGATTTTGCACAGCTCGTTGGGACCGCAAACGACGTTGGAGCAGAGATTAATGCATTCCCGTGTGCCCAGTGCGTCCGCTTGACAGCCAAAGCCGCGTTCACAATCGTTGTCTGTGCTACACTTATTCTCGAGATCGGGCACCTTACGTTCGGGCTGGCAGCCCACTTGCAGATTGCTCGGATTACCAAAGTAGCCATCGGCACAGATGCACGACGAACGATGATCGTCGGCCACGCAGAGCGCATTGGGTCCACATTGTATCTTCGAGCAGGCATCAACGCACTTGCGCAGACCCTTGCCCAGCTGGAAACAGATCTCCGTGTGTCGACAGTCGGCATCGTTGCCGCACTGGCCGCGTATGCTGCAGCCCTGGTTCAGATCATGCGGATCTCCCACATAGCCCAGCGGGCACAGACATTTACCCGCATCACAAATGGCACGGGGTCCACATGCTGTATTGGAGCACAGATTCTTGCAATGTCCATTCTCACAGCTATAGCCATCGGGGCACTCGACACGCTCGCTGCACTGACACTGGCTGGCATCCTGGCAGAACTTGCTCTCGATGGGCTGACAGCTGCTGTAGGGATTGCCGGCATGGCCGGACAGACACAGACACTCGAAGCCTCCAGCCGTGTTTAGGCAGGCAGCATTCAGGCCGCATGGCTTGTTGACGCATTCATCTATGTCCTGGCAGCCTATGTAGGGATTGCCGCTGAAGCCTTGCGGGCAGATGCAGCTGATCTGATTGCCGGCAGCACGGCACTCGGCATGGGGTCCACAGCTGTTCGGCTGACAGACATTCTTCTTCTGGGCGCCGCATCCTTCGTAGGGATTTCCATAAGTGCCCGGGTTGCAGGCGCAACGGCTCTGGCCAATTCCATATTCGCAGTGAGCATTCTCGCCACAACTGGGCGAGCATTTCGCCTCCTCAATGGGTGGCATGCAGAGCAAGTCGGGATTGCCCACAAAGTTCGGCTCACAGACGCATTTCCCATTGTTCTTGTCGCAGGTGGCGCCAATGCCGCAGACGACGCCCTCGCAGCGTTCCTTGCAGCGTCCATTAATGCAAATCTGTCGCTCATCACAGGGCCTGGAGGCCGTGCACTGATCTGTGCTGCAGCTGCCGCCTGGGAACGGATTGCCCAAGTAGCCCTGCGGGCACTTACAGGTGGGTCCCTCGCTCGTGGGTATGCAGAGCGCTCCATCGCCGCAGATGACATCCTGACACTGCGACACACAATCTCCGTCGGCATTTTTCACAAATCCCACGCGACAGCGACACCAGCCCGCATGCTGCTCCGTCTCGCAGTAGGCATTCGAGCCGCACAACAGACTGGCGCAGGGACTGACACAGCTGCCATCCAGGCAGGCCAGATTGCTGGCGCAATCCTCGTTGCTGAGACAGATGACCTTGGGCACATCGTTCGCTATAATGCAGCCACTCTTATACGGATCACCCGTGAAGCCCTTGGGGCAGACGCACTGGTAGCCGCCCTTCTTATTCACACAGTAGGCGCCGTAGGCGCAGGGCAGATGGGCGCACTCATCCTCATCTGTGCAGCCGAGCAGTGGATCGCCCTTGAAGCCCACCTCGCACATGCATTGCGGCGGATCGGAGGGCGTGCACTTGGCATTGATGCCGCATGGGAAACGCTCGCAGGGACTTTTGCATTTATTGTTATCCTGCGGATCCAGGAAGTAGGGCGGCGGGCAGACGCATTCGCCCGGCTGTATGCATTTCTCATTGCTGGCGCATTCCTTGTCCGCGGCGCATTTGCGCTGTGCCGGCGCACAGAGTCCATTATAGGGATCTCCCTGATAGCCCTCGGGGCAGTGGCAACTGTAGCCTCCATTCTGATTGACACAGAGAGCTCCATAGGCGCACAGCTGGGCGCCGCGCTCCTCACACTCGTTGACATCCACACAACTGCCGTCGGGCTGTGTCTGATAGCCCTTGGGGCAGGCGCAGTAACTGACGCCGCCCGCTATGGAGATGCACTCAGCTCCGCTGGGGCAGGGCTGTCCCGTGGAGCAGCCGGCCAGCACGCAGCTGTTGCCCAGCAGTTTGTACGGCGCTTGGCACTGGCATTCAGGGCTGCTGCAAATCTCGCACATGACAAAGGGATTTCCGGTGTGTCCTTGCGGGCAGCGGCACTCGTAGCTGCCCGGCAGATTCTTACACAAGGCATTCAGGCCACACGCGGGCTTGGCACGCTGAGCGGCACATTCATCAAGATCCTGACACTGGCCGTTCTCTGGATTACGCTCGTAGCCCTGGCGGCAAATGCAAACACTGCTGCCTGTAAATGCGTCCTGCACACAGGATTCGCCCAGGGCGCACGGATTGGCCTCGGAGCAGCCGACAGTCTTTGATGTGGCGCAGCCCTCGGCATACGCATCTCCTGTGGAGCCACCGGGACATTGGCATAGATAGCCGCCGGCCGTGTTGCTGCAGATGGCATTCGCTGCACAGGGATTGGCGCGGCACTCGTCGATGTCACTGCAGCCTCCTGGCAGAGCAGCGTTGCCCGTGTAGCCCGGCGCGCAGAGGCACTGCGCCTGTCCATTGGCCAGCATGCACTGGGCATGGGCACCGCAGTCGCGCGTCTCGCACGGATGCCGGCAATCGTTGCCAATATTCGGCTCTGGGCACAGGCAGCGCTTGGTCTCATCGCAGATGGCATTGCCGGGGCACTGCTCGTTGCTGGTGCAGCTGACAATGGGCACGCAGTGTATTGAGGGATCCGGATCGGGTAGAGTGCCATCGGGGCAGCGACAGGTGTATCCGCCTCCTGCCATATTTACGCACTCGGCGCCAATTCCGCATTTGTTACCCGCACGGCACTCATCGACGTCCTGACACCTGCTATGCGGATCTCCCGAATAGCCTGGCGGACAGGCGCAGCTGTAGCCGCCAGGTGAATTTGTGCAGGTGGCATTCTGGCCACAGCTGCCGAAGGGTCCGTGCACTAAATCGCATTCATCAATATCCACGCATCCCGCAGCCACGTCGCTCGGATTATATGTCCAGCCCTCCTCGCAGACGCAATACGCCTCATTCTGATCCGGTTTGCAATAGGCATGGGCGCCACAGCGCACATCCTCGCAGGGCTGTTTGCATGCCATGCGCGGCGGGCTGCCCACGTAGCCGGCCTCGCAGTCGCAGCGATACGAGCCCGGCGTATTCAAGCACTGGGCATGCGGTCCACAGGCTTCGGCATGCGTGCGACACTCATCGATGTCCACACAGCTGGAGCCAATCGGCTCGAATCCATCCAAGCAGAAGCATTGATTCTCTATGCACTCGGCATTGTTGGTGCAGTCGAAGTTCGTGCGGCACAATATATTCACATCGACCTGTTCGCAGGCCACTTTCGGATCGGGTTTGCCATCGTAGCCCTGCGGGCATTTGCAATTGTAGCCCGGCACAGCATTCTCGCAGATCGCGTGCTGTCCACATGGCTTGTCCAGTGCGGCGCACTCATCGATGTCCACGCAGCCGCGGAACGGATCACCCGTGTAGTCCGGTTTGCACGTGCAAACAAAGCTGCCGATAGTATCGGTGCAGACGGCGTTCTCACCGCACGGATTATCCTGGCACTCGTTGATGTCTGATCACGCATTGTGCATGGGTGGGGGTCGGAGGGGTTCGTGTATATATATATATATTTATATATATATATTGATATTTTTGAGGGGTAGCAGGCAACGTGTTTTGTAGCGTTTTCGTTTTCGATTTGATGGGGAAGTGGGTTAAATATATATTGCAATTAATTAAATTAGTAATCATATCTCAAGACATACAAAACTATTTTGGAAATGGTGAAATCATAGCGTGAAAGTGGGGGAGCATTGGGTAGGATTTGATTGGGAAGGGGATAATAGAGAGAGAGAGGGAGAGTACTGATAGAAGCTGTCTGAATAGAAGCGGGTCATGGCTGAAAAGCTCTCAAAACTTATAGAGAAGCATCTGAAAGCGTATAGCAAAAGGAAGCATAGATAAAAGAGAGTGTAAAAGCGTAGCTCACAAAAGCCATGCGTAGTTCATCATTCGCCTTGCAGTCTAAAGCTAAGCTTTTACGCTCATTTAAAGTCTAAACTAGAGATGAGCGCGTGACAAAAACTGAATTCAAATGGAATATCAATTTTAAATTAAAAAAAAAAAATAGCTAAATAAATCACATTATTTTTTGTCATCGATTCCAAATTTTAATAAAACTAAAAAGCTTTTAAAATATTAAAAAAAAAAAAAAGAAAAACCAAAAAGAACTCGTTTCATTGCATCTTGTGACGCGCCCATCTCCAAGTCGAAAAGCCAGTTAAGGAAAATGTGGCTAAACGACTTTAATGCCAAAGCATGCAAATTAAGCAAATACTAACTCTCGCAGTGCAAATAGCCCTGTCCTTGAAATCCGCTTGGACAGAGACAACGATAAGAGCCCGGAAAATTAATGCATTTGGCATTCGTGCCACATTTGGCCACGCCATCCGGCTGATTGCATTCATCGATGTCCAGGCAGGCCAAGCCAGCGCCCGATGAGGCAGCATGTGGCTGCATCACTGTATCGCCATCGCCATCGCCATAGCCCAGTTGTAGTGTGGGTGTTGCTAGTGGCAGTGGCGCCTCGGCATGCGGATCATGCTCAAGCACAAAGCCCAGTGGACAACGACATTGAAAGCTACCGCCCAAGTTCACGCATTGAGCACCCAAACCGCATGGATTGTTAATGGCGCATTCATCGACATCTGCTGGCGTTGTTTATTCGTGTTAGGCATTAATCGTATTAATCGTTTCAAATTGCGGTGCATTTATGTGGCGTATGTAGCGTATGCATGTAGGCGTGGTTGTATGTATGTGTGTGTGCGTGTGTGTGTGTGTGCATTCGTGTGCGAATTTCGCCAAACAAAATAAAACATGTGCAAAAGTATACCAAAAATTAAAAAAAATGATGGCAAACATATCGAAAATGAGTCAAAATTCTTATTGGAAATCTGAATAAATATTCGTGTACTCACCCTCGCAGCCGTGCATGGGATCACCGCTGAAGCCATCGGGGCAGAGGCAGCGGAAACTGCCATCGGTATTCTGGCAATCCGCATTGCGGCCGCATGGAGTGCGCGCACACTCGTCCAGATCGACACAACCCTGTTCGGCACGTCCGTCGCCATTGTATCCCGGCGGGCAGTCGCAGCGATAACTGCCCTCGAGATTCGTACATATGGCACCAGGTCCGCACACATTCGGATATGCGCACTCATCGACATCCTGACAGCCGTCATAGGGATTGCCCACATAGCCCTCGGGGCAGACGCACGTATGGTTGCCGTTCGTATTAATGCACTGGGCATGGGCACCGCAAGCCAGCGGATTGCTGCACTCATCGATGTCGGTGCACAGCACTTCGCCATCGCCCGTATAGCCGTCCTTACACTTGCAGAGGAAGTGCGCCGGCAGATTACAGCATTCGGCATTCTCCACGCAACGCGATGCTATCGCCGGATCTTGGCATTCGTCAATGTCTGCAATGAAACAATCATAACAGTGTGTGAGATGCATGATTAATTGAACTCCCAACTCGAAATGATCGCCCAGCCAAACGAAAGACTTAAGCAACAAACTTGAAATCGCTCTACGCATTTGCCGGCTGACTGCGCAAGCGTCCGCACCACATCAGATGGCAGATGGCTTTGGCATTTGAAATTTGCATGTTACGCATGACATTTCAGTGTCATCCACATTAATCTATGCATATCTATTATAGCTAAGCCAAACCAAGCAGCAATGTCAATGCGCACAGGATGCACCAGTTGCATACATTTGCCGCGACCAATTAAATCGTATGCCAAATGCTAGGTCATTGCCCAACATTCATTGGCTTAGATACTATTGAAACTCTATTTAATTAACACTTTTTAAGTTAGCGAAATTTCATTTGAATAAGTTATTTATAGCAAATTTCATTAGCAACTGAAATCGTGTAATTTGTTAGGTTTCTTTACAGTTATAGAAGAGTATTGACTGAGTTAGTCCCTTAAGTACCTAACCTTAATGGATATCTGTTGGTCTTATTGATTTTTCAATTTTAACATTTCTAATAGCTTTTTTTGTTGCTGTTTGTTCCGGTTTAGTTTTTCTATCTCTGCGCGGTGTTAGTTTTAATTGAACGTATCTCTAGCTAGCTCATGCGGAAGCAACACACTGGAACTTTTCGCTCCAATAGGCCGCACCGCAATGAGAATTCAATCAGATTACCCCGGAGCCAATGAAGCGGCAACTGGCAAACGTTGCCAGTCTAAGGGCTACAAATGGAAAACAACACGCTGGACGATCGCTCTACGGCTAACTGTGGGCCCATTAATCATTCGGTCTTATGGATAAGAGATGTTGTACATTTATAGCTAATATGACATAAGTACAAAAGTTGGCAAAAGCCAAAGACAAGGACGTGAACAGGGAGTGAGATGTATTCTCAAACATGTATGTGTGTGTTAGTGTGTGTGTGTGTGTGTGTGTTTATGTTTGAGTGGAGTGCCTTATAATTATGAGCAGTCGAGCAAGTTGCGCAGTTATAATTACTAGTTTTTAGCTTATAAATTAAGAGGATCATCACTCTAAAACTGGTATTCCCTCCCCACCAAGGCTCTCTCCTTCTCTCTCTCCCTCTCTCTCTCACACACACACACACAGAGAGACAAAGTGATATGGCTGCATTCCATGTTTTGCTGCCGCAACGCCAGCAATTGCTAACTCTGATTACTCAATGTCATCGTCTTGGTTCGCCTGTCTGCCGGCTGCTGGCAGTTGGCAGTTGGCAGTTGGCAGTTGGTAGTTGGTAGCATTGGCCAGTTGGAAGTTTAGCCAGAAGCAGGAAGCATTCTATGTTCTTCTAAGTTTCAATGTCAGTTTAATTACTTTATGCAATGCAGTTACAGAAAGCTGAGACAGAAGGTTCGTTCTTCAGCCCCAGTCCCAGGCCCTTGCCCAGGCTCCAGCTGAGGCCATTGACCAAAGGCCATTGGACAACTGGTTGTGGCTCCTGCTACCAGAAAATCATATAATGTTTTACAGTCCGTTTGATGTCAGGTGCAAAATTCAATTTATCTGTGCCTCGCCAGCTAATTACAATAAAAATCTAATTTTGGAGCAAAGTTCTACGCAATTCGAGGTGGGCGTGGGCCAGCCTTGGGCCAAATGTTGTATGGCTCTCCACTTGAAAACCAATCAAATATGCGTGACTAAACGTAATTAACTTCAATGCATGTTCAAAAAGAGAAGAAAAATAAAAACGATGCTGACATAATTTTATCGTACTCTCAGGCCCAAGTCAGTTCAGATTTCCGGTTGGGCTGCGGTCATGATTAGAACAACATTTTGTTGAGTTATTTTTTGGTTTTACTTTATTTTCAAGTAGCAGTTGAAGAACACACATGGAAATAGTTTTAATAGAGAGCTGAGGTTTTATTCTAAACTAATAATTGAATTAGCTAACCATAGTTTGGTGAGTGTATTTATAGTTATGCCATCAGCTATAATTCTCTTCTTTTTGCATTATAAAATATTAGAATTTTTATTTATATTCATTCATATGGCAAACATTCTGCGCTTTGTTTAAGTGCACTAATCAAAAATAATTAGCAGTCGCGTCTGTTCGACTATTTTAAAAAATGCTAAAAACTAAAATCTACATGGCTGATAAATCGAGGAACACTGGCTGCCTCTCTGCCTGCCTCCCTGCTTGCCTCCCTTTGCTGTAGTCTGGTCTGGCTGGCGTTCATCTAATAAATCTATGTAATTGTTGCACTAATTAGCATTTGCAAATTTGTTGTTGTTGACTTTTTATTTC
Source organism: Drosophila stalkeri (assembly GCA_035047405.1). Lineage (NCBI taxonomy): Eukaryota > Metazoa > Arthropoda > Insecta > Diptera > Drosophilidae > Drosophila > Drosophila stalkeri. The sequence goes on from JAWNPR010000039.1 coordinate 13,665,964, forward strand.
AGTTATGACATTCGTGCCACAAATTTGTGCACTATTTTTTAGAGATAGTCGCATAGTCGACTCGATTAGTTGTATGCGTCTATAGAAGAGCAGCTATTTCGGAGCGGACATGACTTTCATGCTTCACTGCTGAACGATGATGAGTGACTCTCAAAAAGAAGAAGAAGAAGAAGAAGAAGAAGAGAAGAGAATAAACTAAGATAGAAACACAAAACTTCAAGTATATGTGACTAATTTATGGTGAAGCATAACTCACTAACATTTGAACTTGAATTCCAACAAAAAACTGAAGCGAATTAGAAGTCGATGTGTGTTTAAAATGCATGTAACTGACTTGTAGATACCCTGTACCCTGAAATATATATTTATGTATGTCGGAAAATTATGTAAATAATGACATCGAATGGTAATATCGATATTTACACTGAAGACCCGACACTAATTTTTTTGTTATTTATTTAGTTATTAATTTTTTCAATTAAATATTTAAGTAAAGCTCATAATTACTAAATTTTTTTTATTTATTAATTTTTTTCAATTAAATATTTAATTATAGTTAATAATTATTCAAATTTAATTTTTGAGGTATTTATTTAGCGTAATTAATTATTATATATCTGCGTGTATTAAGTATATTATAATGTGAAATAAATAATAAAAAATATATACAGATTTAGGCAAGATATATTACAAAGCAATTTGTAAATAAAAATAAAAATCTAAAAATTAATTTCTCCTAAAAAAAAAACTAGCTCTAAGAACGAAAGCTCAAGAAATAAAATCAGTTTGAGTTTAAAATATATTAAATTAAATATTTGCATATTTAATATTTATTAATACATAAATTTATATACCTTCCATACATTTTGCCCAGGGTATTTAAGAAAAAAACATAAATGGGGCATAACATTAAAATGAAGGAAAAATGAAATTAGCTAACAAATTTGTGGCGCAATTATGCGTTAAGTATTTCCATATATACACACACAAACACACACACTTTTGCATGTGTATAAGGCGAAAAGATCAAGGTCGCCGGCACATGTGATGTCAGCGTCAGTGTCGAAGTTGTAGTCATGGGTGGCTCAATTGGCGGCAACAGCACCACCGCCTACAGGTCGCGTAAATGTGGCAACACAAAGGGGCGGCTAGCATAATGGGGCGTGTCAATGCCGACGCTTTAAGCCATTTTCATGGCTTATCAGCCGTCGGCTGCGACACGGCAATTAATTGCTGCCATTTTGATATGCAAAAAGTGCAAAGTACCTTAAGAAAAAAAAAAGATGTATATTTATATATATATATATATATATATATATATATATATATATATATATTGGTAGATTAAACACGTTCGCTCTACAAAAGCTAGCGACGCTTATCAGCTGACGTTGATCACAAACTGTGCGTCGAACTGGTGTAGCTTGTAACTGGGAGCTGAGAGCTGAGAGCTGGGAGCTGAGAGCTGTAAGTTGCAGTTGGAGCTGCTGAAGTCAGTGCCGTTTGCGGCTTTTGAGGACAGCATTAAGCGCCGACAATGCTAACGCCTCATGCGTTGCCAATGCCGTCAAAAGCTGCGCTACGTGGGCCACAATCTATTTTATCCGTTTTAATGATCTGCCCCAGTTAGCGAAACGAAAGGGAGCAGCCGCCAGCCTGCTGAACGTGGCAAACAAACAAAAATAAGCAACAACAACAACAACAGAGCGAGAAAAAAAGAAACACAACAACAGCTGCAACAACTTGGCAAGATTATTTCATGTTGCTGTTGCTGTCGCTTGACTGCCGCAAAAATGGTTATAAATTTAGCACTCAACTCGAGGCACTCACTCCATTTTTCTGGTTGGCGCGTTGCAAGACAAATACATTAGAAGCAGCTATTGACTTGCCACAAACAGACAACTGGGTGCCAATGTGTGTGTGCGTGCGTGTGTGTGTGTGTGTGTGTGTGTGTGTGTATTGCAATTTTGTGTGTTGCCGTCTTGAGAGACTTAAGACTTCATTGCATAACTGGACTTTGACGATGCGTTAACGAAGCCATCGCCAAATGCACGCATCTGAGTTATGAACATGAAATAATGCGAATGTGCCACCAGGTCTGCAACAGGTTGCAACACTTGATACCGTTACAACAGCCAGGCAAACAGGTAGGCTCATAAGATCTCCCTCCACGCAAAATGTGTCGCTGTAGCTGGAGTTGGAGTTGGAGTTGGAGTTGGAGTTGGAGCTGGCTAGGCCAACTTTAGGCCATGATTTATATTGCAAAGTTTATTGGGTGAACTTGAGCGAGCCATGCAAACTGGATATATGAATAGAGGAGTAATAAAATCAAAGAAAATGTATAGATATGAAAGCAATAGTAATAAAGATGCTGAAACTGTTTGTTGTTGACCAGTTTTCCTATACGAAATAATCATAAATATAATAGTTAACCAAAATCGAATCGAAGCTAAATATTTGGATGCCTGCATTGATATTCTGCAAAGTTTGCTTTCAGCTTTAGCCAAGGCAATGAGCTTTCTCAGTTCACGGTCAGCTGCAGAATAATTAAAAATAATTACGTACTAATGCTTAGGCGTTTTGAAGTCAATTCATCAAGATTTAATTAGATATAGTCGTGGTAATTTTTGATTGAATGCGGACGGTGGGAATGCCGAGGGTGCGTGTCTTTTGTGGCTTTTCAGCCAAGTTCAAGTGCTCGGGCCACGCACATGGTTGGGCGAGACTTTCTCAGCGTATTTAAAACAGGTTGATTCAAATGATTGCTGGCAACAAACTGAGGAGCTGTTCTCGGACTGGAACTTGGACTGTCGTAATGAAATGCATCTTGAATGAGGCGAGGAGCTGGAAGTGGAATTAGATAATGCTCGTATGACTGCAATGCGATGCTGGCGTTACATGCCACTGCCCAGAATTTATGCATGCCTGCCGGTCGTTGCAAACTGTGACTCCACCCCCTTCCCTACCCATCATGTGCCCAGCCCAGTTGTCTGACAGTCGCTGCGAGAAGTCGTCACATGTAATCTAGAATCTCGGCAACGTCTTCATACTTAGTGGGGTAATGCCAGAGCGTTTGTGAAATTTGCGCTCGTTATCGCATTGCATCGCTGGCAACGAGAATCGGGAAGCGGAAAGTGGACAAAGGGATCGGGGATGTGCGATGTGGGGATGTGGGGATGGGTGGCAGCAGCAGCCACAGCCACAGTTACAGCTAGACACATGCTCTTGAGTGTTGAAAGTTCTGGCGTGTCCATGTTTGGGGTCAGATTACATGACACTGATTCCTCGTCTAACAGACGTGTGTGCTCGTAAGTACGATTATGTCTATGTCTGTTCCATGGCGCGAAAGCATTGCTACAAATGTTGTGGTTTCTCTCTTCTATATAGAAGCAGCCACCAGGCACCAACTACTAAACCACCATCATCATTACAATCATCATCATCAGCAAATGTAGAAAGAGAGGTTTTCTTTTCTTTTTAGCCAAGGTAAGTGGTCCCTTGGCTAAGAATCTTTTGCTTTTCTAGTTATTATTTTTATTTTTTTTTCTCTCTTATTTTTTTTTTTGATTTTCTTGTGCTGTTTTTTTTTTTGCCTCTGCGATGCCATAATGTGTTTTCATTACGCAACATTAGGCCGAGTCCAATTATGGCTGCCAGCTTTTCACAGTCGAGACAGATGCGCAGAAGGAAGACGCTGGGCCCACGCTGTGAGCAATTTAAAGAGCGAACAAGCCGATGAAAAAAGCTCATTAACCTCGACAAGAAACTATATCAATCTAAAAAGAAGCTGAAAAAGCAAACATAGGAGCTATCAATATATATATATATCTAGTAAATATATATAATGATATCAATATAGTAAGTACATGAAATTAAGCAGAATATTTACTCAAAACTCAGCTGCAATACAATTAAAGGCTCTTTAAGTCAAATAGAGCTACATTTCCTTTGCACAATTAGAAAGTCTTAAATGTAATATGGATTATATAATACTCGTTCTCATTGAGATCCATTCTGGTACATCTCAATGATAGCAGCCTCAACATAAAGAGACTGGCAACAAAGACGCTTTAAGGTACTCAAGTGTAATCGCTACACGGTCATTATTATTACCTCGCTGGCTATGTATACCCATGGAGATGGGCTCTTGCTATTGTGAGCTAAGAGAAAAGCTTTCATATTATTATTATTGTTGTTGTTGTTGTTGTTGTTGTTGCTGTTGTGATAGCCAGCGCGTCTTTTGTTACATTTTCAAATGGAGGCTGGGCTGGCACTTGAGACGATTCGAAATGACTTGGCTTACAGATTTCCAGCGAAATAAACCGTTAGCATTAAGTCTAGGCCAGTCTAGGCTAGGCTAGGCTAACCGTGTACAAATAATATATAAGCGACGTTGACGGAAGTCCAAAACGGCAACAACAATCATTTGTTGTGCAGCTTGTTGGGCTAGCCGTTCGGTTGGTCGGTCATTATGCTTATGCTAACAATACGTCTAGCACTTACCTTCACAATGGAAGCCATCGCCGCGATAGCCCGGAAAGCAGGTACACGTGAAGCTGCCCAATGTATTTGTGCAATGGGCAAATACATCGCATGGACGTTGCTTGCATTCGTTCTCATCTGTAAAGGAAAGAGAGACAGACAGAGAGAGAGAGAGAGAGAGAGAGAGGTTTTTGTTTAGTATTTCATTTGATTTGTAAGCTGAGACAAGCCCACATTGCTAAGAACTCACCTGGATCGACGCAATTGCAACCGCCAAAGCCGTCATTGCAATGGCAAACGCCATTCAGGCAAACACCATTTGTGCACTGTGTGCCATCCTTATCACAGTCATCTGCAAACGAGATGAATATAAATATAAAGTGAAACCATTTGGGAAAGAAGCTTTAGCAGAGTGTTGCTGCTTACTTGTGCATTTGAGCTCTTTGCTCAGCTCATCGGAACCAAGAAAGCAGTCTTGATTGCCGTCGCAGATTTTCGATAGATCGTATAGTTGCAAATAGTCTGTAGACTCATTAACTTGGCAGCCAAAATAGCCATCTTCGAGATTCAGAAAGAACACTTCGCCTCGAAATCGACTATGCTTGTTTGGATTTGTCTTAAAGGGTTGTATTTGTTGCTGTTGTGAATGTACCTGAAACGGGAAAAAAGAGAATTAACAATCATGGGTATTTAGTTAAAAGGTAATATCCCTTACTAATTAACCTGGCTTTAAAGCTCTTTCATTTCTACTAACTTTGCTTATTCAAATGAAAGTTTGCCCAGTCTTCCGCATTACTTTGCATAATAAATTAGACGACTTAATAAAATCTGGAGCACAGACTACACTTGTGTGTTAGATTTGTAGATTCTAAATTTGAGCTGACATTCCAAAGACAGTTTTCCACCCAAAGCTTAACCCATTTAACATATACAAAAAGAAAAAAAAAAAAAGGCAGCAACAACCTTCGCTGTGTTTACCAAGTTTCATTTCGTATTTAGTGGGGCTCGTAACTAATTTAAATTCAAATTAGATACAGTAAAGTTAGCAGGCGTATCAACGTCAGCGCTTCTTCAACGAGATTTCCTAACCGACAGCCGCTGCTTGATGCGGTCCATATGGGCAGCAAATTCATACAGGTTTGCATTCATGCCACATAGCGTCTTTAGCTGCTTTTTTTGTGCGTTGTTTTGCCAACGCTTAATTGTTACACTTGGTTGATTTTACTTTTATAAGCTACACACAAAAACAAAAGTTGTTTGCCATATTTTCTCAGTGTGTGTATAGACATTTATATAAATACAAAAAATGCATATAGATTTGTATTTGTGTCTGTGTGTGTGTGTGTGACTGACTGAGTGAGTGACTCTGACGCTACACGATTTTGTTACTGTTACCAACGCTCAACATTAGATAGCTATGGCATAAAACGAGTTTGTCACTTAAGACCTTTTTGCGCTACTGCAAAACGAATTAAAACAAGTTTCATTTGGGTAACAAACACATTGTGTGGCTCTTATATTTCGCTTTTTTTTTTTATTTTTGTACTTGCTGCTCGATCACTTCCTACGTTTTGGCGTTCCATTCCAATAAAATCATTATGGCTGTGGCGACTTTTCAGTTCCTGCTACGTTTTTAATGGCATTCGGCCAAAGATGCCAGCATTTTGATATCTCTTCACATGTTGAACAAACAAATATCATATGAGTATTAGAAAGCAGGCCAAAGGTAAAGAGCTAAGCGTAGACTGGGTCATCTCGTAATATAAACTTGAACTTGGCTAATGATTCACATAAATAAACATATACTTAAATAACTTTAAAAGAAACTCAGCTGACTCTTAATAGTATTTATCTTATATTTAGAAATATTCATGTTATTTTAAATATTATTGGAATAAAGTTAAAATCGAACTTTGTTAGGTAAAAACTTCTTAATTTGTGCTATCTTGTTGCTTCAATCATAAAAGTTACCATTTAAGTATTTAACTTGATTTTTATTTTATCTATGCCTGTCAGCATTTAGCTGTGTAAAATTGGGCCGTAAATGGTTTTATGATACAGCTGAAAGGCTATCTCAGGATTTAGCTGATCAAACCAATTACTGTGAAGCTGTGGCCCAAGACACGTGAATCGCATTGCCACCTTTCTAGCTGGCTAATGAGCAGCTCGTCCAAAGAGTGCAATAAAAACTAAGGTGTGAGCATGAAGCACTCACTGCTGTCAAGTTCAAGTTAAGTCTGAGAATTGTTTTAGGTAGATTTTTATCAACAACAAACAAAAAAAACAAAACTTTGTGTGGAAGTTCTATCCACACGTTTGCTGTGAGTTGAGATGAGGATTTTTGTTGTTGTTGTTGTAGTTGTTGTTTCAATTGGTTTTGTTTTGTGCTCGCTTCACGCCATGCAACGCTAGCGGCCTTGCTGAACAATAGATGCAGCTATCAGCAGCCGGCAGCAGCTAACCGCCAGCAGACGCCCGCCGCCCCCCTGCCAGCCTCCTGCTCCAGCCGCCTTCGCCAGTTTATCAATTGACAGGCCACACAATAAGCAGCGCATGCACTCAAGTGCAGCAGCAAGCAGTCTCAGCACTTGCAGTCGCATCATCACATGCAACAATTAAAGCTGTGAGTGTATTGCAATGAAGATGATGCTGCTGCTGCTGCTGCCGCTGCTGTTGCAGCGAAACTCCCATGACATTGAGCGGCGCGACGTCGTAGTACAATGCAATTTTTGTTGTTGTACGCCAAGTTGTTAGCCAAGTTAACTGAGACAATGACAGCGCCCGTCAACGCTCAAGTGCATCCGTTATAATAACTAACTGTCGATGGGTATTTGTGGTGCGCACTTGCATTTTGTGTATCACTAAGCCAGCCAGGCGAGTTTGTTGCCTAAGTCTTTTGTTTTGCCTGCCAGCCTGCCTGCCTGCCTGCCAGCCTGCCTGCCGGGCTAATCAAATTAATAAAAAGCTAAACCTCTACCCTTTTTTTTCGCATACATTAATCATCAAATCACAACGCACAAATAGAAAGCAAAGCACGCTCGAAAAAAAATAAACAAATCAAAGAAAAAAAAAGTTCCCTCCATTGAGACAGTGTCGCGAAAAGCCAACAAATGCGTGAGCTGCCGCTGAATGTCAATGAACTTGTGGCTTGGCTTAAGGCTTAAAGCATTCTTTTGGCCAATTTATAAAGCACCGGTTCGGGCTGCCACAGACCGCTATCGTCTCTCTCTCTCTCTCTCTCTGCTTTACTCTTTTTAGACCACTGCATAAATCGATGACTATCAAAGCATTTTTACAGCTAATGCGGCTATTTTTATTCATTACGTTTTTCGGCTTTCTACCATCGATTTGTGGCCCGGCTCTTCTTCGTTGCCCATTTCTCTGTTCCATTGAATCGCCGACTGGGACGGGTACGTGGACTTTCTTGAGCAAGGGTATACTAGGCTTGGCACTTAACTTGTAACTTAGCTGACTCAAGAAGACTTGGAGATTATTGAGTCTTTCTTTGAGCAAAGTTTTAATATTGAATATTTATTTTAAATATTTATTTTTTCTCTTTCATTATTTACAATAATATATATATTTCTGGCAAATATTTTTGAAATAGAGTATTTCAAAGTCCAACTGGTCTCTTTAGTGTCTCTCTTGTTTATTATTTGTACTGTCCTATCATTACACCATCTGCCCGCACAAACATGTTTTCCCGTTCTCTTTCTATTTAAACAGCCATCAAGTCAACTATCTAATGCCATTTGCCGACTGCTTGTTTAAACTGCCAATTTATTTGCCAACTGGCAACTAGTCAAATTTTTCCTTTAGTTCTGACTTATCGCTGCTTATTTTCTTTCATTTCACAGTTTGTTGTTAGATTTAATAAATCCAGCCTTGGAATTGAAAAAATTATATAGCTCTTTTTGACTGTAATTTCTAGTTTATGGCTCATTTGCATGGCCGGCCGGACATGTACCGTTAGGCCATCAAACATCTCGCCGCGCCGGGTTGCATCATTATGAGCATTTGGTTCTCTTACAGCTGAGATCATTTTTCATACAAAAGATATATATGTATATGTATTTATATTTGTTTTTTTTTTAGTGCTTGTATTAAATTTTGTTTCATAATGAGTTGTCAGCTCGTAAATTTGTCCATAGCCATGGGCATTGTGTGAAAGCAAACTCATAAATTAATTATTGTTCATGTGCTAACTGGCAATGCTTCAGCTCTAATCGAAACCCATTAATATGTATGACTTGACCTGAACTCAACTCTCCTTTGAACCCGGAGCCAAGCCACACCTTTATTAGTCCATATTGTTCTCTGCTGATGAGATTAGTCAAGTCTTAAACTTTGACAAAAGACTGACTTCTTTTGTTAGTGAAAAATCAAAAGTTAATTTAAATATCAAATGTTGATTCTTGGACATTAGAAAGGAACATAAAATATAATTAACTTCCATTTATATATATATGTATAGTATATTGGATTGGCTTAATACTTACTGTACTCGAGAGTAGTAGCACTATCCACGTGACTAGTGGCAAAAATATTTTCATTTTTGCTGAAATGAGAAGAAACGAGAATAAGACACACATTAAAAATGATTAAAAACACAATTAAAAGCAAGTTAAGTAAACATAATGCGTACGGCTGCTAGACAGTACTTAAATTATATTGTAATGCGATTTCCTGCTTAAGAGCGTAAAGCAAAAAAAAACAAGAAACAAAAAAAGGAAGCAGAAAAAACAAAAAAAACAAACACAAACACACATAATTAACTTAAAATTTCAAACACGCAGCTCAAGAGCCCTGCGAAAAATTGGCCTGGTCATCAGGGACGGACAGGTGCCAAAAACCAAAAAACCAAAAAAGCGAAACAAAAGACAATAATACAGCAACAACAGCAACAACAAATACAAATACACTTACAAAACAAAAAAAATGTGCGGCAAGTGCGAAGACGGGTAAATGACACTTGAAATTTATGCGCAAACATGAGCAACGTCAGCGTCAGCGTCAGCGTCTGTGCTTATCTTTTAGCCTTTTCTCTGAAAAATTTATACAACGGCACTGCAAACACAGACCAGCATAAAAATTACAGCAAATAGCCATAGAGAGAGAAAGAGGGAGACCCAGAAAGAGGGAGAGAGAGATAAAACACCTCTGGCAAAAAAATAAAACACTTATATAGGTTTTTTTTATATAGTTATGTGAACTGGCCATAGGCCATTGTTGTTGTTGTTGTTGTTGTTGTTGTTATTGCTGCTGCACGTTTTCTCACGCATTCATTTTCCACTTTCAGTTTTCAGCTGCTTTGGATTTTCATAAACTTTTGGCCGGCGACAAGGCAAGGCCTGTTAATTGGTAGAATAGAGAGGCAGACGCAGTAAGGCAATACAAAATTGTCGTAGGAAAAACGTAATAATTTTGTGTGAAAACTGATAGCATCTTTATATGGTAGCTCAGCTCAGATGGTTGGATTGTCAGGTAGGTGGTCATATAATTATGACATAATCAAACAACAGTTGCCCTGCCGGAAGTCAAGCTGACGCCGTGGCGGACATTACGTTAGATAGAATTTACACGCGGCAAGCAAAAGATAGAGACAGAGAGAGAGAGAGAGAGAAAGAGAGAGAGAGGGAGAGAGAGTAAGATGAGACAACTCTTCATTAATATGAAGACTATCTTCCTCATTCTTCTGGACATTCTGAGTGCCGGCAGTGCGCCCTTTCATCGGGGCGTCAACAAACAACTTTCTTAACTTGGCGTGAACGTTAACGTGTGCATATGTTAAAATATTTGCCATTATCTGCGTGTAGTATTCTGCACAAACACACATATAAATCGCGCCCCGGGCACACAATAAAACCTTCAACGGCCGTCCAGGCAATGGGCCCTGGTCCTGGACCTGGTTGGCTGTGGCCGTCGTGCGATTTATCTATTTCGGTTTATCAGCTAATAAACGCTTAAATAAAATACACACTCTAAGCTAAATTACATGCGCTTTGCACGATTGCCAGCCAAAGGAAATAAAGCTTGAGCAAATCGTAGGCACTTTTAACTATGAGATACCCTGTAGGCTGTAGAGGATAACAAAATGAAGATTCCACTGAAAATCATAGAAACAAAATCACGCTCAGCTTGACTCTAGTTGCAATTGTAAAATGAAAAACTAAGAAACCCTTTTCTACTGCACACAAAATTTTACAGGGTATAGCTGCTGCAGTGCTGTGCAAACTCTGCTCAGGCCAATAGATTCGCTCGCTTCTAACGACATTTGAAGCGATCCAGGTTCAGCATCTGGTTACGCTTTCAACTCGGGTCCCGGCCCATGTTGAAGGCCATCGCCTTTTTGGTTAATCTTGTTTGTCCGGCGCAGCCGCAGCCTCTGCCGTGGCCGTGGCCTTTGGGCGCTTTTGTGTGTTGTCCATGTTCATGATCACTTAATTAAAGCAGGAGACCTGGCCATGCCGCTTTCGAGTTTCTCGATCTCTAGCACTTACATTTTATGTGCGCTCACAATGTAGTTTGCGAATATATATATATATATATTTCTGTGATGCTTGATAAATTTATGTTGCCGCGAAATGAGCGTAATTTGGTTGGTTACTTCGGTTCGGCTCATCTGGGCTCAACTGGGGGATTAGCGACGACTCCCTTCCGGCTGACAAGCTGATAAATGTGCGTGATAAATGTGAATGTATTCTGCTGTTTGTTGCCGTTGTTGCTCTTCGTTAAGCCTGATTGAAGATCTAACAATGCCAAGTGCTATAAACTCCCAAGCCCTGTAACTAGCATCAAATAACTAAATTGCATAAAGCTTTAAGCTGCTGCTGCTGCTGCTGCTGCAAGTCTAGTCTACTTCAGGCCGGATATAAATGTTTATTTATTTATTTATTTCTTTAATTTGTTATCAGCCTGTGAAACGTGTTTTACAATTCAGCCAAAGGTCAAGACGTTCTGCACAATTAGAATTAATTAAATATTCTAGCTAGATTGCATGTAAGCTGCTTTCTGTAGTTAATTCTATTTAGCTTTTATTGTTGATACTCAAATCTAAATTTTATTACCATTCAGCTAGATATGTGTGTATGTATATGTCTTCAAAACTTGTTTCAATTATCATTAGTTGCCATCAATTGAACTAACGGCAATTCGATTGTTTGTTTTATATTGATTTTTGGAGGCAACAAATCAAAATATTTCTACAATGTCAACATTTTGAACGAAGGCCAAAAATCAGAAAACCGTTTCGCTGGCTTTAGCTGTTGAAATTTTGAAGCGCCTCAGAGTTTTTTTTTTGTTTATTATCTTTATTTTTTTTGTCAGCGATGATCTCATCTGGTATTAACCTGTCTAGCCACTAAATCAAAGCCAAAGAAGCCAGTGACACATTTTTGCCTGATTGTCCGAAAACAACAACAACAACAACAATATAAATACGAGCCCCAATATATATTAAATAAATAAAAAAAACCCTTATATATATATATATTTATAAATATATATATGTGTGTATATATTCACAGCCAGGCATAGCTGAGCTGATCGCATGTTTATTAAAAATAAATGCTGATAGCTTGAAAAATGTGTGTGATTTTTGAAGGCAAATATTTTGTGCATTGCCCGCACTTTCGGCTAGCTGTGTCTGTGTGTGTGTGTGTGTATGTGTGTGTGTATTTCTTAGGTATTTTTTTTTATTCTGAGACACGTACTGTGCACACACCCCATACAAATTGAATTGCTTAACCGGATGCTGACGCGAATTACATTGTTTTTATTTGAACTCATTTAACAGTAGTCAGTTGTTGTTGTTGTTGTTGCTGCTGCTGTCGATAAACATTTCGTATTTGCATGTCACGACTTGTCATTTATTTATTAACATTTGTTTTTCTTGACTGTGATTTCCAAATTGCAGTCGTTGCGCCCCAGTTTCGTGTTTGCCGCCATAAATCTAGCCGACGATCATCAGTGTGCTCCATGCCACGCCCACCTGCTGGTGGGCTGATCAATTAATTATGGTTTTTCAATGTCAGAGCTGTCGCGATTCAAAGGATTCTGCTGCAGTTACCAACATAAATCTTGTGTGGCAGTCGGCGGGCGCCTGGCTTCAGGTCCATCCTTTAGCTAGCTGCTGTTGCAGTTTGTCTAATTGCGGCTTGATTGCAGCCAACTGAAGGTCACTGACAGCGCCGTAGACAGCAGTTTGCGCCTGCCTGACACTGCGCCGCCGGCCTGTCTCAACTGGCTGGCTGCGGGCTGTAACTCATTGCTTCAGCGAAATTATCGACTCACTGTCCTGCCCGCATGCCGCATGCCTTTTGATATGGTCAACTGTTGCAACAAGTTGCCAAGTGGCCAACCAGTTCATATGAAAATGCATAATCAATCACACAAAACGACAACAAAACAGAAAGAGACAAAGAGAGAGAGAGAGAGAGAGAGAGAGAGAGGATGAGTGTAGAGGGGGAGATTGTGTGAGAGGCTGAAAATAATTTCTGAGGTCAAACAACGAATGTTGCATGCACTAAGCTTAGATAATAAAATTTAATATACTTGAGAAAGAGAGAGAGAGAGAGAGAGATAAAGCGAAATTCAAAATGCGAGCATTATAAATCATTTAAAATTATATTTTAAGAATGAGCTCACGTGTGAGCTAAAATCTCAAAATATCAAGATTAAATGAACTTATCACATATCTTAGCTCATCTGAAAAATACAAATTTGATTCCGAAATATTTAAAAATTTATTGAGTTCTCTCTAAACTCATTTTAAGCAATTATAACATGTGCTCCTCCCATTAACTTCAATCAGATCAATTCTTGATGAATATTTTATTCTAATGGCAGTAATATATTAAATATTTCAGGCATTCGCTCTCATCATTCACTGATGCCGATAAGAAAAGAAGAAAAAAAAAAACAGCAAAAATTCCAGACAGATCGTATTACGATAATCCAATAACAACTAAAATAAGCATTCGACAAACCTACAAAACCTAAGCTCATAAATCTGTCGACCGCATGACTTTGCTATTATGCTCCACGAAATGTTGTAGAAAAGGGTAGCAGAATGGGTAAAGTAAGCAAAATTAAATAAAAAAAAAAAATTCAGAAAATAAAATTGCTCATGCGCATTCCAACGCCCATTGGCGTATCATTTGCGCATCTTCATCTCAGAGACGACATTTCGTATGGCTAAAATGTCAGAGTGCGGCTAAGAGGCACAATTCACTGACCAGTGGAGATGGCTAAGAGTAGCAGCTACTTTATGGCATTACATTGCAGACGACAGTCGAGTGTTGTTAACAATTCGTGTAAAGTTGCCGCTCATTAAAAACTCATAAATCAGTGCAACAACAACAACAACAACAACAACAACAGCAACAGCAACAGCAACAATAATAATAATTGCTGTTGCGAGGGCAGTGTCAAAATAAGGAACCCAGCTAAAGCCAACGGAAATGGCCACCTGGCTAGCAACTGTTGCCGTTTCCAGTTGCTGCTGTTGCTGTTGTTGTCGGCATCGTCAGTGGCACACCGGTAAAGCGGTGTCGATGCCGGGCCCGGTACCCGCTATGCGCCATGCAGTTTCCGCATTGGCAATATTGACATCTGCTTGGGCTTTTGATTAATGATAAATGCTGTGAGCATCCGCCGCTATGACACTTAGCTGAGAACTCTCTCAGAGTAGAGCCATTAGAGTCCAGTACGGGTACGGGTACGGGTGCGGGTATGGGTGCGGGTTCGGGTTCGGGTTCGGGTTCGGACTCGGGTTAGTGCAATCAATTGGTCCCTGCTTGGGCGCACAATTTAAAGCGATACTAACGCTGTTAGACAAGAAACCACTTTCAAGAGCTGCTGCTTGACTTGGCTAACTTGGCTAACTTGGCTAACAGGGAAAACGGCTTTCAACTCGTTTCGTTGGTCGGCGTTGTGCCGTGGGTGCAGCCGCCGTTGCATGTTGCATGCTGCAAGTACGTTCAACTTTTCAAGTTAACAGTTAGATTTTGAAATAGCCAGCGGCAGCCAGCAGCATACCAGTTTCTTAGCCGCAGCACCAACGGCCTGAGAACGCACACTCCAGCTCCATTGCTTCTATACTATGATTTTTATTGCGCTTGCTGCAACAACACAACTCGCGCTGCTCTGGTCCGATCAAGATGCGCAGTTCGATGCTCGACGGAAGGAAATTGCAGTCGAGCGACGCCGTTTGTTTTGCGGTGCACATTAAATAAATACTTGGAAAATTTTGTGTGTTAAAATCAAACTAAAGCAATGCAAATGCCAAACGGCAACAGTAACAGCAACAGCAACATTTTTGCTTGGGTTTTGTGTAACATTAACCCAAATACATAAAATTCTGGTGAATCGCAACGAAAGACTTAAGCAACAAACTTGCTGTAGGCAAGCCATTCACTTGGCCAGGATCTAATACCCTACATTGGACCATAATTAATCATTCTGGCTTGCTTGCTCCCTCTCCACTCTTTTTTTTTTTTTTGTTACTCTTATTTTTTTTTTTTTGGGTCTTTAGGTGAGCCTGTGCTCAAGCAGGAAATCATTAGTGGGCCAGAAGAATTTCTGTGCGCAATACCCACAAATCATTTCAAACGAAACGAATCGCAGGAAACCACAAACCAGCTAACCAGTTCTTGAATATGCCAATGTCATTAGACAGCTATAGATAACCATGAGATGGGTAGTTCTTGGTAAAAGTTGAGAATTACTTGTTGCATAGCATAGTATATATATATATATATATATATATATATAGCTTATATATATACAGCTGCGTTGAAAGTATTAGAAAATAATAGGGTGTTGCGAAATTCAAAGTTGGAAAATTTGGAAAATAATTTAATTTTTTAACATTAAATGATTTTATTCAATGAATGATTCCATTAAAATATTTTTAAAAGGAAAATACCCTATATATACCCCATATATTTCGAAATAAGTCAATATAATGTTATTTAAGGCAAATATAAGACGGTAACAAAAAAAAAAAAAATAAATAAATAAATAAATAATAAATAAAATAAAATAAATAAATAAAATAAAAGAAATAAATAAATAAAAAAATAAAAATAAAACTATCTAATCACAATGGCGATAAAAAAAATTTACTTAAAAATTAATAGGCTGTTTTAGTCATTGTAAAATTAAGTGCTTTGGTGCTATTTTTTTCACCAGCACTGTATGAAGAATTATGTAAATAAAGACATCGATTGGTAATATCGATAGTTACATGTTAGGGTTACCCTAATTGCTGAGTGTAGTCCGTGTTCGCAGTGTTTGAAAGTGGCAATGAGTGAGGTTGCCAGAGCTAAAGAAAGTTCTAGATCATAGCAATTGGAAATTAAAGAGAAAATGCTAGAATGAACAGACGTGTACGTAATTCATAAAGCTTCAGCGACATGCGCAAAAGAACCAGAGTTTCCTGCTGCATAGAAAATATTTCAGAGAATTTTAAGTTAAAGATTTTGAAAATAAATTTGTATTATAATATATTTATAATATATAGAGTGTAGAATATGGCATATATATTATATTATAGAATATAATAAAGAATTAAAATTTATTTTATAATATATATAGAGTATAGAATATAGCAAATATTATATATGATTATACTAAAGACTTTTAGACTCTATATAAATATGTTAAATGCCAATAACATTTCCTTAACATATCTTAAATTCCTGTTGACTTTTAGCAAAGTCTTTATGAAATTCCATCAGACTGCAATACAAATTTATTGAAATTGATGCAACTTGCATCAGTTGAACATATGTTCAGAGTTTTCAACATATTTTATATGCTACACAGACACAGTTAGTGCATGCCATATTATCAGATCTTCAAAATTTAGCCCTCTTTGTACTTCATCAGCTAAATGCATACAATGAAGACATTACAGATGCAGAAACAATGCGAATTTGTTGTCAGCAGCAGCAGCAGTCGATTGGATGGGATTGTTGACAAGTTTTTGATAAGATTAATATGCGGCAGCAGGCTTAAGGCTTAGGCATGCAAAACAGTTGAGTTGCGGGAGCATTGCACGCACAGAAGGACAGGACAGGACAGAGCAGGACGGAGCAGGACGGAGCAGGACTGTCGAAGGGCGCAGCAGGACACACACAAAGAGTTGCTGCTGGGCTGGGCTGGGCGCTGAATCTGTAGCCTCGATCTGTGGCTAGGCAAAGCTACTAAATCTCTTTATTCCATTACAATGGAGCAATGGCTGCTGCCCGTGTAGTCAACTTATTTGTAGTAGCAATGTCTTGATATATTATTGTCTGCCAGCCAAGTGTGGGAGTGGAAGGGAAGCGGGCTAGCTCTGCTTGGCTTTGTTTATGGTGTGTTGACTGTTTTGTTTATGTAGCTGTTCGGGTTCGCGTTGTGCGGATTTTAAGTGTACAGCTTAAGATGGCTTTGAAAGTGGGTGCCAAGATAGTGACAATCGCTTGACATAATTGAGACATTGCGAAATGCGATTAATTGTGTCTGTGTGCAGTGCATCTGCTGCAAGTGGGTGCAGTGTCTCGACTGCTCGACGTCTGCTCCAAGAACTGGCCAATGGCCAAAGAAAATGTCAAGGTTAAGTGTTTAACCTTTACAAACTAGCTGCACGATGTTTGCGACGCTGACTGCAACAAAAACAATTTAAATGCAATTTTTGCTTAAATAAGAAATAAAATCTGCGACGCGTTGCTAAAGCAACAACAACAACAACAGCAACAACAGCAGCGGCAGCAACAACAAAACTGAAAAACAAATATTTGCTAATTTATCCTGTACGTGTCCTCCAACTAAGTGCACAAGGCTCGGGCCTTAAGCCATGCCACATTGGCCATGGTGCCACAGGCAGTGATCCCTCTCACTCACTCACATTCTCTCTCTCTCTCTCTATGCCCCGCTTGCTGCCCCGTGTGGCCAGTCGTGTTGATTGTTTGCATTGGGACGTTCAGCGCATGCTGTTAAAATGCCTTTGATCTTCTGATATTTTCTTGCTGCCTCCGTCTGGGCCGGGCCCAAAGTGGACACGGCGGGCGTATTTAACTTGACTGCGCTGCGCTGCGTTGCCAACTCGCTGCAGACCCTTTTCAGGTCTTGGTCAACGGGCAACTTGTTAAAAAGAATGTCGACTGCAAGCGACGCATGTTTTTTTTTGTTTCGTTTCGTTTTCGTTTTACTTTTTTTTTTTTTTTTAGGAATGGTCAGTAGTCGGGTCGGCAGTTAAGAATCGCAAATCGAGAGTCGAGTGTCGGCAATCAGCCCATCGGTAAACGGGAGTCTGAGGGGCACTGAGATTTCGCTTTCATTGCTTGCGCTGACTGCATGACTTTGTTGTTTTCTCCCTCTCTCTCTCTCTCTCGCTCTTTTTCTCTTTCAATATTTAACCCAGAAATTAGCTGGAAACTCTGGTGGCCAGCTCTTAATGGCAAAGGTGTTAATTAGTATTTTTTTGTTTATGGTATTTTGGTTTAAAGTTGAAGTTCAGCAGTGTCAAACATAAATGTCAATATTTATTTATGCATATGCAAGGGACGATAAATCGGAACCTTAATTTGTGAGAGAATGTGTCTAAGCTGCGCCTCGTAAATGTCCAATCAGTCATAAATTGTCTGCAGCAGCATCACAATGTGTGTGTGTGCGTGTGTGTGTGTGTGTGTGTGTGTGAACTTTGCCCCACCCAGCGTGCAGTCATTAAGTGCAGTCAATCGACCCGTTGGCGCCTTTTGGACTTTCCAATTTTCGCCTACGCTCGGCGAGCTAAACTGCTCCGGCAACTGGCAGTGATTGCTGTTGGCGGCGGCATGCCAGACTTCCACATATGGACACAGCGTCTCGAGTGCAGCCAACTGCACCGTAAATGGCATGCCAGGCCAATAGAAAGGTAGCTGCATAAGTTCGTTGCCTAAGTCTTTCGTTTTTTTTTTTTTTAAGTGTTTTTCGCGCGCGCGGAAGAGACAATTGCAAGTGTCGCCTGTGCTTAAGTGTACAGTTAGGGATGACTAAGCAGCGCCTGAATCAATCACAGCTAGCGGAAACTTATTTAAATAAACGGCAAGAAACGAGACACACACACACACACTCACGCACACACACACACACACGCACACACTCCAGCAGTGCTTGCCTGCTTACAATTCTAATTTATATGATTTTTACGTATTTATCCGGCGGAAATAAACCATTGTTGCTGTACACTATTGCTGCTTCTTCTTCTTCTACTCCTTCTACTTCTTGTCGTTGGTGTTGTCTTTTGGCCAAGTTGTAAATTGCAAATGCGCGCGTTTAAGGCGGGGGCAGCTGAGCAAAAACATAACGCGCCCTGCCATATACTTCAATAAATAACAACAATAATAACAACAACAACAACAACAACAAGACCCGCTTATATATACTTGTGCATTAGTTGGCCGTTGGCAGTGCGTACGTGCCCGGACCCGGCGTCGCCATTGCGATCCTCTCTGCAGCTCTTTTGGGCTTATGCCACAACTGACGACGACGACGACAAAGAGTTTTATGCAATTGCCGTTGTTATCGTTGTTGTTTGCTTGCCTATTGTATAATAGTGTTGGCCACGTTGCGTTCGCATGTGTGTGTGTGTGTGTGCGTGGTATGTGCTCTGCATAATTTCTTGATCCGACTGCCAAGTTGCCTTCGCCTCTACGAACATGTTATGAAAAGTGCTGTCCAATGCTGCCGTTTGACCATTTTCAATTCCCAATTCCATGCCCAATCACCTTTGTCTCTGTCTGCCTTTTGACTGTCCCTTCGCCAGAGTCTCTCTGACAGCGTGGGCGATTCGACAATGTGTGTGTGAGTGTGAGTGTGTGAGTGTGTGTGTGTGAGTGTGTTTTATGCGTTGATTGAATCGAACGCAATACGATTTGGCTGCTCTTGGCCAAGGGCCAGAGACATGAATCAGTTGTCTCGTTGCACAGTGGCAGGCTTAAGTATGTGACCAGCATGGTCAACAAACTTTGATGCATGCCAGAAAATCATGTTTCCTACTTGAAAGTTTTTATATAAATGAAAGAAAAAAAAAATCGTGAAATTGTGGCGCAAGAGCTGTTGAATACAAGTAATTCGGCAAGAAGTTTGTTTAAAAAAAAACGAAAAATATTTGTAAATGAATAAATCCAAGCCGAATAGATCGGTAGTCTATATAGTAAAACTAATAGAGCAACAAATTTGAAATACCATATATAGCTAGACTGGCTTGAAATACTACATGAATTTCACCAATGTACCCCTTGATACATGTCAAATTATTAAATTTAAACTAAATCCAATTTATATATTATCCTATTATATATATCAAATTATAATATATATATAAATTTTTTAAATAAAATTTATTTTATTTTCTTAATATTTTAATCAATTTATGATAAATAATATACAATGAATAATAAGAACTAATAATTAATAAGAATTAAAATTCAAAACTAATTAATAATAAGAATTAATAATTAATTAATAAAAAAATTAAAGCAATATAAACTACATTATATGAGCAGAACGTCGATTCTAGCTTGAATTGGTTTAAGCTATGAAACTCATATTTACTCATATCTATGCAACTGTTGTCAATCTTCAAAATTTTAAGTATTTACTATTATAATTTTTAGCAAAAAGGAAAATTATTTAAATAGTTTTATGATAAATCTGTCTCTATCAATGTAAGCACCCCTTAAAGATCAGTTAAACCTAAGCAAGCAATTCCTTTACATGCTACTCCTAAAGCTTGGCTAGCAATTCCTGCTCTCCATATTTTCAATTTACGTGAATTTTAATGTTGTCATACCAAAAGACCTTGAAAATCTCTGCTAACTGGCAGAAAAAAAAACAATCGAGGGGAAAAAAAGTGAACAAGCTGCAAATTTAAATATACAAAAATAGCAAACAGTGGACAGGGAACAAGCAGACGCTTGTAAAAATGCAAATCAATAAGTAAAGTTCCAGTTTGTGCTCTAGCAATAAAATAAATGTAAAATCGACCATTAAAAAAAAACTCGACAAGTTCTTTACATTTGCTTATTTTTTTGTCGCGCGCAACAGCAGCATTGGGCAGGCTGTTGTCCCTACTGTCCCTACTTGGCTTTCAATTTGGCTTAGGGCTCGTCGCGAGGTGTTAATTATCGCTAAAAGTCAATGGCA
Organism: Drosophila stalkeri; assembly: GCA_035047405.1. Classification (NCBI taxonomy): domain Eukaryota; kingdom Metazoa; phylum Arthropoda; class Insecta; order Diptera; family Drosophilidae; genus Drosophila; species Drosophila stalkeri. The sequence goes on from JAWNPR010000039.1 coordinate 13,686,619, forward strand.
GGCAATCGGCAAAATCTGCGCACGGCCAACAGCGAATTGGTCCGGTTCGGCTACTGTCGCCATATCGGCATCTCTGCTGCCCGGCCCCGGCACTTTGCATCTGTGTCCCCAGAGAATAGACGGCGATCGGCGACAGCAGTGGACAGCCGTTGAGCATAAGGTTCGACAGCTGTACAAGTGGCTGGGCTAGGATAATTAATATGAAAATATGTGGCGACGGGTGTGCGGTACAGCGAAAATGTTTCTTTCTAGCTATTTTTAGAGATTGGCCATTTTTAATGAGCTCAGCCCCAAGGAGCTGGCCCACCCAAGCATCCTAATTATGCGCTTATTTTTATGAATTATTAAAATAAGCAAAGTGGAGCGAGTCGCCAGCATTAATTGCTTTATAATGGAACACTTGAGATATCACAGAACCAAGACAGAGATCCCAAAAGCGAACGTAAAGGAAATAGGACATCAGACAGATTGAGAGAGGTCGCCACTCATATTTCTATATAATTTATTGTAATGCACTTGGGGCGTGTTTCATTTCTCGCTTTAAAATGGCATAAATTTCATGTGCCCTGCCTTGCTGCAACATGCCAACAATTTATTCCCAGTATAAAACTACAAACATACATATATAAATGTATATACATATATATATGTATATATATATATATATATGTATATATTTATATATTTTTTTTTTGCTCTGTGGACCTCCTCGGATGTTGTGCATGTCCATGTCCATGTACAAAGCAGGCGGCCAGACCAATTTACTTTTCATTGAGTTGAGCAAAAAAAAAAAAAAGAAACCAAACAAAACCCGAACTGCAGTGAACTGTAAGCTGCGTTCATTACATGTTGTTATTTGTTGTCTGGCGGTACATTATTGGTCTTGTTCGCTCTTTTGCTCACCAATTAGCCAGCCAGGCCGACCACCTTACCCGAAACGAAAGACTCAGGCAACGAACTGGACTGCACGACGTCTCGCTCTCTTCCTCTCTCTCTCTCTCTCTCTTTGGCATTTTTCTAACTTTAATATAGCAAACAAAATATATAAATCTAGTAGACATGAAATAAATTAATGTGTTTAACTGGAAGATACCCTGTATTATAAAGAAAGTATAGCAGCTAAGTTAAGCTAGCTTAGACTAAAAACTTTAGGCATAAATTCATTTATTCATTTATATTCTAAGAAATCTAATGGAAACTTCTCGCTTGCAATACGCTCTCGCTAATGCTAGTACAGGGTATTGCAAGCATAATTGGTATATTGTAAAATACCACATTAAGTCTTAGAACAGCTAGTTGATGGACCACAGCATAGTTGCCATAGGCACATCAATCAAATTAAATCCCATGGCTCATTGTTTTCACACACTTGAAGCGCGTTCTTCACAACTCTTCTCTATGTGTCTATGTGTGTGTGTGTGTGTGTGTATGTACTTTTAAGGAAGTGACTCGTCCCTTTCTGTGGCTACTTTGGGGCTTGGCTCAAAGCCTCTTCAATTAGCTTTCAAAATCAATCAACTCCACATTTGCGTGTAACAGCTTTTAAAGTATTTTTTTTCGCTCCATCTCTCTCTCTCTCTCTCTCTCTCTCTCTCGCTCTCATTGTCTTTCCTTTATGTGTGGGTAGCTCGCTAAGTGTGCCCGAGTGTCGATTTTGAAGGCTGCTCAACGGCCCACGCCCCTTGGTTACGCCTCTGCAAATGTGTTTGGTATATAATGTACGCTGTTTGTTGCTCGCTTGTTAGAATCGCGCTTTGATTCATATGCAAATCGGGTTTTTCTTCTCTCATAGCACGGCTTATTGGTAATAAGCCAATTGGCGTTAATCAAGCCAACTGAGCCATAAAACCTACGCACAGCCTAAGGCCAAACATTGTGTGGTACGTTCTCAGTATATGTGTGTATGTGTGTGTCTGTGTGTGTGTGTGTTGAAAGCGCACAAATTGTCGCCAATGCTTCGAGCTGTAACAGTTGATGACCTTCGCAATGTTGTCAATGAGTCATGACATTTCGGTGCATAGCCAAAGTCGAAGCCGGAGCTAAGACATAATTCTCCAATTGTAAGCTCAAAATGAACAAATATTCAATCAGACTTTATTCCTAAATAACTTCTAAAAAAAAATAATAATTAAAAATTGAGTTGCTTGAAGTAATGAACTCTAACTGTAATAAATCAAATTCTATAAATAGTTTATGATTCAGAATTAATTGTAAAAAGTTTATTTGGTTATTTGCTGATGTCAGCAGCCTAACTAGAAACTCATAAATGATGATGTTAAAAGTACAGTAAGAAGATATTTTCATTAGAGTTACTCATATGCTAAATATTATATTAATACAGTATATAAAGTATCTTTAAGTGCTCGGCTATGCTATCAAAAAGTTAATCGAAATGTCAACTGAAGCATCTTTTATATAAAATAAAAAAAAAAAATAAAAAAATATTACAATAAATATTTATTTTATATTATTATATATTACAATACATTTTTATTTTTATTTTTTTATTTTTTATACAAAAATAGAAAATTTGTAAATAAATTATAGTTTAACTACATTAATTTGTAATTTTCTGCCTATCAATTAATATAATAACTATAATTTATAAAAGCTATATATATATCATGATCCAATTTGAATGGCTGATGTCAGAGCGTCAACGATTCTACAAATATAGATATCATATAAAAATCAATCTCTGTCAAAACAAGTTAATTACTTGGACCAAAGTAGCAGCTCTGCTGACAGCACGTCACAACTTCTCACTCCAAGCGGATACTCTCAACACCTAGATCATATTCTTTTGTCTAGCTATTAATTATAATATATGTATGTAGATATATATACATATATTCATATGTATATGTACACTTGTATGACAAACTACCGCAAACGCCTGTCAACCCCTATTAGAGTCCAGCTGGCTTAATTAGCGAGAAGCGTCAACTACTGCTGCTTGCTGCTGGTGTTGGCTGATATCTTTGAGTTCTGCTTGGCCATTGACTGGCCAGAGACGGACCCTCAGGCTCCAGTTGAGGCAATTCGATTAGGCCGACTGCATAGGCAGGTAAATGTAATTTAATAATTGTGGTTTGCTTCAGCCTCTATGCCGGTTGATTAGCATGTGCGGTTTTTGCAATTTACGACTAGCTCACAGGATATGACGCTGAGCTGGCGATAGGATGTGGCAGCCACAGCGCGCGCACACTCACACACATACACAAAGAGACATGGGGGCCACATGCAAATTGTTTGTGTGGTGGGCACTTCAAACGCATGCGGCTGCGGTAATTGAATTTTAAATTGCTGATATACGCATCGAGGTGATTAACTAGATTAATTTAAATGAAGTTATTAGCCGGGCCGATTGCTTTAGACAGGCGCTAACAAAAGACTTAGGCAACGAACTTGCTACAGCTACCGTGCACACGACACACTCAACATACAAGAGACAAGTAGCAATTGCAGTTGGTGTTTCTCTCTCTCTCTCCCTCTCTCTCTCTCTCTCTCTCTCTTCGCTTGCCATTGTATTTGAAAGCTAAATGATGCCGTTAATTGGGCGCCAATCTTAACTGTATAAACGAGTTTTTTTTTTGGGGCCTCTGCAGCAATTGCAGCTAAAATTGTTGCAAATTGCAATCTAAAAGGTTCCGTGTTGGTTTTTTCTGTTGCTGCTGCTGCTGCTGCTTGTGGCAAACTAATATGAGTCATAAATTTAAAGGCTTGTTGTTGATTTCTTAAAAATGAAATAAATAAGCAGCATTACGGCTAGTTATATGCAGGCGTCGTTTCGGCTCAGGGTCTGGCACTGGCATAAGCTCATGAAAATAACAAAAAAAAAAGTGTCTGACGTCTGAAATTGTAACTGGAACTGGGCTGGGCTGGGCCAAAGTCGTCTGGTTACTTTTGCATTTGTTTCACAGTTCAGTTTCAGATTCAGTTTGCATGATTTGGCATAAAACACAACAATTGTCTGTCCCTCAGTCCGTTCTGTACCCTTTCATTGCTACAATATTTTTTTTTTTTTTTTAGTTTTCGGCCTGCAGACTTGGGCCCGCACAGACAAAAAACTTAATTTTTGGCAATTCCTTTTTAGTCATGACATCATTTCGAGTCTGCAGCCCTACAAAAAAAAACTGAGAAAAAAAAAAGATACAAAAATAAGACCAGGAAAAAACCTGGTTGCTGTTTTACTTTCGCTTTTGTTGCTCTTTTCGGCGCATATTTTTTTTTTTTTGCAGATCTGCTGATGCTCGTTTATTTCAGAGTTGTTTTTTTTTTCTTTTTCTTTCTGGTTTTGTCTGCGGTTTGCAGTGGCTGACAGCTTGCCGAAAGCCCAAAAGTTTTTTGGGACTTCTACGCTCGTATAAGGCATTGAAAACGAAACCAAGTTCTGGTGAAAGTAGGTTGAATACCTGCCTGCTTGCCCTCTTGTCCAGAAATCGAAAACGCATAACAAGTGCAAGTCAGCCACGAGAAAAAAAGAAAAAAGAGAAGCGAGCACCCAAGTGAAGTGGCATCAGCTTTGGACGATTGTGTCATGTGTGTGCCAGCCCACGCAACAAAGTCTTTGCCAATCAGCACAACGCCCACCATATACCAATTTAGCCAAACTACTTGTAAATGCCGACAACAGCCTTGGCTGACTTCGGCTGCTGACGCTGAGGCTGACTCTGTCTCTGACTAATGATGATGCGATTGATGCTGCTTTTGTTAGATGGAACTATGGCAACAGCGTCTGCTTCAAATATTGAACTGACGCACGCTGATCTGTTTGTGGTGCGCCCACCACACTTTGACTTTTTTGGACGTTCACAATTTATGAGAATTCTTGCCGTAAAAAGAAGACCGACCAATGAAAAAAAACAAAAAAAAAAATTGATTTGGTTTTTCTGCAAAATTTATTAGAATTTGCGGCTGTTGCGGCTTTTTATGCGACTTTTTTGCGCAGCTGGTGGGAATGGCCTTGAGCACTCGCAGCCACTAAGGTTCAACAGACTGTGTGGGGTGCATAATACAAGTTGATGTGGCCAAAGTTGGTGCATGAATCAATTTGAAGGCTTTTTATTTGCTTAGCTTGAATCAATTTGTTTTTTAGCAAAGTCAACTTTTGTTACTAAGCCGAATGGTTATCTGAAAGCTTTAGATAGAATTAAATAAATTTTATTTCTTGGAAATGACTGCAAGCAACTAAATGTTTGACTTTTTTAGTGTGATGTAAAGTTGTTCAAGTTTGTTGTCTAAGTCTTTTGTTTTAGCTGACATTTAACATAGAAACAGCATGTTTATGATTATAGATATTTGCTATAAATGTTACAGATGGCATATAAAATAGAAACAGCTTGTTTGTGATTTTATATAAAATTTTAAAAATTAAAATAAATATATAAAATAACTTCTACTTCAGCTTAAGGAGCAGAGACATAATTTTCTTATGATAAAAAAATTCATAGTTTACAAAATTAAATGTTCGATATTTATACTAAAATAAGTCTATGCTAACTCAAACTTAAAAATTCGCTAAGCTTATTGATCGGATTAGCTATGTCGTAATTCTCTGAAATATTAAGAATTAAAAAAAAATAAATGTTACTTAAGCTCAAAGTCGTAAAACTAATTGAAGTCGTGAAATTTAAAGCTCTTGGCTTTCTGATGAGTGCACCCTCAATAATATGATTTTATTAAGTTATCTCACAACTTGAGTTTGTTGCTTAAGTCTTTCGTTTTAATGTGCGCTACATTGTTGTGCAGTTTATGTCAGAGTTCAGAAACAAGGAAATTTGGTAGAATTGCATGCAAAAGCTTTCTGAATTTGTTGTTGTTGTTGTGCTGTTTTAATAGCTGCAATTTCGACCCACACACAGCATGTGAAGGGGGCAACTGAGTCAGTCTCATAATTTATGGTCATTAATATTGTAATTTCTTTTTGAGTTCCGAGGCTGCCTTCAGCCGCAACTCGCACGCAAAACAATAATACATAAAGTGAAAGTTTTGCACCTTCGCCACGGCCATAATAACGCAACAATTTAAACAGCCGAAGAAAACAAAACAAAGCAGCCAAAGCGAGTCAGTTAGTTTGTCAGTCAGTTGGCTGGATGAATCTGTCCGCTATGGCAAACAGATGAGCCACGAACTTGTGAAAAAGTTAAAGAGAAGGAGAAATAGAGAAAAAAAATCACAACACACGACTGTGAAGATTGCTAAACAATGAATTTTACAAATGACTAGCAGCAAGTCCAAGCTGGCGCCGACTGACAAATGAGCTCAAGATGCAGCCAGCCCGCAACAAGCAGTGGCAGTATATATACATTAATTTTTTTTTTGCATTTGACCGAAAAAAGTCAAGCACAAAATAAAACGAAAACAAAGACAGAGATAAGCTCACAATTCCATCAATAAAGTCTACCGAAATCGTGGGTACCAAACGCAAATTTCGCCAATGTGCGTCTCTAAGCCGCAATGCTCGAGCTTTCAATCAGCAACTCGCAGACGACCAATCCACCAAATCCACATTAAACAATGCCGCACCACTCACAGACAGCGGCGCTGCGACCTTAGCTCGAAACTCTATTTTTGGTCACTTGTACAACTTATTATTGGTATTTGTTTCTTTCGTCATTTGCTGGGCAAATATTTTGAATTTCTTTTTGGTTGACAGCTTGCTAAGTGTGTCAAGCGAGTATTTCGAATAATTATTTGTCATATTTTCTTCTATTTGCGCTGCAGAGAAAATAAACAGCATTAGTGACAAGGCAACTACACACTTATCTCCATCCTCATCTTCCATCTCCACGCCTCTCATCTCCAAAATAACAATGGCCAAGGGAGAGCAAAGAGATTTGCACAAATGAAAGTGAAATGTTTACTTGCTTTTGGGCACGGTTGCGGATCTAAAAGCCTCTCCACAAATATTTATCATTTTAATGTAATGGAATTTTCCAATCAAATCTCTTAGTTAAAATTTGCCTCTGGTATTTTTCAGATATTTTCCAATACAAAATTTTCATGTGAATCACAATTTCTTTAATTTTAAATATAATTTATATCGAAATAGTGATATAAACGTTTTGTTAGAAAAGTTTTATTATTATATAAACTCAACTGATTTTTTAATTACATATTTTTATAAAACTTGGGATTACTACTAATAATAATCTATTTTGGTCATATTAAATATAATTCTTTTTATTATATTTTGAAAATATTTTGTTAATAAAAAATAATTATAAATATATATTTTTTCATTACACTTTTTTAAATGAAATTATTTTATTATTTAAATATTTTTTATTATTTATATATGTTATTATTTAAATATTTTTAATTTTATTATTTTATACTGTTTTTTTAATTATAAATTTTTAGAATACTGCTTAAAATAATCTATTTTCTTCTTATTAAATATAATTTATTTGTATTATATTTTTAAAATATTTTTTTTTTTCATTAAAAAATAAATATATATATTTTTTATTTCATTGAACTTTTCTCAATTAAATTATTTTTATTTATCTAAATATTTAAATTTATTAAGAAATTTTTCACATTTATTTATATTTGCTCTAAGATTTTTATTTATTCTTCTCAATTTTTATTTTTCTCAATTTTCCGTCACTTCTAAATAATTAATAATATGAAAATTCGCTTAGCATATTTTTTCATTTGTTAAAGCTCAGCTTTAAATAATTTGAAAATAGAATTTTCTTGGCTTCACTTAAAATTTACAAGCTGTAAAATATAAAAAACATTTGCTCACCATTTTCTTCATCAAATTTCGGTCAAAATCAGTTCATACTGCCAACAGCTGCCAACGAAACACAACGCCAGCAACAATTTGTTTCAAGACTTTGGTTTTGGCTGCGGCACAGCCGCCAAAAGCGCTTAAATACACACACAAGCACAAACACTCACACACACACACAGAGAGAGAGAGATGCACACTCAGGCACACACACACACTGAGCTGTGCACAGACACTTGGTATTTTGGTTGTTGTTATATTTAAGAAATATTAACGCTTTTCTTTTAACACTTGGCTGCTGCCGATGATTTGCACGCGTCGCGCTGCGTATGAGATTGGTTTTTCTTTCAATTTTCACTGGTAAAATTTAAAAAATTTATTTTAAATTTCGTTGCGCACGCCTCACGAAAACTTTCACTGTAATTAAACGGTGCAGATTTTTAGGAAAACAAATGAATATTTGCTTTGGATATGAATGCTGTTGAATGGCTAACAGCAGACCTCAGCAGATCCGCACACTGTTCAGCTGTTCAGCACTTTGATCGATATGTTGAGAGCCACAGCCACTGGAGTGAATGAATGAGTGAAAGAGAGAGAACCGCACCGCACGCGCGCTTAAAACGAACTGAAACACAATTCGAATTCGCCTTTGGTTCGAGCTGAAGCTACTGAGGCTGGGCTCGATCCCGAAGCATTGACGATGTCGTCTTTGACGACCAGTGGAGACTTGAGACTAGTCTTCGTATTCGCGTTCGTGTTGGCGCTGGTGTTGGTGTTGTTCGTGTTGTTGTTAGTTGTTGGTTGTTAGGCAACTTTGCTGCCCACACGCTGCGCTGCTGCGTCGCTGCTGCGACTGCGACTGCGGCTGCGGCTGCGGCTGCTGAGGCTCTGCATGGTCCATTTTTGGCTTGGACCGCTCAGCAGAGTAAAAAAAAAAACCTGGCAATATATATACACACATACATATATATATACATTTTTTTTTCTTTCAGCCTTTGCTGTATGGACGCCTTTGCAGAAAATATTTTTCTTAGCTTTAGCTTTGATATTTGCTGGCTGCTGGGTGCTGGCTACCCGTTGCTTTGACTTTTTGATTGACGTAATTTTTGCGCTTGATATTCACTTGAATTTCTTGTATTTCCACATTTAACTGTTTTGGTGTCAGGCGCACATTGCACGCCCACAACACCCACACACACACACACACACACAGAGACACACACTCACACAAAAATCGATAGCATTTTGTGGGCGTTTTAAAAAATTGTATTTACACATATGTGTTTCATAAAGTTTCTCAAGCTTTTTTTGTTGAACTTTCGCTGAACCACACCAAGCGCTGCGAGTGGGCTTATTATGAGCGTATCAACCTATAAACGCGTGAATTTTGACTCATTCGCTTGCCATGTAAATCAAACGCCTTAAACTTTGCTCTTTAACTCTTGGGCAGCGACAGCAACAAAATTCAAATGACTTAGGCCACAAACTTGTTTATGCAGTTTGGCATGACCTTGGGCGTGGGTGACCTAATATTTGGGTCATTCAACGGCAGCCAAAAACATTCCCAAAGGCTTGACTCCAGTGAACTGTTACAAGATCTTATCAAGTACTTGATGCTGTGGAAGCTCAGCCAAAAGGGCTTGGCAATTTATTTTTTTCATATTTTCTTCATTTTTTTGGTAATTAAGCAATTTCCGCATACACCCAAAAAAAAATGGTTACTAAGCGTCCTGCAGCGCTACCTTACGGTAATTTATTTTTTTTTACTTATTTCTTCTCCTTTTAACGCATTTTTTGGAGCTTCTTGTCTGCACATTAATTTGTACGCCCCGTAATTATTTCATGCTGCAAATGAAGTATGAAAAAACATAAGCGCAAAACGTGTGCCACATACAAAGTACTTGGAGGGTAAGTGTATGAAATCCATAAATATAATTAAAATTGTAGTCAGCGAGGGTTGCGCGAAAGGGCCACACTTTGACTATAAGCAATATATATTTAAAAAAAAAAAAGAAAATCTAGCTAACAATTAGCCAATTAGAAATTGTTGTCTAGACTTGGAATATCTAAATTAACTCGTATAAAAAAGTTAAAGCTGCAAAGCAGTAGCTGCAGCTTGTGTAAATCATTTGACAGCAAGTGCAGGGCTTCAGTTCATGCAGGTAAGAGACAGAGCGAGACAGAGAGAGAGAGAGAGAGAGAGAGAGAGGTAGAGAAACCCACACGCGTCGTCCTACACTTGGCATATTTAACACATTTAATGAAAAATCAACAATACATCAACATTTACGACACGGCAGCGCCTCCGATCTACGAACTTGCTCTAGTCTCTCTCGATGGCAGCCGCTGGCGCCAGCAGCTTGTTGGCTTTATTAAGTTGTTGTTGTTGTTGTTGTTGCTGCTGCTGCTGCTGTTGCCGTTCGGGCCCTAAGTTGCTGCTGCTGTTGTCTGTTTTTATTAATAAGTCATATTTTTATATACTATGAATACAGCAGCGTCGCTGGAGGAACGAGCCGCCTTCAGCCGCTCATAATTTATGTTGTAGAGCAAGTGAAGCAGCAGCAGCGGCAGCCGAAGCCGAAGCCGAAGCCGCAGCAGAAGCCATTGAGGCAGGATGACAAAAGTTGATGCAAGGGCAGGGCTACACAATAAGTCACTCACTCATTCACTCAGTCATATATTCACTGATTCACTCGGCTCATTCATAAAAGCAAAAGCTCTTTTTGATTAATTAAATGCAGCGACTGTGCGCTTTTTTTTTTTTTTTTAGCTTCAACTTTGTTGTTGTTGCAGCTGCGAAAAGTGTGCCAGCAACTTGCGAGCTGCTTGTGATGTAAGTTTGTTGTTTTATTTTTTATGATTATTTGCGATTTTTTTTTATTGCTTTATTAGCATTACACTATGGCAAAACGTTGCACGCCTTTTGTTGCACGCAGTAGAGGGGGGAAAAGAAAGGAAAGTTTGTTGCTTAAGTCTTTTGTATGCACTTTGCACCTGTTGCTGCTATTGTTGCTCTGGAAATCAACTCAAACGTGGCTGATGTCGCCGGCAATTTGCAATTTATTTATCACCCAGAAAAAAAAAAAAAAATAAAACAACAACAACTATTTATTTAAATGCTCTGGCCCAAATAGCAAATGAAATTGCTAGAAAATCGACGCAGTCATTTGCAAAAAAATTCGCAAAATAAAATTTGCAAAAATATGAAACAGCAAATAGTTTATCTATGCATTACGTCAGCGTAGATCGTTTTAGTTGTTTTTTTTTTATCGTTTCTATAGCAAATTGCATGGCGTCAACAAATTAAACAAATAGCAATAGAAATTGTTGCTAATTTTGATGAGTTTTGCATACGAATACTATGCGAGCAACAACAACGATACACAACAGCAACAAACACCCAAGAAACTGAACAGCTGTGCAAATGTGTGTATTGTATAACAATTTGTGGATCTGAGGAGAGAGGCTGACGCTGTGAGGGGCAGAGAGGGATTACGCGAGTGGGAATAACCAACCGTTTCACAAAACAAAAAACAACTTTAGACGAGGTGCACACGACGCGACGTGCCGGCTAAGACTAACTGAGCGAGCGAGCTGCAGTGTAACGTTTAGGCCAAGTCTAGAGTCAAACAGCTGACGGCATTTGTCGGCCTTCGCCCCCCCGCTGACGTCTCTAATGTTCAAACACACACAAAAGGAAAACTAGTTTCGTTGAAATGTCTCTGGGCATTTGAAAATCAGTTTCAGTTTGCGTGTATAACAGTTGCTCACAAAACTGTGCTACCAGAGAGCAAGAAACCCAGAGAGAGAGAGAGAGAGGGAGAGAGAGGGAGAGAGGGAGAGACCTGCTGCTCGCGAGAGTGTGCAGTTAGAGGCAGTCGCATTTGTCGCTGGATAATTTGTATTTTTTTATTGTATTTGTCAAGTCAACTGATAAATTGAGTTGATATTGAAAATAAATTAATTATGGACTATAAATTGGAACAGCAACACGAAAACGTATTTTTTTTTCCTTTTTCTTTTTCAAGATATTGCTTGCAAAGAAGATCGTCATATAAAAAATAAAATCGTTTTTATTTGTGAACCTTTAGCAAACGAGTTTATCGATCATCATTTGCTCGTAAATCGAAAGTAATTTAATAAATGAATTTCGCAGTGCGAGACTAGTTTTTCGCATTCAAATCAGAGCCAGTCCAATCAGAACAATCATGATAAATCAGTTTTGTTATTTTGCAATCTATTTCGGTTGATCTATGGCACTGGTATACAAATTGTTTTACTACTCTTGAGACATTAATTTTACATGCATATTATATTGACCTTAATCTGTATAATACAGTTAACGTGCACATAAAGTGGGCCACAGTTGGTCATTGGCAGTGGAAGAAACTTTTTGATATATTTAAATTCGAAAGAGAGAAAGAGAGAGAGAGAGAGTTGGAGTTGGATCTAACAATGAGAACTTTGATAAGCGGATGTATATCTAAGCTGAGTGAATATTACTTTCAATAAATATATTTCAAGAGTGGCTTAAGATATCAATCAAATAGAGTTGCTAGAAAGTAGAATGAGAGTTTCTCTTAGATAAAAAGAAATATTTCTATGTTTATTAAAGGTGTTTAAATAATATAATTAAATAAATATTAAATTCATATATATATATATATATATATTTAAATATCACTGTAAATCTTTTATTTACCAAGTCTCTATAGTAGTTCTCTATGAGAAATTCAAGCTGAAAGTTTGCTGCGCTCATTGGAAGTGCCCGCTCACGTTTCGTAGCTATTGAGGCGGAGGAGATCTTTGATATATCTTTAAGATAACTTGGCTTGTAATTTCGGTGCAGTCGCTTAATTTAATTTATGCTGCACATATATATATATACTACATATATATAAATCTATATGTTTGAGCTGAAAGTCACGTTGCGCGTCGCTGGACCACGTAGACATCGTAAATGTTAATGTCGGTTGTTTATTTATGCTTCGCTTCAACTACAACAACAGAAATAATGTACTTTAAGGAAAGCCAAAAATAAAAGCATAAAATCAACGTTTGTTGCAGTTTTTGACTTTGGCGACGCCGTTTTGCCGCTTTTCCCCATTTGTTTGGTTAAATATTTACGCGGCGTGCTTGCATAATTGGCCGGGCCAAGGCACATATACGCACATTATATGATGTATGTGTTGTTGTTGTTGTTGTTGTTTTTGCTTTTGTTGCAATTATATAAGCGCCAATGCGCGACGCGTGCTGACCCAAAAAGCAGCTTTGACTACGGTTGTTGACGCCAACGCAGCGCAGCACAGCAGATGCGACTGCAGCAGCAGATGCGACTGCAGCAGCAGCAGCAGCAGCAACAGCAGCAGCAGCAACAGCAACAGCAGCAGCAGCAGCAGCAGCAGCAGCAGCAGCAGCAGCAGCAGCAGCAGCAGCAACAGCGACAGCAACTGCCAAATGCATGCAGCGTAAACAAGTTAACTTGACAGCTAAATGCAGTTAGACATTAGATGGCCAAGTGATGAGCCTGTGCCTCACAGCCCCTGCCCCTGTTCACCTCTCCCTGCTCCACACCTTGGCAGCTTTGCAAATTGCCTGGGATACAGCCGAAAGCCGCCGTCAGTTGGCAGCCGTTGCAGTACCGTTGCTTGCCACACCAACCTACATAGCAGCGAGTACTCAAACTTGCACTCACACTCACACTCACACTCACACTCACACTCATATCCGTATTCGCATTCGCACTCTAACATGCTAAGCAGCCTAATGCACGACGACGCATGCGTGTGTGGAATGCAGCAGCGATGAGATAATTGCCAGGCAATTGAAACTATGCCATTGACTGTCAAATACCCTGTAAAACTCTTAATTGAAAATCACTGTAGCTAGCTGTAATTATTTCAGTTACCCTCTAGACTTTAGCATATTTCAGGTTTTAATGAAGCTCCAATTGCCTGATTTCATATCAATTTAGTTCATATCGAGTTTACTAATTGGATTATTGATGTATCTATGAGAAATTTCTATTTGTCGATTGATTTAAGCTAAGCTGACGTTTAATATGTGCTCGTAAAGATATTGCTAACTGTATTAGCTGTCTAATCAAGTAAAACAAATATTTTCAAAGGCCTTAAATTTAATTGAAAATGTTTTTCATATATAATCCGCATTTTATTTAATGGCCTATAAATTACAAAAACAAACCTAAAAAAAAAAAGTAAACTGCTGTGGTTTTTTTTTTTTATTATTATTTTGCCTTTTTTTTGCAGTTGAATTGTGTCAATTGGTCTGGCTGAGGGTCAAGCGCGGCCAATGCACGTCCGATCGTTGGCCAGCTGCGGTTGCACAGAGTGGATCACAATTTCTGCTGCGTTTCTCTATCTCTCTCTCTCTCTCACTCTTTGCATTTTCCACAAGTTTTCCACGCACGCATCTTCGAGCTGCCCTGAAAACCTGTTCATCTTGTTGTGCATTTGGTATTTGTTGTTGTTGTTGTTGTTGTTGTTGTGTGTGTGTTTTTGTTTTCGTATGTGTTTTTCCTGCCGCTTTTTATTTTTCATTATTGTTTGAGCTCAATTTCGTTACGTACAGCCGCAGAAAGCAAAAGGCATTGAAAGAGTAGAATTAAAAGGAGAGAAAGATAGATAGATACATATATGTACGTGTTTCCTTTGTTCTTGTTGTTGTTGTTGTCGCTGTTGTTGCCTTTGGCCATTAGGCGCAACATAACAGCAACAAACACGCATGGAATGCTAGCGGTTATGGAAATTCCTTTGAAGTAAGACAAATACACACACACACACACACACACACACACATACAGAGACACACACATTTAGAATGCTTCGACAACTTGTTGGCTCAAAGGATGCCACACAACAACAAGCAAAGAATAGTTGGCCTTTTCTCTTTATTCTCGTTGCTGTTGTTGTTGTTGTTGTTGTTTTTGGCAATGAAAATTGGCCGTGTAGACGACGGCTTAGTTAGAGACACCGACACTTGCTTATAAAGGCATCATCATCATCGTCACATTGCCTGTTTTTTGGTAGCAACAGCTCGAAATGCTGCTGAACATGACATTGCCGGTTTTCAGTTTTCCCCAGCGGGAGATTGCTGCAACGCCTACAAAAACAACGCTGCCACGATTATATTTATGTTTATGTTTATGTGTAAAAAAAAAAGATCTGACTGCTTTGGAGTTTCTCTGTTGTATTATTGTCCATGTGAAAATTGCCTAATCAGCGTTTACGTGAGCCGGTAACAAGCTGGCGAGTGAGAAAAGTAGACCGCCTATTTGTAAGTGGCGTGACTTTTGATGGATACTTCGAAAAATGTTTTCCTAATTAGAATATAAATAACAGCATTTTGTTGGCCATCTGAAGCATGTAATGATGCGCGCATGTTTACGAGTCGCATATATGATCCGACTGCTGCAGCGGTAATTGGTAACTAGAGCTATGCCGCTGCATTTCCTTATTGCTTTACGATGGCTGAAAGCTGGCGAAAAGGTTCTTAGGCAACGCGTTTGGGCTATGCACTGCAGCACAGTGGTCGGAAAGCTGGCAAAAAAAAAAAAAAAAACTAATTGAATGAGGAAATTGAGTTTATTTTATTTTATTTTTTTTTTTTCTAAATTTTTCTTTACAGTTTCATGCCATCAGCAAGTCATGTTAATTTAAATATATTTTTTTTTTTTTACATATATTAAATATTTTTCTAGCATCATTTCCCAGCACTTTTCTGCACCACTGTGCTGCAGCTGCCAATATGGCACACGAAAAGTTAGCGGAATATTTGCGCAATTGCATTTAGAACAGTTAGGCATACAAAAGACTTAAGCAACGAACTTGCATAAATTTTCAGCTGGCTGCGCATACAACAGAGACAACATTCAAAGTTGTTGCTGCAAATTAATCAAACGGCCACACAACGGTAAACGAAATTATGTAATGCAAGCTGCAGCCATGTAACACGCCCCACCTCACTTTACCCCAGCTCAACTTGAAGCTCACCGAAGCGTTTGAATCTGCTAAACTGTACAAGATTTCAAACACTTTGTTCTCGGCTACCCCTCGGCCCGTTGCCCTCACATGGGGCGTTCTGGACACTTTGGGCCAGGGCTATATATAACGCTATTGCTCCGACTATGACGCTGGCTATAATAATGGTAAGCGATATGCATGCGCGGAGCGTGTAAATAATTAGAGGCGACGAGCAAACTGGAAAAAAAGAGACAAAGCCACAGCCAGAGCCAGATCCAAAACCGAAGCTAAAAGCGAGCAATGATTAAGAAGTTCTTTTGTTTTTCGTGTGTTTTTTTTTTTTTTTTGAAGTTCACTTCTTGCTGCTGTTCTTCTCATTGTTCTTCTGTGGCCAAGTCCAAAAAAAAAAAAAGGTATTTTACTGAAGCATAACTTAAGCGGCGTCAAGTTAATTTTTATGGTTATAACATTCATTTGTTGGTAATTATGAAGCAGCCAGCAGCTGAGGCAGCAGCAGCAGCAGCAGCAGCAGCAGCAGCGGCAGCTGGCAGCAAAGCGCACTTGGTAATTAGACATTGAGGCAGCCAGCTAAAGCAGCTTAAGAATTGCGGTTGGTTCTGCGGGATGGGCCAATGAACTGCCCCCGTCCAACGAACTTGATTTGGTCTACGACTTTCTGTAAATGTATGTGTGTGTAAGTCTCTCTCGCTCTATGTGTGTGTGTGTGTGTGTGTGTGTGTGTGTACATGCAAATGTGTCTCAGGCAGCGCCCTGGCGAAAGGTCACCACACAGCAACAGCGACAGCGACAGCGGCATCGGCAGCAGCAGCAACAATTACAAAATATGCGTTAAAATGCATGCCGCATAACTCGACACGACCAGCAACAGCAGCAGCAACAGCAGCAGCAACAGCAGCAGCAGCAGCAGCCGCCGCAGCAGCAACAAGCAAAAACTGAAATAATATGGCCACAAATCGTGATAAGCAACGCCGGGCAAAAAAGTTATTCGCAAACATTGCCAGCCAGCAACAACAACAACAAATAAATAACAGAGTTGGCTTGACCAAGCCGCTGCGCTGATGCTCTCTCTCTCTCTCTCTCTCTCTATGTGCAAGGGCGGAAAGAGTATGAGGAATGGGCATGGTCACAGAAAAAGTGAGCAGAGAGTGAGAGAATGAAACTTGGTAATTGTAGAGACTTTTAAAGATTTATTGGTAAAGCTTGATGAGAATGCGCTTATATGCATGCTCAATTATGCCTCTGTACATAATTGAAATCAAAGACATAACTAGAAATAACATGCACAGACTCTCATATAATCGAAAGAGTTAAAGGCATTCATTTCCTAAGCTGAAGCCATCAGCAAGGTCTCAGAATTGTTGTTCTCAAAAGACTAATGAAGAATGCTTAAATATTGCTCTGTAAATGTTAATATAAATAAAATAAATAACAATTTAATATAAAATAAAATAAAATAAAAAATGAAAAACATGGTTAGATTATTATAGTTGACAATTTAACACATTATCCCCAACTGATAAACAGCTTATAAAATAAATTTATGTCAAGTGAAATGTTATATTCTCTGCAGCTTAAACATTGTGTTTTTCATTCTATATTTGTTTTCAATGAATTATTATTAAAATTAAATTAAATTTTTTACAAAAAAACTTGGAGTAAGATTTTAAAAAATTTAATTTAGTTTTAATAATTATAATTTTAATAATAATTAATTTTAATAATAATTACTTTGTTCAACTGCTAAAATTGCTTTGATGATTTTGATTTTTATTTAATTCTGTATCTTTTAAGCTTTTCATAAAACTAAATTATTAATATTATAGTACAAAAACATTAGCAGAAATCATATGAAGAGGTTTTACTTGAAAATTTACATTAATTAATATTAAGCTGAATTTAGTGCCTTTAAAAATGAAGCCTTATCTCTGCTAATAACTTAACATTTATATTTTAAATTTATATTTCTTTACAGACAAGCATTAAGTCTGACATAAATTGACAACACCTAAAAAATTTGAAGGGTATGTGAAAACGCAAAAAAAGAAAAACCAAACAAAAAAAAAAAACAGGCTTGGCCACAGCAACAAACAAATGGCCCAGGACTGAGAACGGCGACTGCGACTGCGACTGCGACTGCGACTGCGACTGCGACTGCGACTGCGACTGCGACTGCGACTGCCGCTGAGACAGGGCGACTGGGCGACTGGGCGATGTTCGATGTTCGACTGGGCCCGGCGCAGAACTGTGGCCCCGGTCAGCATTTTGTGAACCACTCTATTTATCAGATACGGGGCCGTGGCCCAACTAGTTGGCTCAATTGCTAGTTGGCCAGTGTACATATTATTGAGCGATTTTTAGTGCCGGCTGCGCGACTGTGCGCGGTTCGCTCATATTTTGTTTTGATGGCGCGCTGAAAGTCAACCCAACGCGCACATGTGTTGGAGTATGTGTATGTGTGTGTGTGTGTTTGTGTGTGTGTGTGTGTGCGAGTGTGTGTGTTAGTAGTAAAAGTTGTTGCCGTTGTATGTAGAGTGAACGACCATCAAGGTAAATCTGAACCGAACTAAACAATAGCCAAAGCCAAAGACGTCGTCGTGCTCCAGCTACAGCAACAGCTACAGCAACAGCAACAGCAACAGCTCCAGCCTCAGATCCAGCTACGTCTCCAGCCATAGCTCCAGGTGAATGTGCTGCTGCTGCTGCTGCTGCTGTAGCTGTAGCTGCTGCGGCTACTCTTAGTTGGCCTCAGCTTCGTCTCAGCCACTGACTCTGGGGTGTAGCCCGCAGAATTGTAACGCGTTTTTGTTGCTGCCTCAGCTGCCTTAGCCAGCGACCCGCAAACGGCTCTTTCTTATTGTTTTTGCTTATTTGTTTCTACGTATTAATAACATGTTGGATGCAATCGCAGCCTGGTTAAAAATATGCATATGCGGCATATGCGAGCAGGGGCTCACAGTCCAGCGAAGAATTATGAAAGGACGCAATTGCAATTGCAACGGCAGCGACTGCAGCGTGCGGCGTGCGGCGTGCGTGCAACCGCCCTGGACATTGGCCCAGCTCGCAACTAATAATAGTAATACAGCCCCAATAATAAGTTTTAATCATCATGATAATGGGCTCTACCTAAATGCAGGCATACAATATCCTATCCTATCCTATCCCAGCCCCAGCACAGTTCACAGCTCTCTTGCGCTTCACAGCCCATCAAAAGTTCCCAGCTACCCCTGTGAACTATCAGCCAATATTCACACTAGCAACGAGTCAGACTCTGTGCCGTTGCTGAGCTGTGATTTTGATGTCTCCATAAAAAAGTTTGTGGCTTTTATGTGTGTGTGGCATAAGTTGGCGTATTTTATAAGTTGTTGCTTTTAAGACCAAGTTGTTCCTTGTCTGCGCTGTCTCAGTGTTCTCTGTGGGCGTTACATTTGGAGCAATTCCTTTTTGGTTAGCCGTGTGTTCGACTAGTCTGGAACAGCTAAGTTGACTCACGTGAGAGTGCTGCACATTCATAGCAGCAATAATTTAATATATTTTATATTTAACACTGATTCGTTTTATGTTAATGTGAGTCTAGAATCATCTTCTGCATAAATATAAACATAAACATGTTGAATATGCAATAAAAATTTTTTTAAATTTCATAATAATTTATTCAAAATTCATAATTTTTGCTATATTTTTTCAGTTCAGATAATAATTCTATTTAAATTAGTAAAATTCATTTAAATAAACGCCAAAGCATTAATATCACATATATTATCGAGAGCCATTCAACTAATAATTAAATTTATTTAACATATTCTTAGTCATTTTTTTGGTATATCCAAAAATGTGATTTAGATCACAAAAAAAAAAAAAAAAAAAATTAAATTAAATTAAATAAAATTAAAAAATAAATAAAAATAAAAAAAAATATTAATAAATAAATAAATTAATACATACATAAGATTTTTCATATATATAAAAAATATGTACACTAAAATATTATCTAAGCCCATTGAATTCTTAATTAAATTTGTTTAGCATATTCTTAGTAATTTTTTGGGGTTTCCAAAAATGTGATTTAGCTAAAACAAAATAAATAAAAAATAAATAAAATATAAAAAAAAAATAAAATCAAATTAAAAAAAATTAATTTAGTATAATAAAAATGAACGTTAAGAATAAACAAATTAAGCTATTTTATCATAGAGTTAAGTCCTGATCAAAATATAAACAAAAAAAATAAAATAAAGCAATGAAAACAATTTGCATATTTAGTACCAATAAAAATGTTTAACTATTAGCAAAGAACTTAGTCCTATTCACGTATTTGTCAGGCCAAAAAATGAGAGTAAAGCATTTAAATATAAGCTAACAAATATACATACATATAAATATATATACACTTGATTTTTAATTTCTGCATAAATTATTGTCTATGACGAGCGACCATTCGAATTTCATTGACCCAAAAATAGGCTCAGCTTTTTATGAACTGTTTTGTCCACACCCCCTTGAGAGCTCTCACAAACTATGTCAAAGGCTGTAAAAAGTGTTTTAAAACTCGAGAAGCTAAAATTAAGATATTAAATTCTTGATTGATGAACCTGATTATACTCTCGTTTGATTGACAGAGTTTGCCAGTTCCCACAACCCGAACTTAATGTCAATTTAATTATGCATAGGCAATAGCAGGCTCAACCGATCGCCGACTGGAGCAGCCCATCAATGTGATATGACATCATCAATAATATCAGCACGCATCAATGAAGTCTCAAGTTTTCAAGTCACGTCTTTCAGAAAAATACACTTTGAAGAAGAAGAAAACATATGTTAAATAAAAATCCTATTAAAAGCTTTCGAAACAAAAACAAAAACGAAAAAAAAAAACGAAATGTAATACAAAGTACGGGCGTAAATTTATTTTGTTAATGGCAAAACGAATGGCAAATATTCCCCTTCTAGCACACACGCAACTCCCCCTCAGCGTGACTGGTGCGTGTCTTTGAACTTTCGCATTTGAGGTTTTGACTTTTTGGCGGACTTCGACAGACTCGAAAAATCGTGCAATTCATTATGGCCAGAATGAAAGAAGGCTAAAAACCTATTGACAGTAATTGCGTTTAATAATACAACGAGTTACCGTTACAACGAATGCCGAGAAGGGCTCAGCAGCCAACAAGCATTAATCATTAAAGACAAACTATAAAAAAAAAGAAAAAAAAACTAAAATGGCTTAAATATTGTTTAAAGAGAAGCGAACCGCAGCAGCAGCCCGGTCGCTGCTCAACTTATATAACACTTAAATTTTATGCGAACCATAAATAAATATTCTGCTTGTGGTCGAGATGTCCCGGCGAGAGCGAATAGTGAACTCGGCAGATGCTGCTGCTAGCCAGCAGCTGTTTTATGCATCGATTAATCTAATTAAGATGTCATAAACATTTACGCTGGCATAAACAGTGGCAAGTTTGTGTCCTAAGTCTTTTGTTTGGCATACATATAAATTACAATCAGAATTGTTGCCCATATAATTAAGGTCGTTCTTAGTTATAGATTGAATTTATGACTAACGTTGCTTGAAATTGATCATGCCTTAGATACCCTGTAGTTGTGATAGAGATCGTGCTGCTTTTTATCTAATAGAGTTCAAGTCTAAACGATTGTCTTGCGTCAATTGATGCTCACTCTACTTTTTATAGAACTTTAATATTCAATTTGAGTAGAGTTTATTTATTAATGGTATCTTGTAGTCTGGCATTCTTGATTGCTTAGATCAGATGCGGTCAGCTGTGCGCTTGCTGCCGCTGCTGCTGCTTCTAATGCCCAGTGAGCGGCGTTTTTTTACTTTTTTTTTTTTGTTCTGTGACGCAAGTACAACGGATTCGTATATATTTTGCCAAGTCTGTGAACTGTAGCGAGATATGTGGACTCAAGGCAAGCAGCTTGGCCAGCTAGCAGTGCTTGGCGCTGCACGGTGATTTAATATAATTTAATTTTCGGTGACTGCGTTTTCTTATATGCAAATCGTATTTGGCCGAAAACTCGTTTGCCATTTGCATTAGCCTTTTGTTTTATTGTTTTTTATTTAATTCGAATTTTTTTTCCTCGCTGACATTTAAAACGTGAAAAGCAACTGAATTTAAGGCATTGCCGTTCTACATGTAGTCAACTTTTTTTGTTGGCACCCACTCAATATAATTTTGTAACTGTAAATATTGTGTGCGCTGCGATTGCATCATTGGATAATTTCACAAATTCATGAAATGTCTCGCTGCTCGAGTTTCCTTTTAGCGCTTTATTGTATCGAGTATTTTTACAAGCGACAAGTTACCAAAAATAGTCAATTGTCCACTTTGGGGTTTTTCGACTTTGGTTTATTTTGATTATTTATTGACAGTTGCCCGTTATGTGCAGCTGAAGAGGGAGAGAAAAAAAAATACGTTTCGTAAATGCCAAATGCCTCGCTGAACCCAGCCCCAAACGAAGGCACAGCTTTCACTTCACTCAAGCCGTTGCAGTTGCAGTTGTTTATTTATTTATTTATTTATTTAGTTATTGATTTACCTTATTTATTTGTGTATGTGGAGTGCAGAGTTGAATTTGCCACACTTTGAATTTGTGGCAAGTCAAGTTCGTGTCTTGAGTCTTTCGTTGCGCTCGTGCTCAACTGTTGGCCCATGGCCCGCCCCGCTCTGCCCGCCTTGCATTGGCGGGGCGTATGGTAATAATCATTTTGCACGGACTGCCCGTCCGTTCGTCCCTCTGCCAGCGCTGTTGGCGGCATGAAACTTTGTAGGTAAATTGCGCTTAATGATTATGTTCAACGAGCTTTACAATAAATATATTGCTTGGTCCAGGGCATGAGCCGCCTAGACGCCTGGCACATGGACACCAAAAATAGCAACACGCTACGAAGGTGGCGGAATTTATGTCTCTCTCACTCGAGACACCAACGGAGGCTAGGTGCGCCTCCTCAAAATGACTTTAATTCAATTAGGAGCTGCTGCAATTTACGAGCCACTCGCAGCATCTGCGTAATAGATTTATTTTTAAGACCCCATCAGAAAATTACTCAATATTAGGTCGATTGTTCGTGCAAGTGCCACGTTAACCTCTATTATTCAATATACGTATATATATAGATATAGATATAGATATGTATAGACGGAATTAATAACGAACGCGGCTGTGTATTGTTTAAACAAAAGTTTGCTGTTTATCTCAAGGCCGTAGCTATTCAGGCGGCAATGCGAAATTTGTTTGCAATTCTCTTGCTATTGCATTGAGACATTGAGACATTGAGACATTGAGACAAGACAAGCGCTCAATTAATTTTTATTTTTCTTTCTTCAAACTAACGAAAACAAAAACAAAATTTTAAATTATTCACAAAATTAAGAACAATAATAAGATAAATATATAAATAAAGAAGAGTGAGATTAAATAGGGTGAGACCAACTAGTAGATACTATGCATCCCTGATAATTATAATTATTATTTTCATACTTATCAACACGATTTAAATATCATTAATAACATCTTCATTGTCAGCTTGTTCATTATTAAATTCAGACTTTTACATATATAAAAACTGGCTGTTACTTGAATGCGCTAACAACTGTAATACCCTTTTTACTAAACGGGTTTCAGGTAAAAGAATAATAAATAAATTAGCAAATTTCGGAGGTTGTTCCGCAAATGGTTTTTGAAAATAAATAAACAAGCTATAAAGCGTAAAGTACTCAAAAAAAAAAAAAATAAATAAATACAAATATTTTCGATGCGAGCTAATGCAGCTTATAAAAAAATACAAATAAATAAAATAAAAGACTTCAAGTTTTCGAAAATTATTCATGAAAATTTTATATGATATATCAATCCTCAATTTAGATATATTGTTAGTATTAATATTATATAAATGGTTTCATTCGATTCATTTTTAAACTTCATTTAGCGTTAAATATTTATTGACCTAATCCAAAATTAAATTTATAAATTTTTGACTCAAACATCAACCAAAAAACATTAACAACAATAACAAAAAATCGTACTCAGAGTTTCATTAATTATTTAAATTTCTATTTATGTCAAAATATAAATAAAATAAAAAATGTTTCATTAAAATAAACATGGCTTCTGTCTAGGGTATTACATAGTTAGAAATTCCCTCAGTTCTGCTGACTAAATTATTAAATGTTTAAATTAAAATATCTTCACTTGACCAAGTCAAAGATAGAAAAAATAATTGTCCAAACAATAAAAATTTGCTTTTTATCATGTGCCGCCCTCAAGTGTTTTTTCATTTTGTATTTTTTGGTATTTATTTATTTTTTTGCTGACCTTCAAGGGGCGGTTGATATTACCGTGCTGCTTGAATGGACAGCAAAGCGTAGAAATTGAGAGAAAAAAAAAATGGCAGACAAACTGAGTGATTTGAGTGATTGTTTGACTGACAGCTGATGTGCTGCAAAATATCATAAACACAAATATTTCTTGACTGCATGAACATAGGTTAAATAACATGAAACTAATACTTAGAATAAATTTTTAAGTTTATATATATATTATAAATATATATTTCAATTTTATTTTTCAATATTTTCAGATATGCTGTGCATATGTATAGAGAGAGTTGACTGTAGTAAAAACTGATTTTATATTGTGGTTAAATTAAACATAAATAAAATACCCATATTCCAGTTTCTAATATAACTTTCCTATATTTTTTGAATTGAAAAAATAGTATAATAACATAAAAATAAAAAAAAAACATACATAAAATTTAAATTATTATTTAAATGATATTATTAAAAAAAAAAATGAAAAAGAAGAATTAATAATTATCTATATATCTATAAAATACATTTATTTATATCAAAATAAAAAAAAAAACAAATATAAATATAATAAAATATAAATATAATAAATTACATATAATTATATATTAATGAATTATATATAATATAAATACATAAATCTATTTTCAAATGCTTAACACTTAAAAATGAATTTAATATAGCGTACACTACTTAATAATTACACAATTATTAAGATTTATGAAATATTCAAATTACAGTCAAAACTTTAATTAATAAAAAGTGTTGTTGGTAACCGCAGCAACAATAAACATAAAAAAATATTTAAATTTTTTTTTAACTAATTGAAAGCAATAAATAAATTGTCAGGCTTAAAAGCTCAAAGCGCTTCTAGATACGCAACTTGTTTGCGGTTGCTGCTGGGGCGGTTTAGATTTTGTGGCTTTACTTCTAATTGTTGCATATTGAATGTTGGGTTAATTAGCGAAAAAAGTAATAAATAAATAAATTGATTATAATGTGGATTTTCAACTTACCAATAATTTGTTGCTACTCATTTCTCCGCAAAAAATCAATATCTTGGTCTGCTTTGAATGTGATGTCAGCTAATCGAAACCTTTTTTCCTTTTTTTTTTTAATTATTTGTTGTTAAACACTTTGTTGCACTTTGTATTTAATATTTGTTGGGTAAATATTTTTGGTGCTCAGTGTGAAATCATTATACACACACACACACACACACGGCCACAAAATACGCGCATAGAACGAGTATTTTCTTTTGTTGTATGCTTAGTTTTTTTTTTTAATTTTTTTATGAATTGTTTCATGCAGTTTTCCTTAAGGGTCTGTAAGAGATGAATTGGGAGTTTAGCTGGGGTTATGCAACGCCAACGCAGGTACAAGCAGTGCGAGCGAGAGGAGAGCGAAGCAGAAGAGAAGAGAAAATCAATTGCATTCAATTTGAGTGGCCATAAATAAGCAAAGTGGGCGCACATTTATCATCGCTGGGGACTGTGCAACAGAAACCCAACTGTTTCGTTGCTTTTTGTTGTTGCCCTGTTGCATGCCCCAGCAGCAGCAGCAGCAGCAGCAGCAGCAGCGGCAGCGGCAACAGTTGCTGGCCATTATTTGTTTTTATTGTATGTTACCACGGCATTGCATACAAATTGCAGTCGCCACGCGGATCATTTGTTGTGTTGGCGTTTAATTTGCCAATTTTTATGAATTATTACAAACTAGCGCAGAAGGGCTTGTGAGGCTGTGAATGCGACTCTTGATCTGTTTGCGCTGCAACAATTTGCATCTGCAACATCAGCAGCAGCAGAAGCAGCAGCAGCTTCATTAAGTGCTAAATTTAGACAGGCAGTGCCCATAGTGCTCCGAACCTGAAGCTGAACCGGATATGGCTTAATGCAGCAGTAGCAACTGCAACAGCAACAGCAACAGCAACAGCATCAGCAACTGCAACAGCAACAGTAACAGCAACATAGTTGCCTAGTGGCCATTGGCCAGGCCTAGACGAAATTCTTGGCTACAGCTTTATTTAAACACAATTATTTGCCTCGGCCAAGACGTTGCTGCTGTTGCATTTTCTTTGGCTGCTGCTTCACTTACACATAAATTTGCATGTGCAACAAATTTTAGTTGCTGCTGCTGCTGCTGTTGCCTCTCCGTGTTTCGTTGATGTTGTAATTTAGTTAATTTTGCCTATTCCAAGGTGGCAGCAGAACAACAACAATAACAACTGCAACAACAACTACAACAACAACTACAACAACAACAACAAGAAGAAGAGCTACAGCCAAGACCCAGCTGCCGACTCATGCCAATTGTCGGGGCGGCTCGTGCTTAGTTTTATAAAGTTGTTCAGTTGGTTGCGTTGGCGTTGGCATTGCCTTCTGATTTGTATTTTATTTTTCTTTATTTGGATTTTTTATTTTGATTTCGATCTTCGCTTTTATGCTCTGCTCACGCTGCACTGTTGCACTTTAATTTTATTGCTGCCAATTTAGCTAATTGTATTTATGTTCACAATTTTAAATGCGAATTATGCCAACTGCTGACGGCATTTAAATTATTTATTAAGAACACAACACAGGCACACACACACACACACACACACACCCACTGATTCTACTTAGTTTGTAGCTATGTTAAAGTCACTTTGATAACAATATTTAATATTGATTATATTATGCAAAATTCTAGAAAGTCAAAAGATTTCTTATTCAAAAAAGGTTACTAATTTGCATGGATTTTAAATATATGTAAATAGTGAAAGGTTGAAGGAAACAAATTTTTCTTTTTGTTAGAAAGTTTTTATTAGAAATTATTATTTGTTATAATATTTATTTATAATTTATTTGAATTGAGTTAGAATTTCAGAGAGAAATCAAAATCTTTTTACTTTCAATCATTGGATAGTTGGTTGACAAATATTTATAAAATTTAATAATGATTTAAAGATTAAATAAATTTTAAGAAAATTCTTTATCAAAATAAAAAAGTTAATTTCCCATTTTTGTGAAATTAAAAAAATAATAATAATAATTATCTTTGCAATATTCAGAATTTATGGTATGAAAAGTACTAGATTATTTATTTATTTATTTATTTTTATTAATTTTATTATTATTATTATTATTTAATTTTTTTTTATTTATTTATTTTAGTGTTCATAAATTTATTTTTATTATTTATTTCCAGTTCTTAAAATTTGAAAAATATTGTTTAATGTGGTTTAATGTTTATAAATTCATTTTTATTAAACTTTGTAGACCATCTAGAAATATCTACATATCTTTATTCAGATATAAAAATCCATTTTATTTAAGTTCTAGAACATTAAGAAACATTCACAGTCTTTAAGTCTATCTTCTAATCAATTGGAAAATCCTTTTTAGTTGAGTTCTAGAATATTGTGGAACACTCGTGATTAATTGATAGATTATTAAAACACTTTAGAAACTGTTCAATTTTATTATTTAAATTTGAATAATTTAAAAAATTATTAATTATGGATTATTCAATTATAATTGTTAGACCGATGCACATAAAATAAATTAATTGAAAATTCGCACACACAGTTTTCGATTTCAGATTTTTCGCAATTTCTTATGGAGAGTTCTATTCTATGTACTCTCAGTTAGTTGGGTTGCGATGCGCACTGTGTGCGACTTGTGGCTCGGTAGTAAGCGCGACTCGGAATGTGGCAAGATGCGCAGGCGCTGCCTTTACGGACCCCCAACGAGAGACGACGTAAGCGTTGAATGACGTAAGCGAACGCGAGTCAACGAACGGTGCGTGTAAGCCGAGCTGGAGCGAGACAGCGAATTGACGTAATGGAGCTAAGCTGAGAGATCCCACTCGTTACTTACTACTGACTTACTGAATGAAGTAGTCGAGCAGGCGACGACCACGACGACGACGACGACGATGGAATGACGACGACCACACTTCACACGACGAGGTGCGCAGCAAGACTGAGCGCGAGCGCCTAACCAGACTGCAATTATAAAAGATGGAGACGTTGGCGCTGGCATTGGAGCTGAACGGAGACGGAGATATACCGCATTAGACGAAAATGGACAAAATGGAGAGAAACTCACCAGTGGCCACCACTCTTGAACTTGACCAAATGCACAAATTGCAGAGGCGCGAGAGTAACTCGCCTTGCTTATGCTCTGGCTCTCTTTCGTTCGCTCTCGCTCTCTCTCTCTCTCTTGATCACTCTATCTACTCACGTTCGTTGGCTCTCGCTTGTAAACAAACGCGTTCCAGTGTCAGCCACTGACAGCTGGAACGAGTTTTCGCTTGGCGCGCATCACGTGGCCGGCTTCGGTTTGTTTTGGTTTTTGAAGCTGCGCTGCTGAGCGGACGGCTCGGCTCTGGTTGCCGGTCTGGCTTTGTTTACAACTGTGACGTCATCGTTTTGACACTTCCAATTGGCAATGAGCAACGCAGCGCAGTCGCTAGCTGCGTCGTGGTGAGTTTTCTGCTCGCCTCTGATCCAAGCCAAAGCTTTTGTGGAAGCGAAACGTACAGAAATGGCAACAAAAAAGAGAAGAAAAAAAAAAAATTGATATTGAATTTCATCTTAGCGTTCGGGCCGTGCAAATTGTTGTTCTTTTGCTAAGCCTCACATTTGTCTGGCTTTGAAATCGGCTTAAAATCAACGCCTGCGTGGGTGTCCTCCAGCGTCTACGTGTCGCCACAAGATGCCGGCGACTCGCTGCCCTCCACACAGCATAAATCCATACGCTTATTAATGGACTGTGTCAAATTTTGGCTGATTTTGATTTGATTTCATCGCTCGGTGCAATGACATCATGTAAAGCTGCTATTATTATGTGATTTATAATTAATGCGAACCGTGAAATTGCAATTATGTAATACCAAATGTTTGACTCCATAAGATGAATAGAACTTTTTTTTTTTTTTTGTTTTTTTGTTTTATTTTTGCGTGTCTTAAGTTAATGTGTTTTGGCATTCTAAAAATTGGGCTTATTGGTAAAGATAATTAAGGAAACATTAAAAACAAATTATTTTCTGAATTGATATGTATTTCATTTATAAAATCATATTTTTGAAAAGATAATTTTTCTTGCATTGTAGGTAGCTAGTATTAACTAGTATTTGAACTGAAAGAGGAAAGGGAAAAAGTGAAAAGGTGTAAATTGAGGTGAGGCTATAAGTGGATAGTATAATAATTAGATTTCTAACTCAAGGTGTTAATTATAGCACTTATAATAAATATACTGAAACCTCTAAAAATGACATATGAAAGCCGAGTTAATTTTTATTTTATTATATTAGAATTAGAAATTATATAAAATAAAAAAAAATATTTATTAAATAAAAAAAAATAATTAAAATTAAATAAAAATTAGAAACTATATCAAATAAGAAATATTTATTAAATAAAATAATATAATTAAATAAAATTAGAAAAATATTTATTAAATAAAACTTTATTTCAAATTAAAGAAAAATTATAATAATATATTTATTAATAAAGATTGCAATTAAAAAAAATATATATCTATTAAATATTAATTACAATAATTCAATATATATTGGCAAAATTTTCTTATATAAATACAAGAATTTATAAATAAATAAAAATAGAAAATATAAACATAGTTAACATAGAAAAACTATCACTATATATATATAACCATTGCAAATCAATTTCGAACGTAAGCTTGACTCCTATTGAACTTTATCTTAATGGTCTCGTAACTCCCTTAGAAGCTAAAAATGTAGAATTCTTCTTGTGGAACACTTCTTGGTTCTAGCAATTTTATGCTTGACACCATGAGGAAGTTAAAACATATCAGTTTAAGAGGCTCGTAAAGTAACGAAACATTAATTTGATGGTTGACAGTGCTGTGGTGTAGTTCGTGTCCTAAGTCTTCAGTTTATTTTATTTTATTTTATTTTTTGTTCAGTCTTTGGAGTGGCTGAAGTGTCCATCAAGTGTATGCACATGAAAATCGTGATGTTGCTGACCTGATTGCGTAACCGGCAGTCGTCCGGCCCACAACCAACACCTCCTCAAGTTGTTTGTGGCAATTAGTGAATGCAAACAGCAGCAGCAGCAGCAGCAGCAACACCTCAAACTCAAGTACAAAGCCAAACACACACAACATTAATACGAGTACTCGACTTGACTTGGCTTGACTCGCCTCGCCTCGCCTCTCATTTGTGACTATTAGCACTTTTAGCTAATTAAATTAGCGCCGCCTCTAATTTTTTTGTGTAGCTATGCAAATAGCAATGGATCGCAATGAATGCTGTTTGAGCAAGCTTTTATGTGCAATTAATTATTAGCCCTTTTGGCATTCAAGTTGCCTGCAGTCAGGCAAAGAGCTCACGATAAGATAAGGCGAAATCAGAGTTGTGGAACAGTTGAATTTATGCCGTCATATAATTCGATATGCGCTTAACAGCCACCAGGTTTAATGGCTTTGGCACTATTTTTACCAGTTTACAGTGCGTGCGAACAAAGTAACAGATTCTCAAATGGGCTCTGGCACTTTTATGGGCAAAGCAGCTAGCAGGATGCACAACATACTAGAGAGTCAGAGTCACAGTCAGAGTCGAAGTCAAAGTCAGAGTCAGAGTCAGAGCCAGAACCAAACTGTCAGTTTCAATTTGAATGCTCAACTTAATCCGCGCGTCACTCTCCGAGCTGCTAGAAGAGGAGCAGCAGCAGCAGGAGTAGCAGGAGCAAGAGTAGCAGAAGCAGGAGCAGTAGAAGCAGGAGTAGTAGAAGCAGCTCTGATTCTCATGTGTGTGAGAGCTCTTTGGAGGGGTCTAGGCAATTTAAGCGGCGTCGGCGCGTCATCAAAAGCAAAAAGAGCCACAACCAAGTCAAGTGTTTGTCTGTCCCGAGCGTATTCAAAATTAATTTCAGACAAAGTTGAAATTTTTTAATTATGGGTTTCAGTCACAAGCTCCAACAAGTGCTGTGCTCGCTGTTTTCGGTTAGAGATGAACGCAAACCGTGCTCTGAATTTCAATTGCGGGCAGAGAGTAACACGATAAAAGGCATCAAAGGGGAACAAATTGAGTTGGGTAGAGTTGGCAGAGATGTATTGAAGAGCGAAAGGTAAAGTAAAGGAAATATAAGTTCTTTTTAGTCTATAATTCTTATAATATAAAAATGCAATTAAATATATATATATTGTAAATTTATGTTTAAACTAGAAAGTAAAAGCAAAAACTGAATCTTAGCCTTATTAAAATCTTTAAAAATAAAATCCAATAAAAAAATATCTCAACAAAATGAAAAATGAAATTTATATTATATCTGCAAGGCTTTCCGCGTCCCATCTCTAGTTGCCGCTGGACATCGCTGTGGGTTGGCCGTTGTATTTTAACGTACAGCATTCGGCTTAATTGAAATCCGAGTTCAAGTCATGCGTGAGTCTAGTGTGGTCCTTGCTGCGTAAATTGATTTGTTTACAGCGTCGTGGATAACGTGTTGGTTTTTACAGTTAAAATTGAAAAATGATATTGTTGCATGCCTGTTGCAAATTAAATCCGAAAGGCCCCCTCCACCAAGCCAAGTTGAGATCTCTGTAGTAGCAGCAGCAACTTAAGTAGTTTTAATGAGGGGTCCCAATCGCCTCTGGGGTTAACGCTGTCTCTGTGCCAGTGCCTCACAAAAGTCCGGTACAGTTGACTCGTCAGGTGCTATAGGTTGTACTTGAAGAAGAGGAATATG
Organism: Drosophila stalkeri; assembly: GCA_035047405.1. Taxonomy (NCBI): domain Eukaryota; kingdom Metazoa; phylum Arthropoda; class Insecta; order Diptera; family Drosophilidae; genus Drosophila; species Drosophila stalkeri. The sequence continues at coordinate 13,718,395 of JAWNPR010000039.1, forward strand.
AAGAAGAAAGTGCACATAACTGTAGCTGCTGGGAAATGATTGATTGTCTAGTTAAAGGTAGCAAGGCGAAGAAATTCACCCACCGAACAACCAATTAAGCCAAGAGCCATACGAATGTAGTGACACAGTTTCGTGGCTTTGTCGGATTGGGGAAATGGGAATCTATTAAATCTTGGCCAGTTAATTGACAGCCAAACAGCACTGATCATCACTTCTCACATAACTGCGAATTCATGACCAAATATTAGTGGCCAAATGGTGGAGGATCTCTCAGCGCAAACCTGTCCACACTTCATTCTTGGCCAAGCCAGCCCAGGCCAGTCCAGGCTGCCACTCACTGATCATCGGTTATGCACGGCTTAAATATCGACTGCGCTATCGATTGGTGGACAGGAAAACGGTAAAGGGGGCGGGCGCGCATGGCATTAGGCAGCTTACATGTCTGTTGTTGGCCCATAAAAACTATAGACGCCAACTGCAACTCGGTCGTTGGCCGCAGGTGTCACATAGCCGCAGGGCGTTGCAGGCGCTGCTTGCTGATTAGCGACGCGTTTTGCATGCAGACGATAGAAAACAGTGGATCCTCTGTCAATAGAACATGGCAAAAATCATAAAAGTAATGAAAACTTAATATTTTGTTATAGGTAATTAAACACGATGCCAGAATGCATTTGTTGCCAGTAGATTAATTTTAAATATAGTTTTGGTCTATTATTTATATATTTTTTAAACAAAAATTACATTTATTTAATTTAATTTTTGGTTAAACTTTTTTTTAATAAAAATTACATTTTATTTCTTCTAATTTTAATTTTGTTTTCATTTTTAATTAAAATTTATATAATTGTTTTATTTTTTTTTATTTTTTATTGTATTTTATTTTATTTATTTATTTTATTTTATTTATTTATTTATTTTATTTTATTTTATTTATTTATTTATTTTATTATATTCTTTATTTGTTGTATATAACCAAATAATTGAATTTTTAGTGTATGCCATTTTTTTTTATAAATTATATTTTTAATATTTAAAATTAAAATTAAAATAAGTGAAATAATATTTTTTAATTGTTTTTTTTTTAAATAAATAAAAAAAAAATATCTATATAAATATATAGTATAGTTATATTTAATTTATTTAATAAAAAAAAAAAAACAACAATTTTTTTGTAATTTTACATTTAACAAAAATCACATTTTTCATCTTTGACATGAAACTATGAAGTATCAGCATGTGCTTTGATTCATTACAAATCTTGAGGTATGCTCCGTCAAGTGCCCTTAAAGTTTCTTAAATATCTTGAACAATTCATAATTTCAATGTTTACATGATTTTTTGCAACACAAACTGAGCAATGACTCCACAGTGCGGCGTCGTCTAGCTGTCGCCAGTGCCTGCAGCAGTGACTCTGCTCGTGTCCTGGTGCAAGCCTCAAAATGATAAGAATTTGCTAGGTGAAGTCAGGGAACGTGGCCAGTTGTTGGTCAATGCCTAAGCTCGATCTCGGTGTCGTTTGCCACGCATTAGAATGTTAAGTGATGGGTTAATTGCAGCTGATCAGATGAGTTTTTGTTCGCCTCTTTGCTGTCTTTGAAATTTTGTATGCAACAGCGGCATGCCATTTGCGACAATCACGAAATGCCAACAGCATTGAGGCCTAAACAGTGAATTCCTTTGAATGCACGGCCAAGGTCTGCTGAAGCGATCAGCAAATACTCTTGCAACGACAAATTAGCAACTTGGCAGCCAAATGAGCTAACAACAGTCCAAGTCAACCCGAAGGGCAGCCAGTCGTTTGTAAATGCTAATTAGAAATGCAGCAGCAAAAGTGTTGAAGCTGCAGCAGCACCAGCAGCACCAGCAGCAGCAGCATCACGTTGGCAGTCATAAATTGTGGCCAACACAATTGCGTGCGCTCAGCGTGTGCCTCCTTGCTAGCCGGCAGCCAATCAGGCAGGCAAATGAACTGTCAACTGATATATGTGCCCAAGACGAAGATGATCTATGGCCAGGGCGTAAGCAGGAGGTGTGTGTGCAGCTCACTCTCGCTCTCTCTCTCTCTCACTCTCACTCTCTCTCTCTCTCTGTCTTTCTCTGTGCGTGGCTTGTGTGTGTGGCAAACACACGCGCCAAATAAAGCACACACAAATAATCATAAATCAGTGGCAAAAGCAGGAGGCAGGCAGCAGGCAAAGTTAGAAACTATTTTTCTGCTGTCAATTTGTTGGCGCAGGAGGCGCGAATGCTGGTCGTGGCACTCATGCGCCGCTCCTAACTCATTTGCCACGCCCACACATTTGTTTGGTCCAAATTGCACAACTACTGGAATTGCTGTCTCTTTTGGTCTTTAATGACAGCCTCAATGTTGTTTGCTTAGCTCTCCATTTGATTAGCCGCAGGAGTTGCTGCCGCTGGCTGCCGCTGCAAATAGAATTTTCTATTTGCCAGCGCCAATTTGTGGCGCGCAAATTGCAAAAGAAGAGAATAAAACTCATTCACAAAACAATCATAACACTGACCTCAATTTCCTGCCAGTTGCAATCACATTTCCATTTACCTTTCTCAGTTCTCAGTTCTCAGTTGTCAGTTCTCAGCGCGCTGCGGCTCTGCAGCGTTCGGTTGTATAATTCTAATCAGAGACGCTTCGCAATTATGACCAGCTCAGCGGTACATGAAAAATCAATAAAAGCACAAAACAACATTACATTTCTTCTCCACTTCTCGCCGATGATTTGCTTTTGATGATGCGCACGAACGGAACCCGAAAAAAAAAGTAGCACAACAATTGGCACAGAAATGAAATAATTTGCATTTAATGGCGCTCGCCGCGTGGGCCGCATGGGCCGTATATGGATTGGAGTTAGAGTTGGAGTTGGAGTTGGAGTTGGAGCTGCTGGCTATCTAAAGTTGCCATGGGCATGCATATGGTTTTGGCTATGGCATTAACTGCAAATGGCGGTGCAAGTTCAAAATCATTAGGGTCTGTAACTATGCCGAGTTCGTTGCCAGAGAGTCCAAGAGATCTTTTGTTCGGCGCAATTTGCGCTTTGCGCTGTCACGATTAATAACGCTGTCATAATAACACTTTTCTGTGATTGATTTAAGACAATTACAGAAAAGAGGAACACAGCGCTCACGTTTGAGTGCCGCCTGAGTGATTGGCGCTGCCGCTTAAGAAAGAGATTATCAAGTTGCCAAATGGGCACGTCCGTTTTGGACTGCATCTGCGTCTGCGGTCTGGGAATGCTGGAACGGCAAAGTGTTGAACCGCGCAGACATGCTAAATTAAGCTGAAGAAGATGGCTATCAACACCACCAACACCGCCAACAAGCATAAGCTTCACCATCGAGAACTCTGTACAAGTTGCTGTTGCTGTTGTTGTTGCTGTTGTGGTTAGTTTAGGTACGCAGCCAAATCGCTTGATGTTGATGGCTTACAACAAGTAATTGGCAGCATCCACATGTTGGCGACGGCCCCAACACCAGCCGCCACTAGCCACAGCAACGGGCAACGAGAGCAGCCTCATCATCTTCATCAACTGTTGCGTTGCTCGTCCAAGCGTCGCTTGTGTCAAAAGGTTTAATTTTTTTTTATTTATTTTTTTTTTTTTCTTTCTCTCCCTTGCTTCGATACTCGTACCCTCACCCTGTACCCTCAATCTGTAGCCCTAACCACCTGCTCAGCCTTCACTCCCCACGCGCCGCTTGTAATAACATTTCATGCTGCGCTCTTTGGTCTTCAACCCGAACCTCTTACATGGCTGACTGGCTGCATCACAACAGCAACAACAACAATGCTCCATCCTCCATCTGCGTCAATGTCAGCGCATCGAGTCCAAGTCCAAGTCAAGTCCCCTGACACACGTCGCCAACAACAGCTCCTCGCTTATTGGCCGCTGCCTCTTGCAGTTATTGTTATTGGCAATGTTGTTGCTGCTGCTGATGTTGCTGTTGCTGCTGCTCTTGTTGGCTGGGTCAAGTTCAAGGCTTCCCACTTTGCGACTTTTATGCGTTTTTCGCGCTGGCCCGCTAAAATTTAATATGCCCCGAACGCACTTTAGCTGAAATTGGCACACGATGCTGCTGGCTGGCACAGCTCTTGTGACTCGCAGTCAGTCTGTCAGTCGATTCAGGTGTTAGAAGAGCTAAAGGGCAGATTGCTTTTTATGCCAATTGAAATGAACGTCTGGGACCATAAAAGTTCTTATTAGTGCGCAGCTCGGTGTGGGTAATAAAATACAACAAATTTGTTAAAGCTGAAATGTATTTTCGATTACATTTTGATTCTTTTATTTTATTTTTTTGCGGTTAAATTGGCGAGACTTAATGGCATTCTATAATTGATACAAAATTTTGATAACAATTTAATGCTTATTTCTAAGTTGATTTTAAACTTATTTAAGTAATAATAGAATTCATAATTTTATTTTGTTTTTATCAAATTCGTTTTTTATTTAATATTTACTGAATTATTCGCATTTGGCGATATTCTTCATCAAATAATAATATAATGGAAATATTGCGAATAACAAAATAATATATATATATAAAATAAAATTCTCAAGAAAATGCTTTCAATATTGAAATGCTTAGCAAAATTATAATTAATATTATTATTATTATTTTTTGTATTCTATTTTATTATATATATTTTTTCTTTAATTTAATTTTATTTTAATGTTATTATTTTCTGTATTTTATTTTATTTTATATTAATTTATTTTCATTAATTTAATTTTATTTTGTTATTTCCTAGCTTTTGGCTTTGCATTTATTATTTAGTCAAGCTTAGCTAAGTGTGAAGTCTATTATTATTATTATTTTTATTATTTTTTTTTTCATATTATTATTATTATTATTATTTTTTTTTTAATAACTTTATTAGGCTATACATCATTTTATCTTTAAAATGATATTTTTGATATCGTTCTGCAGAAAAAAATAATATAAGATATTTGACATATATAACTATATTGATAAAAGAAAAAAAAAAAAATAATAAGTAGATTTTCCTATTATTTTTTTCTTTAATAAATATAATTAGCATATTTCAAAAATATTTTATATTATTATTTTCCCCTGCAAAGCGACGTAAAATAATTTCCTCTTTGACAAATATTTCGTTAAATAAATTTTGTATTTTATTGCATATTCTAAGTATGCCTTTTGTGTGCAAATTCGCATTGCATAGAATAAAAGTAGATTTTCCTGAACGTTTTATGCTCACATGTTAAAAATGTAAATGAATACGGAAATCGTTTGCTTTGAATGATTGCATTGGCTAAGTACTTAAAATTTAGTACGATGCAAGTCTCACATGTTTGTTAACCAATTGCTGATCGGCGAGGGGCAATTCATCAGTTCGCTGACCACAGAATGTGAAATCACTTCAAGATCTTTATAAGCTCACTCGCTGATGTTGTTGCACTCGCAGGGGGTAAACCCGATTTAAATTTAAATGCTGTGAATAGCACAAAAGAGCTGTAAAAAAAAAAAAAAAACGAAGGAAAGAAAAAAAAATTGTTTGTTTTTATGGGCAACTCGTAATCGGCAACTGCAATATTCGTATTCGTAATATTTGCTAAGTGCAGTTAAGATGGAAGCTCTAAAAGGCTTTCAACTTTGTGGCTTTGGCATTCCTGGCGAATGCGGGCGAGCTTGTGCGGCTGCCCAGAAAGCCAAGCCATGATGGACAATAATAATTCTTGGCAAAAAGCCATTTTCGTTTACAAATTGCCGCATAAATCGCATATTCGATGAGAGTTAGCTGCTTTGCCAGAAATGCATAAAATGCAAAAGTATCTCCAGTTGCTGCCGTTGCTGCCGTTGCCGCTGTTGCCTCAGAATCTTTTGCAGCATGCAATTTCATCTCTCAGTGAGCGCTACCCAAACAGGCAGCCAGCCAAAACCAGAACCGTTAACCAGCCATCCGACAACAACAGCAACAACAACAACAAATGCAAAGAGTTTGCTTGAAATAAACCAAGTCGAGTGCATAATTCGTTATGCTTTATTACGAAATTGGATATCATTGACTGCGACGGCAGCAGCAGCGGCAACGTTGACTTTGAGCTGGGCTTTGGCTTAGTCTTTGGCTTTTTGACTTGAAATTATGGCTGAATGCAAGATTCTGGATTTCTCTCCTGCGGTAGCTACCAAATGACATACTTCTAATTTATGGATGCAACAGCAATTCGCCCCGACTCGATCAGACTCCAGCTAAAATCTCCCAGCAGCCCCAAATGCATACAAAAAATAAGAGAGAGAGAGAGAAAAAAAAAAGAATACACAAATATGTGTACCTGCGGCTCGCCTACGGAAATGCTTGCTGAATTACAGCTAGCTAGCTGCAGCTAGTAGCTTGCGCACACAACACATAATTAGTGCAATGTGTGGACAGGCGAACGCTACGAGCTGGATGGAGTCAAGTGCAGCGCGTTCACTAGGCATATTGGGAAAGCATTTCTGGGCGATCCGATCCAATCCGATTCGTGTCGTGCCGCAGATACAAGCAAACTAAGTAAAACTCTACGTATGATTTTATCTACGCGCACACGCGGCTGCAACTGCACAGCCAAACGCCTGTTTTATAAACACAAAAAAAAAATGGAGTTGAGCTCGAACTGGCTAAGGTATACCCTGTAGTGGATTATTATGCTGTTACATTGAATTAACTGATGGGTAATCTATTTTTAATAAACAATTAAAGTATTATTATAATCAAATATTATTAATCGAAATTAGATTTATTAGAAATTAGATATGCAATTATTAAAAAATTTAAAATATATATGTATAAAATAATATGAATATATGTATATATATTTAAAGATTTTGTATATATGTTAATATAATAAGAGTTCATCTTTAAAGTGCTGTTTGCTAACCAGGGCCAATCGACTTTAAGCCATTTTATTAAGTTTAGATAAAGACAAATTTTGTACTATTTATGATTTATTATTATTATTTCATTATTTACTTCCTTGAATTCCATCTTACTTAAAAAAAATTGAAATGTTTTCTAAGCCATACAAATTCTATTGGGATTTCTGTCTCAAGTCTCTTCAATGAAAAGCTCTCAAACTTTCATATCTATGTAACTGATATTAAAAATAAAAAAAATATATAAATATGTATATATAATATTTATCATTTAACTTTTTTTTTTAATAATTAGTATATTTTTAATATTTGTCATATAACTTTTATTTTAATAATTAGTTTTTTATTTTATTTATATTTATTATTTACTTATTTATATATTTTTAAATATTTATCATATAATTTTGTAAATTAATTATATATACTTCTATTTATATAATTTCTTTTCTTGCATTTGTTCAAATTTATTTAATTAACTATCTTTCAATAATTTCTCTGACATGCACAATTTCTTAAAAATAAATCATTTAAATTATTATCAATCAATTAAATAACTTAATTTCTATATCATATATACCCCTTCATAGCTGCCTAAGCCTAGGTATAGAAACAGTTGTTTTACTCTTTGTTAAGCACATGGCGAATCTTAAGTGCCTGCGGCTGTTTTTTTTTTTTCTGACTGCCTGCAAGCCGCGATGATGCCATAGATATTGTCGCTTCGTGTACAGTTAGCCGTTACATATATATTAGCCTAACGTTTGGCCTGGCCAAAAATCAATGTTCTTCTTTTTTTTTTTTTTGGTTTGTGCGAAACTTGTTTTGGCTGACGAGTGGGTGGCCAGCTGGTAAAATGTGCTCGGTGCGGAATCAGAGCTCAAGCCAAAAAGCTGGTGTCAGTGTCGGCGGGTTCTTGCCGGGCTCTTGTCTGTATTTCATTAGCACTAACCGCAAATTAGCTTTGGCTTTGGCTTTGGCTTTTGGCTACGGTTTCGGCATTTCACATTGGCTTTGGCTTAAGCCTAACGTGTGCCCGTTTTGGTTGCTATGACTCGCAGATAACTCAATTGAAATGAAAATCACAGACGATGCCAAGAAACGGTAACCGTTAACTGCAGTCCAAGTCCAAGTGCAAGAGTAGCTCCAAATCGATGTGGCAGTTGGAGAAAGACTCCATTTACGGCTAGTCAATAACAAATTGTGTGGCAACTAACTGCCAGGCCCCAAGCATAGACAAAACGAACCAAAAGACCAGCTGGACAGACAGACAGACAGACAGACAGACGGACAGACGGACATTGAGACATTCAGTCCGACAAACCGCATTAGAAGTGAGCGCATAATCGGAGCAACTTTCTGTTTATGGTCAGAAACACTTGGGCGTGAATTGAGCATCTTTGGCATTTGGTTTAATTAGCGTCAAATGCCGCACAGCCGTTGAGATTCTTGTTGAAATTAGATGACAAGTTCGCTTACCAGCCTGTCCAGTGCTTTATACACTTTATGCAATACACAAACACACACACACACATATATACACTCACACAGATGAGCTTAGCACGCAACGACGCATTGTTACATTACACGCAACACTGTGGCACCCCTGGGGTGGGCTGGGGCGAGCAGCTGGCTAAAGCCTGGAAATTTATGTGTATGCCGCAACATGGCCAAATGCACAGCGGGACGAGATTTGAAGGCAACAACTCTCTACAACATGCATGTCTTCCAAGCCGTTCCTGTTCCTGTTGAAATGAAAGCAGCAGCAGCAGCAGCAGCAGCAGCAGGCGAGCAATCGTTCTGAATTTATATTTGATATATGTATATAGTCCTCATGCGAGTATACTATATACCCTGCTTGAAAATATGGAGCATATGCATTTAACAACAGTCATTAGCTGCATAGATAGAAATATAAAAAAAAAATATATATATATAAATATATCTAGAACAGATATCGTAAGATCTTGAAAGAAAGTTGTTATTAGCATGATTTGGCTTTGTCGATGCTAATGCTTTGATTATAGTTGTAGGCGCATCGAGCCGTCGTTAAGATCGCACCAATGGCAGCTAAGTTACTTGTATTATTTATTTCAAATTTAAATTATACGCTTGTGCTGCATGGAAAGTGCAGGGCGCGCTAAATGTTTTAAACATTTTGACTAGAGCTCGGACAGCGCGGACTGCGCGGACAGCTTTGACAATTGAACTGCTCAACATGCTCATGACTTGCAGTTGGAGTGAGTTGCAGAATGGACTTAATGCACGATTGGCAGTTGCAATTCAAAGATATTTCAAATTTGTTAAGCCAGCGCCAGAGGCCTGAGATGATTTGGTTGCCTGCTGCATGCGATTTGCATTCCAAATGCGGCTGCTCGAATTTAATAAAAATGTTTTATTAAGTCATAAAAATATTTAAATATTTTGTGCATTGGCCACAAATTTGCATAAGTGAATGCGCATTGAAATTGTTCAATTTGCCGACCCGAAGCCAACCAGGAAGTGCACAATGCCAGCGGTTCTTGCCCCCTGTGGGTGCAGTTACAGACCACATCAAGCAAAAGGTCGAAAGACTTTGGTTGCTGCCACCATATTGAGCTAGGCCCATTAATAAATACCACGAGGACTGAGGACTTACACACACACATACACACTCAGTTACATCTCATAGTCATCACGCACAATCAATTAAAGTTTATCGCACTGAGGCTGTCAGGCGCTGGGCCGAGTATCCCTTTAAGCAGCACATTTTTCGCCATGGCAATTACACAAATGCCAGCGCATCAACGAAAAGCTGCTATTGGCATTTAAAATGCCAACGTGGCAACTTGGCGTGCCTCTTGCACATAAATCCAGCGATCCTGGCGATGCAGCCACAAATCCTACTTAGTTGCGGACGCGTATCGCGGCAAGTGTCCCATAAATGGATAAACTTGATGCTCTGCAAATTTGTCAAGCCTCCGCTTGTAAAAAAAAAGAACCCAGCGCGACATGTGCCCTTTAAGATACGTTTCACGACAGCCCTTGAGTAGCATGAGCATTAGATTAATCTAGAAAAGCGAAGCCAATTCATTACTTATTCAGAAGAAAAGAAATATTTAAAACTGGGTAACGAAAAATACTTATGAAGAGCAATGGTCGGGGCATGCAAATTATAGAGTTGGGCTTAAGAAATTAAAGAATTTAAATTAAATTAAAAAAAAAAAATAAATAAATAACTATCTACATTTACATATGCACAAAAATATTTAAAAAAAAATAATAATAATAATAATAAAATAAAAAACACAAATAAATAAAAAAAAATATACATATAATATATATACAATAAAAAATTTAAAAACATGTAAGTAGCATAATAATAAATATAAAAAAATATATAAATTCCTTAAATTATTAAAATATATAATCAAGATCAAAAATCTTATAATAAAGACATATTTTATATTATGGCAATAATATACGTATAATATATAAAAATAAAAAAAATTTTTAATTAGAAAAATAGTATAATAATAAATATAAAAAAAGAAAAATTAGGAAAATAGTTAAATAATAAATATAAAAAAAATTGTTAGGTGTTCGAATATATGTTCAGGAATAAAATTCATATTATAATAAATACATATTCTATATTATATCAACAATATTTATAGCGAGATGAATGAAAGTATTAATGTGCTCTAAACAAGTTTGTGTTTTTAGAAGAAAAAAGTATTTAAAAAAATGTTTTAACTTTTTCATTATCAAATTTTATGCTTTACGTAGAATTATGTTTATAGCTGTAGTAATAATTAAAATTTACAGTCTATTTGGCTTACTTGATTTACATTAGAAAAACAAATATTTATATACCAATTAACACATAACAATCTTATTAATTTCAATTTATAGTGAAATACAATTAATAATTAAATTATCAAATTCAATTTGGAGTTAAATGCAATTTATAATAAAATCTGTTTTATGCTTTTATTGAAGCAATTGCAAATATTAAAACTTTCATTCCAAACTTTAACCCAAAACTAGTTTTCCTTAAAAGCAGCTTCAAGCACACATTATTTCCACAAATAATCCTGCCAGAAAAAGATCACAAATGCACCTAGCTTACCTCCTCATATATACAAAACATAACTAATGGGTAGCAATAAAGTCCATTAGCTAAGCATCTTTTGACACTTTTCTAATCGCTTGAAAACACCTTTTGCACAGCACATATAAGATTCAAGACCGCAATTAAGTTCACTTAAGAGCTAAGACGTCTATTTATTGGCTACTATTTGACACTATTGCCATGCCCGACGCCTCTAAGAATGGGTTAGGCAACGGTGTCATTGGGAGTTATTCAATTATCGTTAGGCCTTCGCTAGAGTCTCATTAACAGGCCTGAGAACCGTTTTTGAGAGAGAGAAAGAGAGAAAGATATTATCGCTAAATGACCGCAATTTGCATGTAAATGTTGTTTATCAATTTAAACGGCTAAATGCCTTAAAACTAATGACAGAGCTGGGCCAAAAAGGCAATAAAGAAATTTTTTCACCCTGCAGCCAAACGCGGCTGATATTTTTGTTCGCCTGTTCTTAACGGTGTTTCCAACTTGTGGGTAACCAACGGAAGACCGGTACACGGTACACGGTACCCGCTGCCCGAGCGTAAGCATAAGTACTTGTACTTGTACACTAGCATTCGGTAACCGTGGCCAAGCTCGGCATGCAGCACATATTATAACAACAATATTACGGTAATGACGTGTCATTAATTTTATTACAAAATGTGTATGTGCCCGGTACGAAGCGACGAGCCTTTTGGCGTTGCTTTATTGAAATCTTGTAGACTGCTGGTCTTCCGCATTTGATGGCCATGGCCAGAGACAAGAGTCCATCGACTACAGTGAAAGCCAATCCAAGTGGGAGGGCGGAGGGCGGAGGGCGGTGGTGCGCATATTTCGTATCTATAGCTATAGATAGATGCCAAAAATAACTCGCATTGCTCGTTGAAATAAATATGCTGCATAGTTTTATTGCTACTGCGACGTTTTTTTGTTTTTCTTTTTTTTTTTGTTTTTAGAGACGACGAAAATATTTTCTATGAACTGTTGACTGCATAACTCACTTTCAGTCAAACAGAGAGAGAGAGAGAGAGAGGAGGTGAGGGGAGAGAAAGATGGAAAACTAGATCCCTTGCCGATTGTGCGAATCTGGTCCTGCTGGGCCGCCAGCCTGACACTGAAAAATGCAAACAGAAATAAAACAAAAGACTTAAGCAACAAACTGAGTGATTGCAATTGCTTTGCTATGCGTTTGTGTGCGTTTATATGTATGTGTGTGTGTGTGTGCTGTCTGCTATTTTTAGCTGAGCTAAATAGTTGGCATTGGCCCAAAGGATGCGAACGGCAGCAGCATCGACACTGCCGTCGCCGCGCCAGTGGTCCAAAAGGAGTTTGGCTGCCCAAGTACCTTGGCCTTGTCTTGGCAGCATATTATTTTATAGCCGCGCGCATAAATCTTGCAAACGCAGATAAAAAGGAACGCTTTATAGAAAAATAAAAATAAATAAAATGCCAGTGCCAAGTGGGTGGGGAAGGGGCAAGCAAGGGGAGAGTGACGAACGGAGCTAGTGCAGAGAGGACAGAAAGAAAGAGTGAGTGTGGGCAACCGGATCGTCAGCCCTCGCATTGATGGAAACAATTTATGGCAAAATTAATGATAGATTATGGCGCTGCCAATTAAAAACCAACAAACAAGCGCGCAGTTTATGGATGTAGCATCAACATGGATCCAATTGGCCTGCCCGCTGCCCGCTCACCGCTGCCAGGAGAGGAGGAACTTACTCTGGATGCTACATAGATTGCAGAGTAGGTGTTTAGACGAATGGCGGTCATTGGCAGTGTGATTTGTTTGCGACTCACGAGTCACGAGTGACAAATTACCCGGCTAAAGACGAAGTGACATCATATCAATCTTCAGATTCACCGATTCCAAATACATAATTAAAACACAATAAGCAGGCGGCAAACTGAGAGCAGTGTTGGCCATTTGATTAATAACCTATGGCCATACTCCTATAGCAACACGAGTCGGCTATTAAAGTCAGTCAAGCGCAATTAGAACAAAGCAACGCGCAGAAATACAAAAGAACACACAAATACTATATGTATATTATAATCTACATATTTCCTTTCAAGGCGGACAGCTAAGCTAAGTCTCAAGCGGAATTCTGCACGTCTGCGTTTTAATTCTTTGAACTCTGTCAAAAAAAAAAAAAAAATGAAAAGAAAAATCTTTGATGAGATCACATCTATTCGCATGTATCAAGCAGTTTGACAGGCACATCAGTGCAATATATTATTAAATTTATCTTAATCTTAAATATATTTTATTTTTAGCCAGATGTGATGAACATTTTGATTAGGCTATATTTAGAAAGACAATTCTATTTACAATTATTTATAATATTTTGTTTAATTTATTCGTGCTTGAAATATTATACAAAGAACGAAATAAATGGAAATGATTTTTATTTATTTATTTATTTTATTTTTGTAATTTATTTAATTTATTTTATTTATTTTATTTATTTTATTTATTTTATTTATTTTATTTATTTTATTTATTTTATTTATTTTATTTATTTTATTTATTTTATTTATTTTATTTATTTTATTTATTTTATTTATTTTATTTATTTTAATTATTTTATTTATTTTATATATTTTGTTTATTTTATTTATTTTATTTATTTTGTTTATTTTGTTTATTTTACTTATTTTTCTTTTTTTCTTTTTTTTTTTTATTATGTTGATTTTTATGTATTTTATTTATTTTTATTTTTTTTTTTCTTTAATTGATTTAGAGAATTTAAAAAATTCCAGAAATTTCTTCCTCAATTTCCTAATAAAAATTTCACTCAAACTATGCTTAATAAATAGAAAGTATTTTGACATTAAGAAGTCGACTGTTAAATGTCAGAGAGTCAGAGCTTAGAATTTATGCACAAATGCTATCCGGGGTAGACGTCTTTATAAATAGATTCAAAAAGCAAACAAATCAAACAGAAAATTGGCTAATGTTTTGTGTGGCCAAATTGCTTTTTAATAATTACAAAAGAAGGGGCATGAAAAAGAGTTTTGAAAAAATAACGCTTGCAGCGATATAAAATTTGATGGCAAGAAGCAGCATAAATGGCAATCGACTTAAAATTGAGCAATTAAAGAATTTTGTTAGATCCGAGCAGAAGCGAGAAAGAGTTCAATGTGCTCAATGCACGACAATTCAAATTGAGGAATTTTCTATGCATGGAGAGCGGCAGAGGATGGATGAATGGAGGTTGCCAAGCGATCATCACGTGCCACAATTAAGAGTTACGCAAGCAATGGACAGACAGAGCGACAGACAGCTTGACAGACTGACCGACTGACTGACCGATTGAAGTGAATGATTGATGGACGGAACTGTGCTAAATAATGTCAACACGTATACGCCCACCAGGCCAACCCAACCCAATTCGAGCTAGCATTACGCGCAAAAATTCATATACGTGCTACAGATTTCAATTCGAGTCGAACGAAATAATTTCAGCCACTTTTATGGATCTTTAATGGGACAACGGGCAGGTAGCACGCGTAATACAGGCAGGCTGACAGTGCCTAGAAATGGCATAGTTGTGCGGCAGCCCCGGGGCAGCCAAAGCTAAAGCCAAAGCCAATCTCAAAGTGGCCATAAACAAGCAAACAAACACTTCTGGGCCAAGCTTCAACTCCGTCTTTGATTTGGGTAAACAAATCACCTTATGATAATCAAGAGTCAATAATCTGTTTTGCCTCTTCAGGCCAGGCATGCCTGGTTGTGCTTCCCGTGCCCAATGCTCAATGTTCAATGTTCAATTCTCAATTCTCGCTTGGAGTGCGTTCATTGGTGGCCTGTTTTGTACTTGACTCGAAGAATAATGAATCATAAGTCAGATTGCGGCCCCCGCAGACGCCTGCGCCCCGTTCTGATTTGTTCATTTGTTGTATTGAATGTACATGTCGTTCATATCTTGTTCCAACAAATCGCATGCTGATCGGGCAACGGGTGTAGAGCCCTAACCTGCTTCACTCTTTCACTCTCTCTCTCTCTCTCTTTCGTTCCCTGATAATCTCTCTCTCTCTCTCTCTCTCTCTTACTCTTTCAGCCTCTCTTACTTTTGGCGCAGCTCGTGTTTGACAAGCGCGCAACAGACAATTTTAATGATTCCCTGCGGTTTCTGGCCTTTTTCTGGCCATAAGAATTATGACTTTTTCAATGTGATTTCATTTATTTTGCTCACCCTGCCCGCACTCCGCCCTCGGGCCGCGCTGTCACAGTTGTTTCGCTGTTGGTGTTGATAGCGACTTTTACTCGACGTCTTATTGCGGCGGCGCCTTTTGGCCATTGGTTATTCTATTTGTGGTTCAGTTCCTTGAACCCGCAATGGGGCAACTTAATTAACTTTCATTCCATTGATCCACTATGCGCCACAGTTTGACAATCATTGTGCCAGCATCTTGACCATTTTGTTGAATTCTAATTAACCTGCCTCACAGCGGAAATGTATTTTAAGTGTCTGGCTTAGCTTAAGACGCTGAACACCTCATCCATTCAAATTCATAGCTGATTTGCATTTTTGTCGTTAAAGTTTTGTGCTTGCTGATTTTTATGAATAGTTGTAGAGATCTGCTGCCTGATTATGATATCATTCTGGTCTCTCTGCTAACGAGCGCAGTATTTGCACATCTTTTGCAATTTGCGGTTAAAAAAAAAAAATAGTAAATAAAATAAATATTAAAAAAATTATATTCATTTAGCCAAGTAATTTACACGCACTTGGAATTAAATGATCTTTTCAAATACAATTTCTGATGAGTAAAAATACTAAAAATAAATATTAAATATAAATGCAAAATTTAAGTGGACTTTTACATACTCTATGAAGATTATTTTGAAGAGCAGATTAGTTTTGTGTAATACCAGTTTATAAATCTTAATCTTTGAATCAATTTTCTTTTAAAGATTTTTTTATGACTTTAGCACTTTGTTTGCTTAGTTGCTTGGCTTAATTTAGAGCGCAGTTTATTAAGTTAAAGTTAAGTTAAAGTCTATTTTAGATATTCATATTCGTTTAGACTCGTTTAGTTTTTGTAATATTTTATAATAGATATTGAACCTACTTTAAGCTTCACGCTTGCTTATTTTCTGACTAAGTGAGAAGCTGTCATAAATTTGGAAATATCTCAACGCTTCTGGGGACTTACAAGTCATGAGAGTTTCCCAGAAATAAAGTGTTAAGTGAACTTAAATGAAAACAAATTGTATTCCGATTTAAAATAGATTCAGGTTTTTTTTTTTAATAAATTTTTGTATATATTAGTCAGTACTATTAATTACATATAATTAATTTGTATTATTATTTATTTTAAATATGTATATTCTAAATATTATTCGATGTAACTAAAAAATATGAATAAAATTGTATACAAACAATTTTTCCTTTTTTCAATATTTTTTTGATATTTTTAAAATAAATTTGTATATACATATATACATTTTTTTATTTTTTATACTTAATTATACAGTAAAGGAATTAAAATTAATAAACATAAACTGAGTAAAAATTCATTCAACTTCGTTCAGTTTTGTTGAGAACTTGATTTGGAGTTTGTTTGTTAAGATGCCCATTGTTGCTGCCTTTATGGTTGCCCAGCGGTCATTTAGTGATTCTCTAATGACAGCACAAACTCTGAGCGCTCAGTGAACTGGGGGATATGTGGAGATGAGCCGATGTTGCATACATTGTAATAGATAATTAAACGCCTGGCCATATATTTTATATGCGATGTCGGCGTTTATGTGACGTGAATGGTGTGCAATCAATTTTTATGTAAACGCAATTCCACAAATACAAAACACGATGCTAATGAAGCGCGGACTATTGCAGCTGCCAACACAATGTCTAAAGGCAGCAGCAGCAGCAGCAGGCAGCAACTGGATAGCCTTATGCCCAATGTGGTGGCATCGAGGAGATCTTTGTTATCCAGCCAAAAGTATTTACTAAGCGTATGCCAAGTTTATGTTGATCAGAAATGGCGCCTGTGGCAGCCAAAGGCGATAATATTGCAGTGCCTAATTAAAAATGCCATAAATACGACTCAAACTCATGTTGACATTGCCAATGTTAAATACTCTCAATGGCTGTTAAGCTCTATAAAAAAAAATGAAATGCCTTTTTTAACATACAAATGGTTTGCATAAAGTTTTAGTTTGCATAAAGCTTGAATATGGGCAAAACGGCATCGGCCACAGGCTCACGCTGCGAGAGGAGAGACCTTTGCGTTGAGCCCAGACGAAAAAATAATAAAAACATGTCACTGCCAATTCGATTGACAAATATTAAACGGGCATAAATAGTTGTCATACATAAACGTGTGTATGCCTTTTGCATGCATGGCCCGTCGACTAACTAATTTGCCAAAAACAACAACTATGACTCTCAATGGCTATAAGTATAAAAAAAAAAATCTCTCAAGGTCTCAGCCACAGTTGCTGTCGTTGATGTTGTTGTTGTTGTTGTTGTTGTTGTTTATTTTAGCAAGCGCAGCAG
Organism: Drosophila stalkeri; assembly: GCA_035047405.1. Lineage (NCBI taxonomy): Eukaryota > Metazoa > Arthropoda > Insecta > Diptera > Drosophilidae > Drosophila > Drosophila stalkeri. The sequence goes on from JAWNPR010000039.1 coordinate 13,735,891, forward strand.
CCACAGCCCAGCGACATCGATCAACAGTGCATGAAATTTGCGCTTGACCATGTCGCGTGTCATTTTTATTATATTAATACCCTGTACAAAAAAAAAGGTATGGGAGCTTTTTAAATTTAATATTGAAATGTATATATAAATAAAAATAACATAAATTTTTAGTTAAATTGGAGTTCAATATACAAATTAGCTATTTAAGTCTAAAATACATATTTGACTAATTAACACTGAGAAAACAGAGAAATATAAAACATCTATAGAATTAGTAAAAGTATATTAATCTTCTGTGAAATTTATTAAAGAATATAACAATTTTATCTTTATTTTTATTAAATTTTTTATTTTATTGTATTTATTGATTTTATTTTATTTTTATTTATTTATGTATTTTTAATTATTTATTTCTTTTGTTTATTTTATTTATTTAGTTTTTTTTTTTTTTTTTTTGTACAAAATTTCTTCTAGCTAATTTTAGTGGCAACTTCATTTAGTTTTACATCTTCTATTTTTTATCTTATTCACCAAATCTTAAATGTTGTTTGAAGAATTTGAAATTATAAAAAAACTAAGTTTGTAATTTTAAATAATAAATAAATATTCTGTAACATTTCTGAAATATTTAAAATATTTGTACAAAGATAAACTGTGACAGAAACTAATGACTATAAAAGTCTGAATCTGCTTCTAAGAAAAATGAGAAAAATATAATTATTATTAATAATAATACTATTACTATTACTATTAATTTTACTATTTGTTTTTTAATATTTAATATGTATTTTTTAATATTTATGTTTTTTTTTTTTTAATTATATTATTTTATCAAGCATTTTCATAAAAGCTTGCAAAGTAGCAGAAACGTCTTATACTGATAATTACTATTACTATATGAATTCAAGTTCGCAGCACAATTTATTTTTCGATTTCTTACAATTATATATTTCCAAAATTTCCCAAGGTATTCGGCAAAACGACAAAAAGAGAAAGAAAAAAAACATGAAAATTATATATGTTTTTAATTCGCATTCGTTACTTCATGCAAAATAAATAAAATTTAGCTTGTTAAATTTTTTATGGCTGCTGTTGTCAACGCATTGATTCATGCTGCGCTGAGTCCATTAAAGCGCTATAAATATTTTTTTATTAAAAATAAATTGCATACAATGCATTTGTCATATGGGAAACAACGGCGATTCATTCAGGTGGGGCACTTGAAAATTTCTCTAGATGCTTTCTGTGCTACGCTTACTGCGTATTTTACACTGTCATAATCAAAACACGAGTGCTTAAATGTTTCTCTAAACTCACTCGAGTGCAACAGCAAGCACCGTTGCTACTCAGCTGCTGTTGGCTAAAACAATGGGATGGTAAAAAATCAAATCAGCGTCAACGCGTCGAAAGACAACAACAACAACAACTGGAGAAGCAACAACAACAGCTTCAACTACCGCAATAACAGCAGCAAAAGAGATAATTTAGCGTAGATAATTTTTAATTTAGTTACCCTAGCATCAACACAAATAACAATTGAGAAATGAACATTGCATGTTTGTTGTTGGGCGAGTGAAATTTTAAAAGCCTTTTGCAAAAGCGAAAACTATTTAAGCCAATTGAGAGCAGGCAGCGATGCCAAGTGTAACCGTTACAGATCGAGCCACCTGGCTATAAGCTGAGACGAATACAAATTGCAAAATGCAAACTCACCCAAAGCACTTAGTGAGAAGGGAAGTTCTAACTCTATTTTTACAAAAAATTAAATAAATAATGTAGAAATTTGTATTTAAAAAATGTTTAAAGACGACTATTATTATTTTAATTTAATTATGTTTAAAATAGGCAATAGGGCCATTAAATAAAATTAAAAATAAAATAAAATAATAACAATTTTAATAGTTAGCTATATGTGACTTTATATACTAGTCCAGAGTATGAATTTAAATTCTTTTATTTATTACTTTATTTTATTTATTAATTTATATTATTTATTATGTTATTTTATTTTTTCTTTTCTTATCAGTATATGGCTATGCATTGGTCTATCTATCGCAATAACAATACATATTGTCTTTGGCATATAATCAAGCTGGTATTTTTAATGAACGTCTCTTGAAGGAAAGAAATTTGAGTTTTAATCAAATTACTTTGATTTGTATTATTATTTTCATTTATTTACAAATTAGTATAATGTTTGCATTTAATTTCTATTTTTGTATTTTATTTTATTTTATTTATTTATTTTATTATTATTATTTTTTTTTCTTTTGCCAATAATCAATAATAATATTTTAAGTTTATAATTTAGAATTAATTTATATCTAATCTGTATAATGTGTTCATTCAATTTACCTTATATAATAATATAATATAATTTTAATTTAATTTTTCAATTTCAAATTCTATAAAATTTTTTGTTGACTTCGTTTTCTTGAACTCATTTGATTCTTTACAGGCATATTTAAAATTACGTATCCGCTTCATTGTTCGTATCGTCTATAGCAAATAATTGCAATGTTCTCAACATTTTTAAAAAAATAATTTTTAATAATAATAATAATAATGTTATTTAGCAGCTGCATTTTTAAAGCTGAACTTCTCTGCACGCAATTCTCTTGTTATTTATAAGAAATCACAATATACTCATATCTAATATTCAACTTTGATATTTTGTCTAGATATTAGACCTTAAATGGTTGCAAATAAAATATAATAAAATACCAAATTCAAGACGAATGCCCATAAGCAACGATATTTACTGTATTTAGAATATATTCATGACCCACAAAAATATATTGCAGTTTATCACTGTGATAAACAGCTGTCAGAGTATTGCCCAATACACACACACACACCTTTTTGAGAATTTTCCAGCTCGCTTTGTGGAAAATTGCAAGTTTCCGCTGATTTGCCATGATACGATGCAGTCGGTTCAGTTCAAAGGTTTTTCCAGCTGTTACAGCTCAATGATTACATACAGAGCAAAGCCGCAACGAAATTTATTTGACATATGCTCCAAACGCAGCGCCCATAGCATAGCTGAGCAATGAGCAATGAGCAATGCAATGGAAAATGGTAAATGGTAAATGGAAAATAGAAAATGGAAAACTAGCAGCAAACATGAGCATGCAGAAAACTGAAGCGAGCATTTTCCAATAGGGTAATTAAATGTTAATTAAAATTTTATTATGACGCGATCTAGACAGCAGCAACTGCAGCTGGGTATCATAGATCGGCTGACATTGGCAAGGTCGTGTGTCGGGTGCGTGCCGAGGCCCAACGCTATGCGATGAGTTGAGGTGAGATGAGATGAGATGAGATCATAGCGCACATATGAACTGTTGCCTGTTGCTGCACCTGTTGCCATCTGGCTACCAGTTGGCAGTGTTGGCTGTGTTTGCAGTGTTTGCATTTCAATTGTCCAACGGCAGAAGCTGAAGTGACTCGTAATTAATAATCTTTAGCGCTATTAATAGCCGAGAGATGTGTTTAATGCCTAATGCCTTTTGCACACATCATGCGACATGATGCAGCAGCAGCAGCAGCACAGATCATTGCCACGCCTCAACGCACACAAGGCACAGGCCAAAGTGAAGCTCCTCTTTTTACTTATTTTATTTAATTGACTATTTAACCTAAACCAAACACCCCATGTACGAGCATTTACTTACTGCTGGCCCCAGAGTTGCGCAATTGCATAATTTTTCATTCATCTGAGCGCTAATCAGAAATCAAAACAAAATAATTATTATTAACACAAGTCAAATAATGAATTATGTATTGCTATGCTGTCTATGCTTGAGCTGTGCATTTGCATTAATTATTATAATCGACAGTTGGAATATACCTAGGTACTTCAGCTGACAGCTAACATCTAATATTATTTGCAAGTACATATGTATGTTAGGTACTTCAATTGCTATTTGAAAGTTTTCTTTTTCCTAGCTCTGCCGACCTTCAACTATGTGTGCTGCAGAACGGCTTGACTACTTAATTTTCAGTTTTATATTATATTAAATGAATATTTTGAAAGAATTTTCTAAATAGAAAATAAAAAATGTAAATAAAAAATATATTTATAATAAAAAAAGCATTACCAACTATTGGCTAAATATACATACATATATAATAGTAAATTATATAATGATAAATTTACCAATAATATTATAAAATATAAATGTAAATAATATTTATTATAAAATATTTATTCAAATGATTATAATTTTATTATTTTATAAATCAATAAATAATTACACATTAACCAATTAAATGACAAAAACTAAGAAAAATAATCAATAATCAAAAACAAATATATAAAATATATATAAATATTTTTGAAAAATAATGCATTTTTAATAAATAATATATATAATCAGTTTTTAAAAGTATTGTATGAATATCATTAATTAATAAATTAAAAAAAAAACACTATATATTTTCTTACAAATAAATGTAATTAAATATAAATATAATACATTATCAAGTCTTTACTATAATTTTAATTTTATCCCAGCTTAAATACAATTTCTTATATATAATTTCTCATAATTGAATTTTTATCTATAATAAAAAAGATTTACGTTCTTTTGTTACGCTTTTAACGTTAATTACAATAAAAAATCAATTTAATTATCAATATAAATCAAACAATTAATAACGTAATATTCGAATGCTTGTTATGCTTGAATTGTGCATTTGCATTCATTACAGACAACTCACGTTGCATATTCTTCTAATGCTTGCCTTAAGCATATGTATTAGGCAGATTAAATCTATCGATGTTTAAGGTTGATTTGCTTCAATTTCTTATTCATCTTCAACTTCAACTTGAACGACCTTCACACAACAACGTTTTGCATTAAGTATATTTATATTTATTTTTTATTATATTTTAATACACATTACATTGTTTACAAAGTACTCAAATGATTTGTATTTTCCCATTATTAAAAATTATAAATAAATAATGATGATTTCTAATTAAATAAGTAATTTTTTTTATTTATTTATTTATTTTTATATATTTTATTTATTTATTTATTTTTTTTTTATTTTAGCTATCTTAACTCCTTCACTTCATTATTAAATTCTATAAAGAAGATAAATTGTTATTTACATAGGCCATGACAGCAGCAACTGCAGTTAAACACTTTCTATGAATTCAGCCGCCTTCGCTTTCTGCCATCTGCTCAACCACTTAACACTTTTCCTTAGCTGACAGTTGAAATAGCTGACGGCCAACTCGTTAACTTTGACATGTTCATAACAATTGCCCAAAAGCCCAACAGTCTGTGCCCATAGACTTCAGTCTCCCGACTCTAGACAGTTGCCCAACCAATTATCGGGCCGCTGGCATGCAATTTATGTGCAGTTGGCAGTTGGCTGGATTTATCAACTTAATGCACATCTTTGTTTGAAATGATTTGAGCTCTGTGCTCGAGGGCAACTATAGAAATAGAAGTGGGCACTGGTCGGTCGTTGGGCAAGCGAAACGTGTTTAGCATATTGGCAGAAATGTTTTGGCATTTGCGAGGCATTTGCCCCTAACCAGCGAGAACTTCCTTGACCGCCCACTTGAAACAGAAACCAAAGTTCCTTGGAAACTGAAAACTGAAACCAAACTGAAAAAAAAAAAAACCGAAAAGCAAAGCCCTCAGACTACGATCATGATGATGCTGTTGATGATCATGTTGAAGGCGCAGCGACCTCTGCGGTATATCTGAGAATCCGCTAAGAGGTTCCAGGCAGAGAGAGAGAGAGACAGAGAGAGAGAGAGGGAGATGGAAAAAAAAACAAACTGTTCAACTCTGTGAGGCTGTGGCAAATGTGGCCCTAAGTAGAGTAATGAACTTTTGCCCAGCTGCTGCTGCTGCTGCTGTTGTTGTTGTTGTTGTTGGCTGTTTGTTGCCCACTGTTGTTGTTGTTGCAGCCCATTACATCAAATGCGCGCAAGCATGCGACTGGGCCAACAGCTTTTAACTTGGTTTTTGTCTTTGCCAAGCAAACACGCCAAGTTTAAGGTTAAGTTTTCGATTTTGTCAGAGCAGGAAGCGCAAATGCGCCGCCCGTTGCCGAATGGAGCGCACATAAATGCTAATCATAGTGATTCCTTATTGAATTTCCCAATTTCCACAAATTGCCAGGCAGTTGGGCAAGTGGAGGAGTTTGCTGCAACATTTTACTGTTACGAGCTCAGCCCAAATGCGTCAAGTTCGTGTCTAAAGTCTTTCGTTTTTTTCGCCATTCTTTTTTTTTTTTTGCATATGCCCAGCGGCATTTATGCTATGACTGCAGTTGCTGTTGCAGCTCACCCGCACAGCATTATTTTTTTGCATATTTTTTTGATAGAATTTTCCCATGCAATTTACCACTAATTGCTGCACGCAGCAGCAGCAGCAGCAGCAGGAGTTACAGCTGAGCTGCTTTCTTTCTTGCGCCTAAGCACGAACAAATTGCTGCTGCTACGTGCTTTACGATCTTCTCAACCATACCATTTGCATAGTATTGTATGATGTAAATTTATTTTGTGCTTGGCATCTTATGAGAGTTTTGTTTAAATGCAAATTACATATGAGTGCAAAGGTCACTTACACGAATCATGGACAGATCGAAGAAGTAGAAAAATGTGAATATATTTTTACATATTTAAAAAATATATAAGAAATTTACACAGCAAAAAATAAAAAATTAAAATAAATAAATAAATAAAAATAAAAATTATAATAATAATAATGTAATATATAAAAATAAAAAATAAGCCAACAGGAAAACTAAAATATTTAAAAATAAAATATTTTTCAATATTTCTTTCATTTTTCTCTGCCATAGTCCCTCCGCTCTATATACAGCATATCTGCATGGCAAATCTGTTTCAGCATATTGAACTGCAGCACTCTTACTTGTTTGCATTAAAAATAAATATCATAAAGACCAAAAGTCTTGCCACAGCCTTAGTGAAGAGGGCAAAATTGTTGCAGCTTTTGTCTTTGCGCTAAGCCTTCAGTTGGCTCTTTCAATTGGAGGCCAAAGTTGTCGCTTGTCGTGTTGGGCCAACAAATCAAAAGGCCACAAAGCGCATGGGTGACAACAACCTACCGCGCAGTGTCCGTGGTAGTTGCAACTGTTGCTGCTGCTGTTGCTGTTGCTGCTGCTGTAGTTGCAGCTATTTTAATGGGTTCTTTCGCTTTTCGTTGGGATCGTTGGATAGCATCAAGGAAGCCAGTTTTCTATATGCCAGTGTTTGTTTGTGCTCTTCTGCTTCTGTTTATGTTTGTGTTGCTGTTTCTCTAACGCTGTCGTTTAAATGGAAATCAACGCGCAGGATGCATAAAGTTTGCCTGTTTGCTGCTGCTGCTGCTGCTGCTGCTGCGTCTAATGAAAGGGTCAGACTGAAGACTGCCGAGCAACGGCTTGCTTTTGCTATGAATTATTTGCGCTTTGTTTACCAGGCAGCAGGCTCAACTGCTGCTGCTGGTGCTGGTGGTGCTGGTGTTGTTGTTGTGGCTACTGCACGCGAATTGTTGCACAACAGAACGGCAGCCGCAGCCTCCACAAAGCAAATAATAAAGTGAGAAGAACAATGCCAATGCAATGTTCAAAGTCAACGAACCTAAAAAGTCCCATATTTCGCTTACAGCAGACAAACAGCCGTAGCAACAGCAACTGCAGCAGCAATAGCAGCAGCACCAGCAGCAGCAGCAGCAACATGAAGATCTGAGTCGGTGCTTTGTCCAGCAACAACATTTTTTCGCTCCATTTCATTTTTTTCAAGCATGACGCAAAATTTGTTGCCAACTTTTCTACACACACACACACACATACACACACACACACAGCGTCAGCATTTTCACAACCTTTGCACGTTTAGCTAGCCTGCCTGCCAGCCAGCCAGCCAGCCAGCTAGCTAGCTAGCCCGCTCTGCTAGCCAGCCAAACAACAACAAAAACAGCATCGACGACGACGACGGCAATGGCCAAGAAGCCCTCCATGGCATTGCACGTAAAAAGTGCAATGGCCTTAAGTGGAAAAAGCAGTAATAGAAAATAAGCATGGACTCTGGGGCTGCAGCAACAACAACAACAACGAAAAAAATGAAGAAAAAAGAATTGCAAGCAGGCAGCCGCAACTGGAGGCCTGCCGGGCAGACTATGCAACAGTAACAACAACAACAAAAAAGTTGCAGAACTTTTGTTGCTGGCTGGATGAAACGACCTCGCTTGCATCATTAGAAGTGGTGCTCACAGCAGCAGCACACATTGAAAGGCGAGAGGAAGCGAAGCTGTTGCTTGGCTCCAAGTTGCAAGTTGCTGCGGCAGACAAAGCCAAAGTGCTGCTACGTGCCTTGGGTTCTATACAATCTTTCCGCTACACTCTGGCCCCCTCTACACTACTCTCTCTCTCTCTCTCTCTCTCTCTCTCTCTCGCTCTATGTTGACTATGCAAGCGAAATAATAAACCCAACAGTTGGACAATTTTCTCGACGTGAGTTTTTTTTTCTCTTTTCCTAGCTGCAGCAGCAACTGTTGCAGTGGTTGTTGTTGTTGTTGTTGTTATGAAAGCAATGCATGTAAAACTTGTCACAGGCAAAGGGCCCAGCTGCTGCTGACAAGCGCACAAACCAATTGACCTTTGCCGTGTGCTGCTCTGGCCCCAGCCCTGACCATTGCGGTTCAATGCACTCAATCAAGCAATCAATCAATTGTATACCATGCCAAAATCATTAGTGCCACAACAATGCCGGCCATGGCTTGACCCACAGCCCACTTAAGGCAAAAGATGTTGTTGCTAGTTGCCAGTTGCTGTTGCTGTTGCTCGTTGCTGTTGCTCGTTGCTGTTGCTGCTTTTGGATTTGGGCAATCAAAGCACAAATACCGCCAGGCAAAACATGCGCCAAGAATTAGAGTCGTCAGACAGTGTGTTGTGGGTAGATGGCTAGCTAGAATTTTACCCATATAGTGCTATATATACATACATCTATATATATATATATATCTCTGTGTATATATATATATTTGTTGTTGCCTTAAAACTGTTCGTGAGAAATTCGCACGGTTTTTTATCGCAATTGTTTATGGCGGCATCTGCTGCAACAACAGCCGCCTCATCATCAACAGCAGCAGCGGCCGCCGCCGCCGCAGCAGCAACATCGTCGCCGTTGTCGTTTGTCGTTTGTTGTCAATGGCAGCAGCAACACCAAAGAAAGCTCGGCCATGGCTAACAGCCAAGCCCCATGGACCCCTTAAACCGTAAGCCATACAAACAACGTGACTAACATATTTGCCACCTTCTTCCTGCTGCTGCTGCTGCTGCTGCTGCTGCTGCTGCTGCTTGTGGGTGACTTTTGTATAGCTGATTGCAGCAGCAGCAGCAACAGCAACAACAACAACAGTGATAGCCATTGCCGAAGCCATAGCCAATTGTTTTTGTAGCTGGAAAAAATTAGAATTTCTAATGGTCGTCGTCTCTTGTCTTCCTGACTTTGACTTTGCTGCATGCCCATACAGGGCAGCCCATGGCAGTTGTTGCAGCGGCAGCAATTTGCGCGTGTTAAATGCAAACGCCGCTGCAACATTTAACTGTTAAACCTAGTCACAGAGTCACAGTGCCCAACTGCCAGCCTTTGTGGAGTGAGTGTGCCAAATTACAGTCAATGATTGAATTCAATTTGCAATTGAAAATACTCAACGGACTTAGAGCCCAACTCTGTGCGAGCTCAGCCTGATGCGGCTCAATAGCCAAGCGTGGGCGGCCGTTAAAACAACAACGTAAGCGAGCTAAACTAACGGCGCATCGTCATCGACTTGGCCATAATTCAAGTCAAGCTTTTGTCCGTTTTGGCTTGGGCAAACAAAAAATAAAAAAAAAAAACGAATGCGAAAGTTCTCGAAGATAGCGGAGGGAACTGGCGGGAACTGGCGGGAACTGGCGGGAACTGGCGGGAAATAGCTAGATGATGTCATTGCTCATGCTGTGCTGGCACGTGAATGGATAGTTAATTGCATAAGCGCCACGAACAAACTGTAATAAGATGTAAATACATCTAAAAGTTGCCATCTAGCGAAGGTTGCTTTTCAAGTTTGCGATAAAGAGATTTATATAGATATATATATATATATATATATATATATATATATATATTTCTATATGGCTAAATCAAATAATTGCCTTTACGGAGTATTTTATAAGCTATATATATTTATATCTGTGTGTATTACAAATATGGTTAAATGAAATCATTTGCTTTTGCTCGTTTAGAGTAATTTATTTGCTTACTAAATAAAGACATTTAAATTCTCAACGCTGTTTTAATATGCCAACAAAATAATATATATGTTTATGTTATAATATATTTGTTAAATATGAAATGCAATATCCAATGCAATAATTAAAGCATAAATTAATTTTTATATTTTTTTTTTTTTTTTTTTTTTTTTGGTTTTTTAAAATCATCAAACAAGTTAAATTTAATAAAAATCAATAATTAAATGTAAAATTTATTTATTTATTCATTTTAGTTTTTATTTTTATTTTTATTTTTTTTTAAACATCACATTTTTGATGTTTTTAAAAATTAATTTTAGCTTTAATATAAAGCAATGAAAGTTTAACAAATATTTTCATAGAAATTTAAAATATTTAAATTCAATTGTCGTACTTTTGCTTTTGGTCTATTATATTTCATCAATTGGGTTTATTAAGATGCATGGATTCATAACTTAATCAAAAATAATAAAAATATAATAAATAAACAAAGAGCAACGGTTGTCTATTCTTATTTAAAATCTTTTCATATTTCGCTAACGTGCTCATGAATAAGCTGATATTTACTTTATTTAACAATCGAAACAAAAAAAAAATATTTAGATATGCCATTCAAATTTTATTATTTACTTTTGCCTTCCCTAAGTTTCACCATCAATCAAAGAACAACAAATGTTAGCCAATGTAGTCCTATTCAAATATCACCAAAAAAAAGAGATAATAGAATTGTTAAACAAACACAAGACGAATTACAAACATCTATTTCCACATACTTTTAAGTCAACCCGTAGAATTAAATATATGTGAAGGCAATAAATTTATTTCTCTTCACTGCAAAAACAACAATAAAAGAACTAATGTCTATTTATAGCTAAGTGCATCACAGAGATGAGCGCATAGTTAACACGTAAGAAATTGAAAATGATGAGGTCGCTAATTGCGAAATATATTTTTATGAGCTACGTTCAAATTTATGCAAACGGAACTGCAATTTCTATGCACTATACCAGATCAATTTCAATATGCATTTGCATAGTCTAAATTAATTAAAATAAAATAATTATAAATTAAATTGTTTTAATAATATATTTATTTATTTATTATAATTTATTTATCTATTTTTTTTTAAATTTATTTATATTTGTCGAGTTCAATTTATTTATTTTTTTTTTAATTTTTAGCTCTATATATTTTCCATATTTCCTTCTAATGTTCCTGGACGCCCTGCAGCTCAGCTTAGATGGCTAAGCTTAAATGATCTGTAACTGAGCCGGACATCATATTAAACGCTGTGCAGACGCGCATCTTAAATTAATTAGCCGCATTTTATGATTCCAGCTAAAGTCAACACAAATCAAGTTTGTTGCCTAAGTCATTCGTTATTGTTGTTGTTGTTGTTAGCCGTTGGCAGAGCGGCACGCTAATTAAAATGGCCAAAAGGCTATTGCGCTTGCTCTTTCTCCACCTTTAACATGCTGTGCGCGCTCATAAAAGTGCACATTTCTATAATAAGCATGAAATGCAGACTCTATCCAGCGCACAGAGCATCGCCGTGGAAGTTTTGTGCTCAAGACAGTCCAAACTATAAATAACGCCAAGGGTCTATGGTTGACCAGTGTTCGGTCCGCTGTCCTCTGTCCTCTGTCCACTGTCCACTGTCCGGTGTCCACTGTCCTGTATTGATGTGTGTCCTGTCTACTGCTTTTTAAATCAAATGATAATAAATCACCGGCAGATATCATAAAACATGTTGCTCATAACCAGCAAGGCAGGCAGGCAGGCATTCAGCCCAGCCAGGCAAAAGGGACAGCCAGGACAGTCGCTGCGACTCGGTTCATGACAAAAGCTCAGCGAATGGCCAAGCCAATCGGTGGGAAATTTGCGCCGTTGCTTAGAAGAAATTGAAGTGAGCTGGGATCAGCATCAGCATCAGCATCAGCATCAGCTCTGAGCTCTGAGTGCAGACACACGAACGGGGATCTGAAGGTGATTCTGTTGATGCTGTTCCTGTTGCTGCGCTGCGCCGTTGTCTAATTTGCATAAATGACAATGAGAGTCATAAAACATGCGTCGTTGTTGTTCGGCTCAGTGCAGTCGCTGCCTCTGTTGTTTAGCTGTCTTTTCTTTTTTTTTTTTTTTAATTTTTAAATAAAAATATTGCCATGCTGGCTGCTGGCTGCTGATGCTTGCTGCTGGCTGCTGGCTGCTGATGCTTGCTGCATTTTCATCATCGTGCAACATGTTGCATGGCTGTCTGGCGCATAAATTAGATTTCGCGTTGATCTACACTTTTGCTGCCCCGCCACGACGAAGAAAGTGCAACCCAAAGCGTTTTCCCTCTCAGCAATAAACGAGCAACAACAACAGCAACCAACAACATGCAACAAGCAACAGCAGCAAGCTGGAATTTTTATATCGCCGAAATGACGGTCAAAAATGTTAAGGGCCAAGAGCGTGTTCGCAAGTTCAAATACGAGCAACGACCAAGCTAAGCTGCGGATGCTGCGACTGCTGCGACTGCGACTGCGACTGAAACTGAGTCTGAATCTAATTTGGAGTCGCCGGCCGCCCTGGGGCTACTTGTGCGGCATGGCAAGGTGAGGTTGCCGTGTCGCTGCATCTACTGCAAGCGTACAGGCTCGCTTTATTGGCCGCGTTCATCTGGCGGCTCGATCAGGTACGTGGCTGCGCTTCTAAGCCATGTGTTTGCCAATGCTGTTGCCCTTTTTAAATTTATCTAAGCTTCACTTGACACTTGTCGTTGTTGTGCTTGCTCAAAGCCACTCTTTGTTGTTGTTGTTGCTTTGTCTGCTGCAGCCATTGGCAGCGCTGTGTCGGTGTCTTGAAATTTCCGCAATCTCGCGCCTCTAAAGCACCAGCAGTTATCATTAGACACTGCGCTGCTCTTCAATTTTCCACTGATTTAAGTTAGCCACACACCCTTGTGCCAGCCATGCCATCCTAGTCGCTATCGTTTTTCCTTTTTTTCTTTTATTTGACGTAAAATTCTTATGCTTTTTTTTTCTTTCTATCCTTGGGCTGCTGAGCTCCATTCAGCTCCATAACTTGCAATTGCACGATTTGTGCACAGCCCGCGAGCTGATGTGACATTGCGGCATATCAAGACGACGACAACAGTTGACTTCATTAACAGCTGCAATTGGATAAAACAATGGATATAGTCGAAGGAGCTGAGATGGGGGTCTTTAATTATATAGTAGTATATAGAGGTAGACTTACTCAAGCCTGCGTACAGCTAAAGCAGCATAGATGCGACTTTCTGTTATATAAGTAAATTTATTATACAAAGAGATTTTGTATTGAATATTCGATTAATAATTTTAAGCATATGAAATTTTAAAGTTTTATGTAATAATATATTTTTTAAGATTTATCTAATAATTCTTTGAAGTTATATAAATGAAAATATAAAAATTCTTAAACAGTTTATGCGTTGTTTATATATTTATACATATATTTATATTTATATGATGTACATAATAAAAACTTTCATTATTTACAATAAATTAAATATTTAAAAAAAAATACTAACATGAAATCTCTTAAAAAAATATAAATAAATAAAAAATAATAATAATAATAATAATAATAATAATAATAATAATAATAATAATAATAATAATAATAATAAAAATAATAATAATAATAATAAAATAATAATAATAATAACAATTACACTTTTTTAATTTATCCATTAAACAATATTATATTTTAATTATATATTAAGTAATGTATTTTATTAAATGAATGATGCATATCATATTTAATTTATTTAAATAATATTGATTAATAAAGAAAAACCTAATAAATTGATTCTCTTTTTGGCGAAAAAATGTATTGTATTCATGGTAGCAATTTCTTATAAGTTTTAAATAATATGACAAATTATTACAGTAAAAAAACAATAGTAATAATTTCACAATAATTTGAAATAATATTTCAAATTATACTATAATAATATAATATAAATAATATCTAAATAATATTAAGTATTATTATAATAAAATATATTGTTTATTATAAATAACTTATTAATGTTAATATAAGATTCATTAGCTAAAACAACTCTTTTAAGGTGTTCATTCCAATTTTGCTCAATTGTTTCGCTCTCGCTCTCTCTCTTCTTCACTCTACTTCGCACTCAATGCACTCACATCTCAACTAGCTACGCCCTCTGCAATTCATCTCAACAACTGCTGAGCATCTTATTTAGCTTTCATATATGTTATTTTGTTGTTTTTGCTATTTGCCGCTTGGATTGGCTGTCAATTTGCTGGAGCAGTTAATGGGCGAGCCATAAATGCGAAATGTAACGCTTTTCTATCAATGCCAATGCCAATTTGAAGAACTCAATCAGAATTCAGCGGCAATTTGTTGGGCCCAAATGCAAGCGGCATGCAGCACATGCCACACGTCAACGCAACGGCCCTTTTTTGGGGCGCTGGCTGAGATTATCTTGTCCGATTGCGTTTACAAGCCAATGTTATTGGACTGCCCATAGCTTCCTTTGGCCATAAACGCAATTAGAAGAACAATTGTTAGACATGCAAAGCGTCCAGCCAGAGGGCCCTTTAGAGCCATGCGGCAGGCGTGGCCATAACAACGATTGCCATCTGTGGCTGTGGCTGTGGCTGTGGCTGTGACCAAGGCGACATGCTTACATTGCGACATGGCCAGGGACAGTCCAAGTCCAAGCCGGGCCAGGGTTAGGCCAGCCCAGGCTAGACAACTTTGTGGTGCGTGTTTATAACTCAAATGATCAATTACCTTACACAAGGATTTGCTGGCTAGTCTCTTCTGTTGAGTCAGGCCTGGTGAGGCAGGCAGTTTAATAAACTCCTCACTCTATGCCATGTTAAACTGTCTCACGCCTGGCTTGTTGACTTGTGAGAATGCTCTTGTTTAGCCCAGGCAGCTGCAGTCTTCAGCTGACTTGGCATAAAAATAATCATGTGCCCAAATATCAATTCAATATGTGATTAAATGTTTAACTAGAGTGTGAGAGAGGGAGAGAGACAAGGAGAGTGAGAGAGGGAGATAGTGAGGGGGAAGGGATAGAGATAGAGGGAGAGAGGGAGGGAATTTGCAACTACCAAAGAGAGATCAGGCATGAGCTCAAAGGGATTCTATCTTATAAATTTGTTAATATAAAGGAAACTAAAATTGTAAAAAATATGTAAGATTTCTTATTAGAATAAACCTTCATCACTGTGCTTGTAGCTCCAGCTTAAGCAGTCCAACATAATTTAAAAGTTCAAATTTCGTGTAATCAGCTTGCAACAAAGCTGTTAAGTCGCATAAAAAAACTAAGTAATATAAATATATATGGGAAAAAACAAATTTGTTGTATATATATTTAAATACAAACTTAGAAAGGTCCAATACAATGTAAGTTTCAGCCCAAAAGTATGCAGCACTCATCGTTCGGCTGAAACCCACCTCAGCTCCAGCATTACAACACGTTGTCTTAGTATGAAATTTCTAACTGAAATAAAACTAAATGTGATTTCTGGAACTTTAAGTAAGTGAATTAGTGTTTTGATAGTCACAAAATATAATAGTTAGAAGTTGTGCACTATGAACTAAATTTGGTTGACATCGATTCAACAATTAATAATCAAAAGTAATATAGAAATTTGAATGAAATATATATAAAATGAAATAATTGTCTAACTGAGATAATCGACAGATAAGATAATATTGCCAAAGCTTAAAATATTATTTAAACATTTTTTGTATGAGCTCACAAAATTCAAAATTGATCAATTTGTATATATTATTTTTATTTATTAAAAAAATAAATAAATAAAAATAATATACATTTTTTATTATTTATATTTTTTTATTAATTTTATTTTTTATCAATTTTATTGTACTTAATTTTTTTGTTTAGATAAATTATTAAAAATTCCCAAATGTATATAATTTACTTTCATTTATTTATTTTTTTTTATAATTTTTTTTTTTACATAGCAAGATAATCTGAAAGATTAAATAAAAGTATATAGGCACTGATAGTGTATTAAACTTATTTTTTTTTAAATAAATATATAAGAAAAAAAAAGAATAAATTTATTAAAGCACATTAAAATGTTCATTATAATTAAACAAAAAAGTAAAAAACAATTTGGAGCTTAAGAACTGTGGGATAGCCTTTCTTTTGCATAGAGTTGAGTGGAAATATTCTAGATTTGTGCAGAGCACATCACACTTGGAATCGGTTGCTGGACATTTGCATGTATGGATGGCCCTTGGTTGAATGCTAGACCTGGACCCGGAGTGGTGTTGAGTCAAGAAACTGGCACCCGCACGCTCATTGCTTGTATTTGGCTTGTTAACTGCGCATGTTTACTTTATGTTAAATTAAGTTGAGAATCGTGCAATGCAAATCACAGCGCAGTGCCAGTTTAGAAATGCTGCAGAACAAGAAAACGCCAGACAACGACTATGCTCGCATACAATTTTCCAACTCTTTTCTAATTGCCAAGAGTCCAAGACGAAGTCAGAGCTGGAGCCAGAAGAGCTGGAGCCAGAAGAGCCACAGCTACTGTCACTGATTGCTTTGCATACAAAATGAATTAATGTCATTGAGGAAGAAGATGTTGCCAGTTGGCAGTCAGCAGCAGCAGCAGCAGTAGCTACAGCAGCTTCTGCCACAGATCTCAACCTTTAGATTCGTTTGTTGCTTTATAAAGTTTTCTTTTGGCCAACGGCCTGCGAGTGCTACAAATTTGAATTACTACTGGCTGACTTGCTTCCTTTTCATTATCTAAGGGTCCCAAGTCGTTGCAGTTATCAAATGCAGCACATCAGTCAGTGAGAGGCCAGACCAGAGGGAACTGTTTGTGGCTCCACAGCCACATAGATCTATCTGCATGATTTGTTTGTCTGTGCCGTCACACACAATAATTAAAATGCTTCTGCTTTGGTTTGATTGTTTATGCCGCCTAGATAAATGCAACTGGCAACTGGTAACTGGTAACTGGTAACTGCAGCTTAGATAATGCAATTATCTTCTTCTTATGCAAATTTATGATTGACTGACTGACTGACTGAGTGACTGACTGACATTGAATCCCCCAACCGATGCATGTGAATGCCAAATGCTGGTCCAACCTTTCTAAACTCTTTCTCAGTTTGTTGCCTAAGTCTTTCGTTTTGCGCATTCAGTTCAATGCACTCCCTGAACTTGTTATTCTTATTGTTCTTCTCCCACTGCCACGCCCACTTGAGAGTGCAATTGTCATGCAACAAGCAGCAGCTGTCGCATGTTACATATAGATTAGATAGAAAAGGCAATTGCTTTGACTTTTTTTTTTATAGAATCAGCTTCCACTTAAGTGGAAGACAGAATACAATACAATAATTTTATGTATATTATGTTATTAAGATGTAGAGATTTTTTTTTTTTTTATTGTGATTTTATTATGAATTCAAAATTTTGCTCATGTCTGTCAAATCTCTTCCTCTCGCTCTCTCTAATCAATTATGATATTTGCTTTAGTTTCATTTAGCTGTTCGCTATCTTTTTATGATTTTATGCAAATAATGTAAGCAAAGAAATTTCGAATACACAAATTTAATTTTGTCTCACATTTGCATTTTAACATGGTTGGCATAAGAGTAAAAGTTATTTATATTTTCGCTTGAGAATGACGCTAGCACGCGTTGACCTGTTATAAATATTAAGCTATCTGCGTTATAGAGAGATAAAGCATAAATCAGAAATGGCTTCTTGACTAATTGATTTTGGCCATATTTATGAGTTTTTTCTAATAAATCCAATAATGAAACTAGGTCAAGAATATAAATATTTATGCAGTAAAAGGTGCTATATATTATTTAGAAATTAGCGTAGTATTATAGTTAGGCATTTAATGTAGTAAATCATTCACAGAGCTAGAAAATTGGTTTTAAAAGGTTTTTTATATATGTTTCAACAATATTTATATTTATTCTTTATAATAAAAAGTAAACATAAATATTATTTTTTATATTTAAACATTTTTTGGTACATCAAATGTAAATTTACATTTCGAAATTTTACATTTTCTCCAAAAAAAACTTTTTTTTTTATTTTCAGCAACATTGATGCATGTCACAAAATATAGTATTATTATATTTAATATATATAATTAAAACATACAAGTTTCTCATAAATATTTATAACTTTACTCAAATCCAAATGAATCATCCAAAGTTCAATAATTTCCGCCCTACTCTGAACAAACTCATAATCAAATAATTTTTTTTGTAAAAATCATTAAAATGCATATAGTATTAAACGTTTATTTTTTGTCACAAACCCAAACACTGTTATATGTTTTCGTGTTGCTAAATTGCATGTAATTTTTTAATTATAAAATTATAAAATTGGTAATTTGTGCCACATGTTGCATCATTTGCGATCGACATGCGCTGCTCTCTTTTTTTTTTTTTTGTATTTTTTAATAACAATTTATTTTGCAATGCGCAGAATGTGCCTGGGGCGCAGCATTTTGGGGGCAGACAGCAAAAGCGACGACATTCCAGGCGCACAAAATATGAGCCAGCCAGCAGGCGAAAGAAGGAACGCGACTCCAGCTCGAGCTGTGCTGAATAAACTTATGCGATGCAAATATATACATACATATACATATATATACTATAGTTATATATGTACATATGTAGCATAAGAGTTGCTTGCAAAGCTAAACTGTAAGTAAATTATGCGCAGCAGCGTGAAAGCAGGCGTTTTGGCTGCTGGTTAATGATGATACCAGATAACCGGCACTTAAAGGATATTTATGCTGTGAGTGAACGACACAATTTATGCTGCCCCCAAGAATATGTGATCGGAATGAAAGCCACTCGAAAATCGCCAACTCAGCGAGTTTCGTTTTGAGTTTGAGTTTATTTTGGTCAAAGCTGGGTCACAGGCAGCTTAACTTGATGCTGCTAAAGATTACAATGATCATTATGCCATGATGATGATGATGACGGCGACGATGAGTATGCCTAAGCCTCTCCAGCAACACATTAAAAGTCCATTAAGCTGCAGCATGCGTGGAGGCGGCTAAGAATTTGCTCCACTTTATTTTGAATATGCAAAAAAAAAAAATTAAGATAAACAAGTAAGAGTTCTGTAAGGAAAATATATCATACTAGCTTATACCCTATAGACAGCAAATTTAATAAAAAATATATTTCTACAAAAAATTTCTGATATTTAATTATTATAATTAAAAATATATTTTTATAATATATTTCAAATATTCAATTATTGAATTGAAAATATATATTTGTTTAAAATATTGCAGATATTAATTTACTAAATTTAATATAAATGTATATAAAATAATTTAGATATTTAATTATTGAATATTTATGTGATTTTAGCACACTGAAATATTATACATTTTTACTATTATTTATTTTTATATTACATACTTTTAAATTATTAAAAATTATACAACATTTTTTTTCAGACTATTTTATTCTTAATAATAATATTAAATATAAACTAATATTAAATTTAAATATAATAAATATATTTAAATATATATATAAAGTATAAAAAAAATAATAATAATAATAAGAAAAATAATTGGAAAACAAAGCGCATAAAACTATATTTTATATATAATTTTATCACATACTTATAATATATTACAAATATATTTATGGTTACAGAATAATGAAGGAATATAATCTGTCCATGCCTGCAATAGAAGAAACTACTTTCCCGCATCTCGAGATACCCCATTCGCCATCAATGCTGGGTATTAAAAACAATAATGTTAAAATATTTATCATATTGGGTTTGGGTTCTGGCTGTGAGCATCTCTTAAAGTTTTATGTAAATAAACCTGAATGCAAACAAAGAAAGCGGAGAAAGACAACAAGAGCAAACGAGTGAAAGAAAGAAAGAATGAAAGAAATATACAATTTGCGCGATCTGCCAACTGTTCGAACAAGCAATAAAACATTCATATTTAAAATTTTATGAAGAGACAAAAAGAAAACAAAGAAGAGGAAGAAGCAACAGCAACAGTGGCTGAGCTGCTTGCTGCTATAAGTAGCACGCGCTGTTCAAACAACCAAGTCAATTGCCACCCAAACAAACTCCAGTCAAGATGCGTTGTTATCTGGCCCTGGCAGCCCTGCTGCTGGCCTGCAGCCTAACTCTGGCTCAATACGAATATTTGGCACCGCAGCGCACACTCCGGGAACAATTTGGCGATGTGGTGGAGCAACTGGTGGAGGAGCCATCCAGCGATTTGAAAGCACGTCCTTCTCGCAACGGATGCAGCACCAAGGCCAATTGCTGTGAGTAGAGAATGAATTTTAAGTTTATTATAATTAATAATCTAATTATAAATTTTATTATAATAATTAAATTCTTGCCTACCTTAAACAAATTATTCAATAATTAAATTTGTTTATTAATGAATGAATGAATTAAATTATCTTTCATAATTAATCATAATTTATTAATAAATTAATGAATTAATTACATTCTTTTCCACAACTAATATTAATTTTTTTTAATTATTCCATTTATTAATAAATGAATGAATTAATTAAATAATCTTCCACAATTAATAGTAATTTATTAATAAATTCTCTTCCACAACTAATATTAATTTTTTAATTATTCAATTTATTAATTAAATAATCTTCCACTTCCAATTAATAATATTTTATAAATAAATTAATTTATTAATAAATTCTCTTCCACAACTAATAATAATTTTTTAATGAATATTGAATAATATATTTTTTCAACTAATTCGTTAAATGCTCTATCTATAGCTGATAAAATTAATAAATCTCTTCCACAATTAATATATTTTTTCAGCAAATTAATTAATTAAATACCTTTTCTATAACTAATAATTAATTAAATTATTCTTCACAATTTATTTTAAATACATTTATTTGATTAAAATTAAAATTATCTATAAATACTTCAAAAAAATTTTATTTAATTAAAATAATAATTTATTTTAGTAATTATTTAAATAAATAAATTGAATTCTCTTTTTATAGTCTGCGGCACTCCGAACGTCAATCGCATTGTGGGCGGCCAGCAGGTGCGCAGCAATAAATATCCATGGACCGCTCAGCTGGTCAAGGGCCGTTACTATGCTCGTCTCTTCTGCGGCGGCTCGCTGATCAACGATCGCTACGTACTAACAGCGGCGCATTGCGTGCACGGCAACAGGGATCAGATTACGGTGCGTCTGCTGCAGCTGGATAGATCCTCGTCGGATCCAGGCATTGTGCGCAAGGTGGTGCGCACCACCATTCATCCCAACTACGATCCCACTCGCATTATCAACGATGTGGCGCTGCTGCGACTCGAATCTCCAGTGCCGCTCACCGGCAACATGCGTCCCGTTTGTCTGCCCGATGTCAATCACAATTTCGATGGGAAAACTGTGAGTTCCCTGGCTGAGCTGATCTCGGTTAAAGCATACTGAATTCTATTTCTCTCTCTTAGGCCACCGTTGCTGGCTGGGGCCTGGTCAAGGAGGGCGGCACCACTAGCAACTATCTGCAGGAGGTGAGCGTGCCGATTATCACCAATCAGCAATGCCGCGCCACACGCTACAAGAACAAGATTGCCGATGTGATGCTCTGCGCCGGTCTGGTCAAGTCCGGTGGCAAGGATGCCTGCCAGGGTGACAGCGGTGGTCCGCTGATTGTCAACGAGGGCCGTTACAAGCTCGCTGGTGTCGTCTCCTTTGGCTATGGCTGTGCTCAGGCCAATGCTCCTGGTGTCTATGCTCGAGTCAGCAAATTCCTTGACTGGATCCGCAAGAACAGCGCCGATGGCTGCTATTGCCAGAGCTAAACATCCTTGCCAACACATCTCACTCAATTGTCTCGAACGTTTAAATTATTTTAAATTATTTCACATTCCATTAATAAATAAATGATCACAAAACATTCCAGAAATGCAATCTATATAAAGATATTCAAATCTAGTAGATACAAAACTTCAAAGCCTCGAGACATTTTCGGCTATTAGTGAGAGTAGCTTTTGGTTCGTTGTTGGTGAATTATGGAGCCACCCTCATATATTTAGCCGAATGATTAATGCCTCAAAATTGTTGCAGCCCACTATTGATAGCTATCTCGTTCACATCATAATCGCTGGCTGGCTGGCTGGCTGCTGCGCCGTCTCCTGCTGCCAAGGTACGCTGTCAATCAGCTACAGCAGTTGCCGGCATAATTTGTTTTGACTCATTTTCATGCGCAGCTCATAAATTTACAAGCGAGCACAAGGAGCAGCTGCTGGCTAGCTCAGCTGTGGATGCAGATGCACGTGGACATGTGGAGAATTCTGCATAGAGGACGTTGCATTGATTTACAATGTGAACACTTTATGGCTGTTTAAGTTGTTAAATTGAATTAAGATGAAATAAATTCTCGAGCAATTTTTATGTTTGTTAATAAATTTTGCATGCTCCTGCGATAATTTGAGCGTTCAACCAGCAATGGACCAGCCAACGAGATTCACTCGCTCCACTCGCTCCATAAATTCAAAGCCACTAAAAATAATGCAACGACTGCGAAAGCGCGCCAGGACAACAAGCGCAGACAATCGAAATAAATAATTCATGCGTATGGGAAGAGTTGAAGAGCTGGATTTGATTTTGTTTTCCATTTACTTTTTTTTTTTGTTCATTGTTTTGCCATTTTTTTATTTTTTTATTTTTGGCTGCGCCCAGGGGAGCAACTACAAATGGAGTGCGCAGGTCCAGAGATATTGTGGCACTGGTTGCATGTTTGCATTTTAGATTTTTCACACCTCCTGGACTGGCTGGTGGTGGTCCCTGTTCAAAGCAGCCGCCGGCAGTCAGCCAGCCAGCCAGCTAGCCAGCTAGCCCAACCTGTCCATGTACTTGGCACTTGGGCAGCAGAGAGAGAGAGAGGTAGACAAGGAGTGGGAGAGAGAGAGAGAGTGGGGCACGTCTGCTAGAGGGACTGCATGCAGTTGAAGTTGTACTTGAAAATGGAGTTGGGAGTTTATCTAATGCCAATGTCCACACCAAATTTGGCATTGCCTTTTCAAATGTCTGACCGCGAATTTGTCGTGACTTGTTAATGATACGTTTTGCTAGAGGATAGAAGCAGCAGGAGGAGGAGCAGCAGCAGGAGTAGGCTCAATCGCATGGTCAAGTGCTCAAGTGTTGGCATGTCGCTTAAATGCTACACGCGGCATCGAAGCCATCGAAGGACGGTGCCATCTTTGGCCAGGCATGCCAGTAGTAGAGAGAGAGAGAGACAGAGAGAGAGAGAGAGAGAGAGAGAGAGTTGGGTAGTACTTAGGGCCGAACCTATGTTAATCATGACTTGGCTCTTGCCTGCGAGGCTATCAGTTTTCATTGATTTGAATAGTTTCTTAACCATGTACAGCTCCAGTCGCTTGTCGTGCAGTTGGCAAAGCCAAAACTAAGACGATTTTCAATTTACAACTTGCAATAAATATTTCCTTCATTCTTTTGCTTCTTTTCAATTTTTTTTTTCCTATTTTTTGCTTTATTTTGTTGTTATTCAGCAGTCGCCGTCAGCATCAACTTGTTCGCCGCACAATTTATGAGCTGTTCCCAGCCACAGCATCAGCATCGTCTACATGAACCGAATCTGGAATTGTGATAATTAAACTGCGGCAGCCAGCATAAGAGTGAAAACAAAATGATTTAGCTTCACTGCGAATGCCTACAGCACTTTAAACATTCTTCACTCTTATTTTAGCCACTATTTTTTCGTTTTGTTGTTGTTCTTGTTGTTTTCTAGCAAACTATTTTGTATGATGAATCTAAAGTGGGAAGCATTTGCTTTAAGTGCTCACCAATAAAGCCTGAGATCTTATCTCACAAATAATTAAGAAATTAACAACTAAAAAGTATTGCTTAGGCTCAAAATATTTCTGTGACCTCACAGGTGTAAAAATAAAAATAATTTTTTTTTTGTATGTTTCTTAAACTTTATTATATGATGCCTATATGATTTTGTATAAATTAAAAGTCTTATAAAATATATACTTATATAGACTTAAAAGCAAAGATAAAAAAACTTATAAATACTAATATTTAACTAGCTGAGCTGAGTGATTTTTGTAGAGGTAAAAGAGATTGACAACGCTTCATTTTTTTTTTTTAGTTAGTTCAAGAACCTCTCACCTTTCTCATGAGTTCACTTCTATTAATATTATACATTTAAAATACAAATAAAAAATAATTATTGTCAATTTATTTTAATGTAGGTAATTAATTGGAAGCTCTGATTTTTGTAGATTGGCCTCAATTTGATGTTCTTCAACTGATACAATCTTACAAATCTATCAAGTTGTAAATTAAGTAAGTTATAGTTAAATATAGTAGATGGTTCTGTCACTTTGTGAATAAATAATAGAGTTTAACCTTTTGACAATAACAAGAAATGAGTTTAATATATGAACTAAATAAATGTCTTCATTAATTTAATGTTTTTTGCGAGAAAGATTTTTATTAATATCGAAGTTGCTCTCAACATGTTATTTTGTGAAGTGAATTCATAGAAAATGTTTAAAAAGTCAATTTGAGTACATGACAGAGCGAAGGAAATAAATGTACATATTTTTTCATTCCTCTGCACATATGAAAATATTATTAAATATAAAATATATTTATTAAATATTAATTATTAAAATATTATTAAATTAAAAATATTTTCAAATTTTAATTTTAAAAAATATATATTTTTAAATTTTTTTTAAGAAAAATAATAATATATTTTTTAAATATTATAAAATTTCATTATTAAATGTTTAATAATATTATAAAGGATTAATATACATTTTTTTCAATTATTATATAATATTCTCAGTAATATGTGGAAAGAATACAAATTTCATAACAAATATTTAGCAATAATAAAATATTTTTATTTTTATGAAATTGGATAAGACTTACAAATATTTAAAAATGTGAAAATGGAAACAAAAATAATATAAAAATAATAAATAAATAAAAAAATAATAAAATATAATAAAAAATAATAATAAAAAATAATAATAAATAATAATAATAATATTAATAATAATAATAATAAACAATAAACCTTCAGCAGATTTTAGATTTACGCAAAAAATATATTAGACAAAATAATTTCTTTTAGCAAATAGAGGTCAATTTTTGTTTTAAAAAATTTATTTATATTTAAATAAAATTATGATTCGAAGCATTCAACAATTATGTGCTAAGCTGTTGCAAATTCAGCTTATCAAGAGTTAAATCTAGAGACAAATTCCAGACATCTTATTTACTTACACAAAGATTAGATGATGCTGAGCTGCCTCAGCCGATTTATTTGTCATCAAAGAGAATGCAAATATTTTTTAGTTTAAATGAAATTTAATTCATACTTCAATTTTTCAAGTTTCTGTTTTCTAAATGTATTTCAGACCTGCCTTAACCGTCGTCACGTAGCCGCACAGCATAGCATTTCCGAATTCATATTTGCATAAATCAAAAATTTGTGTTTTATTACCAGAGTTTTGGTGCTCTCTTTGCTACTCTTTGGTTTTGCAGCACACGTTTCACGTTTTCAGGGATCTTTTTGGCATATTTGCACGTTGCACATTTATTTTAATTTCTCGCTGATCTTTTGCAAATAGGCTGGGCAACAGAGGCTGGACGCGCTCATGTGAGATTATCTCACTCACTCTCGCGCAGGTACAGCTGGGACTGGGACTGAGACTGAGACTGAGACTGGGAATGTAGTTCGGAATGAAGCTCGTTTGGCTGCCTGCAAACTGCTCATTAGTTTATTAATTAAGTTGTGTTCTGGCTCGGCTCAGTTAGCCTCAGCCCTCAGCCCAGCTAAACTCAGCTCAGCTGCCTCCTGTTGCAGATTTATTTCTGGCCATTATGAAAATGGTCTATGTATGGCAAGGGCAATGGCTGCAGTTGCTGCTTAATATTATTATGCTAGTTGCGGCATTTATTTTAAATTGTTTTGCCCGGCCTAATGATACCCTCGCACAGCGATGGCCCCAACGGCACTTAAATCGACAGTAGTTGCGCTTTAACGCCTGGACATGGACCGTGGCCATGGCCATGCTTCTGGCCCTGTTTCTGGCCATAAACTCATCCCCATTCGCGCGCTCAGCTCTCGCTAAGTGGAAGGTGTTGAGAAAATGCACAAAAATTAATCATTTTATAATTACTAAATTGCCCAAAGGGCAACATCAGCAACAAGAAGCAACAAAGCCAAAAGCTAACCGAAAGTTAAGCAATTTTCCAACTCCAAGAATTTTAGCATTTGATGAGGCGCTAACGAGAAATGTGGGCGATGCTAACAAATGGCTCTTCTATAATATTGCTTTGGGCTATTTGCAGCTTCATCTATAAGTGGAGTCAAAGACATATCGCAGATGACGTCATCTGGTCTTTGGGCGCAGCCAGCACAGTGAACGCCCCACAGCGATCAAATCACACGACCTTGACGCATTGTGCAGCGCATAACAAGCGGCATTCGGTTCAACCTGATCTCAGCTACTCCTGTGCAACAGGGATGCCAAATGCGCTTTTTTATAGTCAAATCTGTCCGGTTTTTTTGTATGGTGTCATATTGAAATATTGAAATTGTAGAGATTTGAATATTTTTAGGAATTTTTTTTACTTTTCTCTTCTTTTCACATATTTATTTTTGTAAAAATTAAAGTAAAATATAATAAAATAAAGATGGAAAAGAAAAATATGGATTAAATAATAATATCAAAAAATGTATCAATGAAGTGGTTGCTATAATAATATTTAATCGATATTTTACCTATAGCTTAACTAATCTCTGCATGTTGATTTCATATTTTTCGACTTTTTTTTAATTTTCAGCTATATTTAAAATTGATATTTTTGGATACAGCCATTTGGCAAATGGACGATTTTATAAAATTTGGCGAAGAAAAATTGCTTAAAAAAGATTTTTCTATTATATTTTTATATATTTATATTACATAAATATATAAAAATATAATACAAAAATGTCAGGAAAAATAAAAATGTTGATAATTTTCTAGCTATTCACTTTCCTCCCCGCTAAAAATAGCTAGTTTTTTGGCATCACTGCTCCTATATGCGTTGCTCGTTCGCTTCACTTTTCATATTTTGCACGCGTTCCAACATTTTTTCTGATGAGTTTGTTTAGTTTGAAATATGTTTTCTATACGTGCGTCATGTTTTGTGGCTGTCTTAGCTACGACAGCTCTGGGCTGGCGGCCTGGCTGGCTGGCTGGCAGTCCTTGGCGGCTGTGGCACTATAATTAAAGGTATTGGTAGGCGTTACTATTGGCTCAGTTGGAGCAGGCTGCTGCGACTGCGGCTGCTGTAGCTGTGATCTGTGATTTGGCCTGACATTTTCAAGCTAGCCCATTGCATAAGTGAAATAAAAGCAAAAGATGTAGAGGAAGAAGCAGCAGAACCTTCATGTTTCGCACAGTTATGCAAGTTTCCTGTCTACCAAAAAATTCTTAAGAAATTGCGTCTTAGTTTGGGCTTTCGGTCTAGCCATTAATTGTGCGGCGGCAGCTTCTGTACTTCAGTGGCCACAGAAAAGCTAAGCTGTCCAAGCAGCGGATGTTGGCCACAATTTGCTTTATGCCACTTCCAACGCCTTCACCTGAAGCAATTCGCTTTGCCTTTTGCGCTCTACGCTCTGCGCTGTGGCTCTTCTGAATTAATTAGCACTTTTGCTTCAAAATTAATTACACCAAATAACAAGTTACACTCCAAAGACCAACTCTGACTAACTAGTCCGACTAAGCCAAGCCAACCTCCCCAGCTGCTATTTCGAAAGCAAAATCTACTGAGAATTTCCAAAGAAGAGTTTAATTTCAGACATTAGAGCATTGTGCTCTCCGAATGATTTACATTTTAGTTTTTGTTTTCAATTACACAAAGCTTTTAATTTTTGGCTAGTTGTTAAACATTGGGGTTAATAGCTCAATTACGTATTAAGTTACTCAAAAACAAGAACTGGGTTAATTACATGCTAACCAAAAATTAATTCAAGGTCAATTGATTTATATATGGAAATTTGACGAGTAGGTGTTTAGCAAAATAATTTAGCATTTATTTATATGATTGTTAATGTTAAATATGGTTTAATATCATATAGAAATATGTTCGTAAGTTCTTGAGAGTATCATTTGGTATTTTCAGTTCGGCATGTATATGTAGATTAATGTAATTATATGGGATTATTTTATAAGAACATATTATTTACAATAATCTAGGCTTATGCTAAGATATATGGAATCATCTAATAAATATAAGAAAGCTCAGTGAGTCTTTCAATTAAATTTCTATCAACAGCAATGCTTTACCGATGAACATTATCCATTTTACCAATGAGCAATATCCATTTTATTTACATTGTCTATAGGTAACCATAATGCTATTTAAACTTTTAGTAAAACATATATATTTGGATAACTGACTAATCTTATTTATTTATTTCTTTTTTTTTTTTTTTTGCTTTTTTATTTTATATATTTATAATTCAATATTTTGTGAATTGTAACATAAAAATAACATAAAATAAAAGCATAGGTTATTTATTGACTATTAAGCTAAAATAAGATTGACTAATTCAATCGTTTAAAATTAATAGTTCTCTCTCTTCCAATTATCGCCTTTCCACCTACTTTTCTTGTACAGCCCTTCATTTCATACTTGTCCAATAGCAAGTCTCTTTAATCACATAATATCTCTAAACATTTTTAATACAATTAAAGTACTTAAATGTAAAATTCTAATTTATATAAAATTAAGCATAGATATGCATCTGTTGAATACCAAAGACAAAGTTTTTCTCCAAATGCTGTCATATTTAAGAATTCTTCTTTATTTATGGCATTCCATTGCACTAGATTATATAACCACAGGAATGCCAGTCAAGAAGTGTTTGTGTTTCTGTGTGGTTAGCCCTATAACAATGGATTTCCAGCAATTCAGAATAAGTTTAATTGTTTGTTTGTCTGCAATGCAAGCGAATGTCGGCTGCGGGGCAGCCCAAACAGGGTGCTGGCAAGACAGTCAGAGAGCATGCGAAAACTCAAAGGTAAGCCATGGAAATCAAATTGCAGAACTCGAGCGTTGAGAAAGCACCGTTAATGTGACCCGGCGACGCGACGTGCGCGGCAATAGATAAAAATGCCCAACAGAGTAACAAAAAAAAAAAAAAAAAACAACACATTCAGGAGACAGTCGCAGAGTCAGTCAGCGAGTCAGCTAGATAGATAGATAGAAGTTACAGGCACTCAGTTGTTGTTGTTGTTGTTGTTGTAGCGGGCGGTCCAACCGCAAGCGATGACCTCGTACAGAAAACTAAGTCAGGGCAGGCGAAAGACCAAACAAACAAGCCTCAACTGAACAATCAGCGGCTGAAAAATTACGAACAACAACGGCAACAACAACAGCAGCAGCAGCAGCAGCAATATCTAACGGCGGGTGTGCGAGTGGTAGGGGTAGAAGTAGTTGGAGAGGGAGTGCTAGTGCTAGTGAGAGCGGGTGTGGGAGTGATGTGAGAGAGAGAGAGAGAGAGAGAGCACTGCGAAGCTGCACACAAACGACAGCAGCAAAATCTACAGTAATTTTGCCATGGCCATGGCCATTGACACAGCTGGGCAGCATTTTGTTTGTTTTTGGATTTTTAGGCAAGCCCTGCCTGAGCGATAGAGCCTCATAAGGCGAATGCTAGGCAAGCACGATATGCATACGGGTAACTCGCTCTACCCCTTCTGCCTCACCTACTCACCCACTCACCCACTCCCTCTCCCTCGCGCACTGCCAGCTGAGCGCAGTTGTACAGTTAGCACCAGGCAGGGATTTATGACATGTGCCGTGACTTGTCGTTGCGCAAACAACAGCCAATGGGCAATCAGTGTGACCAGATCGCACACACGATACATGCATACATTTGCATGCCAATGCGAGTGTTCGCATTTTTACGCGAATTTTTGGTACGACACAAAATCAAGGAGGTAAGTAAAGAAATGTTTGTGAATGTTTATAAAAGTTGACATATAAAATATTATTTTAAATAAAAAAAATCATTAAATCAATTCAATTAAAAAATCATAGAACATTAGAGAATAATTTAATAGATTTTAGTATAATTTTTAGGTTTAACAGAATTGTTATTTATTTTATTTTCTATATAATATATAAAATATATTATAAACTTAAAAATCATGAAATCATGAAATCAATTCAATTAAAAAATCATTGAACATTAGAGAATAATTTAATAGATTTTAGTATAATATTTAGGTTTAACAGAATTGTTATTTATTTTATTTTATATATAATATATAAAATATATTATAAACTTAGAAAATGAAAGATATATATAAGAGTGTAATTTCCTAATATTTAAATAAATAATAAATTAAAAAAAGATTTATTTATTATAAAATCATTTTAGATTTACCTATTTTAATTTTTGGCTCTCAGCAAATTCTGTAGAAAAGTAGAAAAATGTTTATTCAATTTTAATGCATTTGTAAATTTGATAACAATAAAAAAAATTCTATCAATATATTAATTTCTACTTCGCTAATGAATTATATATGAATAAATTTGTTTTTAATATTTTATTTTATTTATGAATTCTAATTTTATCTATTTAGTTATTATTATTATTTTTTTGTGAATAATTAATTGTTATTTATTTTATTCATTGCTTACGGAATAAAGTCTTTATTACCTTATTATTATAAATATTAATAAAATTCTATCACATGTCTTCTATAGGCATAAGTTTTACACATTTTTCAAGAAACTTTAGCAAAATTTGAATTTTCCCATAAATATTTGTCTTTGCTTATGTCATGCGAGCTCGCTTGAATTTATGATTTAAGATCAGTCAGCTGTCGCATTTTAAATACATTTCTTAATATATATTTTGTGTGCTTCGAGCACACCCAAAAGCCTAACCCAATGTCAATGGCATTGGCTGTGCCTAACCCAGAACCAAAGCTGTAGCCCGATCTCGATCCCGATCCCGTTCCCGCGCCCGATGAGCATCCGCTCTCAGGTTCGCTCTCTGTTGCAGATGCGCCTGGCCCGTTGGCCGGCTTGGCCCTGGCTGTCGTGTCAGTTGTCAACTTCGGCGCGGTCATCTGACACCTGACCACCGAAATGAAAATGCGTATCGAATCTGTGAACAGCCTGCCTCGCGGCGTTCTACCCCCCTCCCCCAGTTGTCGGCCACAATTTCAATCAAGCTGCAACAGGCTAAGGGTTGACCTAGCAGCTAGCTAGGTTTCCCTTCAGTTCTCGTTTTTTTTTTATTTTTTATTCGCAATCTTATGGTTATCAAAAAATAAATGAAGTGTTGCCAGCCAACAAGTTTGCGCGGCGCGGAAGCTGCGTTCCGACGTGCTCGCGCCTGATTGCCAGCCCTTTGGGAATTACGAAAAAAAAAAAAACAATAAGTAAGAAAAACTCTAGCCGGGACTGCCCAACGAGCTGATACTCTGATATCTCACTGATTAGGGTTATTAATTAAAAAAAAAAAATAAATAAAATAAAATAAAAATTAAAAGTATAAAAATAAAAAAATAAAATAATAATAATAATAATAATAATAATAATAAAAATAATAAATAAATAAAAATATTTTTAAATTTAATTTTTTAATTTTTAGCCTACATATTAAACTTTTTTTAATCAATTACTAAATGCGCAATTTTATAAACTGCTCATCCAGGATTCAGTGATTTTTTTATAAACTAATTGGAAAACTCTTGACATTGTTGCTAATTTGCAACACGTTTTATATAAGTACTTCTGTGTGACTTAGCGGATATTCAAGATATCGAAAATGATTAAAATTGCGTAACATACATAAATTTGGAGATCTAACCTCAAAAGAAATGTGAGAGATTTCATTTATAGTTAAAGGCTCTAAGGTCGTTGCATTTACACATTGGACAGACAGACGAACGGATAAATGAACAGACTGACCGATGGGCGGACGGATGGACTGAAGCAACTCAGCTCTAGAGTATTTATACCATATGGCTTTTGTCAAATAATAATATAATATAAAATCAATATACCCTGATTTGCCACCTTTAATGGATTTAGAGTATTAAAAAAGAATATAAAAACAAAAATACAATATACAAATACATGACCGCTGAGAGAGTGAAGTATAAAGTGGAGTGGAGTAAGGAGTATGTAGTATGGAGCATGGAGTGTGTAGAGCGTGTGGAGTCTGTGGCAATTGCTGGTAGACGATCTACACTTATTTAACAAACGTTCGCACAAATTGAATATTAAGCTGGCGCTGTTCTGTCCGGTTGTCCGGCTGTCCGCGCTGTCTGTTGGCGATGCTGGTTAAAGATAACATAGATCGAGATAAGCACACCGGGCGCTTCCTGTGCGCCCAGTTGGCAGCTTTGTCTGTGGCATTTCGTTTGCCACACGCAATCAATAGGCTGCCCCAGCTCTGGCTGCAGCACTTTGATCATCATTTCGCTTAATCGAGCCCGCTGTGCACATGCAGATACGACTGCACATAACATGGACATGTATCTGATGCAGCATCAGATTCAACTGCAACTGCAACTGCAACTGTTGCTGCTGCTGCTGCTGCTGCTGTTTATCTAGCTG
The DNA here is from genome assembly GCA_035047405.1 of Drosophila stalkeri. NCBI lineage: Eukaryota > Metazoa > Arthropoda > Insecta > Diptera > Drosophilidae > Drosophila > Drosophila stalkeri. Next base: position 13,768,821 of record JAWNPR010000039.1, read on the forward strand.
CGATTGTCGTTGGCTGTGTTGTTGCCTGCCTTGCTTCTTGGCCATGTTGTTAGTCATTTGTTATGAAATTTGTGCAGAACTCTGGCCAACAGCAACTAAAAAGGGTCTGCAATGCAGTCTGTATGCCGGGCGGGCGTCTCTTGTCCAGCACTGTGCATATGCATGAGCCTCTGCTGCCCCTGTTGCCCCTGCTGCCCCTGCTCCTCCTGCTGTCCCTTCAGCCTCAGCCAGCTCTGCTGCTGTGTGGCATTTCAACTGGGCCTGCCAGTTGGCATGTGCGGCATTCTCAACACGTGTCAGTGGCGCATTTGTCTTGTCCACTTTTCCAGTTGCTCCGTTGGGTGGCTAACGAAATTCCTAAAAAAAAAAGTGACCAAACACTGTGGATACTTTTTTCTTTTTTAAGGAAAATGTGTAATCAATATTTGCCTATTGCCAACAGCTCAAGGGAAATTCAATTTTCAGCGTTCGATCCCGCTGAGCCTCTTTTGAGCATATAAATTGCTTCGTTGAGTTCAGTTTTGACAGTTTGCTTTATTTGGCTAGGTCAGTGAAGTTGGGATTTTAGCAATTAATTGACATTGGAAAGGTAAGAATTAAGGTTTGAAGTTCAGCTATTTCCTGGTTCAGCTGACTGCATATACATTACTTAACTTTATTTAGTACATAATTAATTTAGTTGGCTTTAGAAAGTCAAAAATCCAGAATTTTCTCTTGATACGATTGCAAAATCAGCAATTGTTCAAATAAATTAAATTAAAATAAAATTATTATATGAAATATATTTTATAATTTCTAGAATTATAATTCGATTTTGCAATGTTTTCATATAAATTGATTTATAAATTAAATATATATTATATAAGCTCTTTACACATTCAAATTCTAATTTACCGCGCATGACGTACTCAATTTTGCGTCAAGTCTCTTATTTATCGAAAGCTATTTATTTTGGTGGCACAGCCAACTTTAAGTGAGTGGCAAGTTGCGTTGCGCAGCTAACTTCGCGTCTGTTGTAATTTGTTGCGCTGCCAACTTTAAGTAGCTTTAGCTTGAGCGCTTTTTAGCTTTATTAAGGTTGTTAACTTGGCTAAAATGAAAAATGTTGACATAACAAAATCGATTATGTGCTTATCGATATCTTTCAGTTAAATTAATACAAAATGTAAGATTTAAATATAAAATTAATATAAATAGAGTACAATTAATTTACAAATGTATAAGTCTATTTATATATTAAAATTAAAGTTGATTTTAGCATTTAAGCCATTTAATGCATATTGATAACAATAAATTTAATATTAACTCATAAATTATTTTAAATTAAAAAAACAAACAAGTGGTTTCTCAATTAGTATAAATTTATTAATTTATTAATTATAATTATATATACATATTTTTTGTATTAATAAATTTGCATATATATGTACATGTAAAAATTTAAGTTAGTTTTAGCTTAAAGCCAACATTTCGGTCTTCTAGACCATATTAACTTAATTTGAATCCATTCACCTTAACCAAACAGGCATAAATCTACGCGTTGTCCATATAACACATATGAATTAGTTGACAAGCAAATAAAGGACGGACTAAATTAAAGTCAAGGCCATGATACAAACAACAACAACAACTATAACGATAACAATGACAAAGACTTCACTCGCTCGCTTTTCCTTGATTTATTGTGGACTAATGAAACCTATGTGACCATAAAACAGTCATAAATTCGTGAACTAAAAGGCGCCGTCGGAACGTAGGCTGGAGCAGGACACAAGGCTTCGCCTCGCACAGTCCAGACACTTAATTATAAGCATAAAGGTGCATGAATTACTACTACAACAACAGCAAAAACAACTGCACCGAATAGCAAATGGCAATAAAAGTGGAAAGTAACGGGACTGAAGCGCCAGCTCTGACAGTTAAATGTCGGCCATTTTGTTTTGATGTCTCTGCGTCGCTTTAATGCGACTGAGGAAAAAAAGGAAAGAATTTATACAAATTAGCGGTGAAATAAATTACGCGAAAAGCAACGGTAAATGTAACGGCAACGGCAGCGGCAAAAAGTAAATGAAATTAGCCCGTCTTCGTCTAGCAGACGGAATGACTGAATTTCGAGGTAAAAATGTAAAGTAAATAAAAACATACATATGTTGCAATTATAAAGCGTGTAAAGGCGAAGACTAAATACCCTTATAGAAGGAATTAAAAATTTGTAATTAATTTGCATAAGTTAAACTATAAAATTATTATTAATTAAAATTTAATATAATCAATAAATTATCCATTATATGTTGCCATAAAAATATGTAAAAGTAGTTAAGGCAATTTCCTTAAAGCATTAATTAAAAATTTAAAAAACATGTACTTATATATCCATTCCCCATCACCATGCCGCACACCCTTCACAGGCAAACGTTGATATTACACTAATTTCACTGTTCTGACAATCGCCGCTGATCGCCTCAAATCAATTGAGTCAAATGTGAGTTTCGAACTCGAAGTTCGAAGTTAGAGCTGCAACAGGAGAGGCTGAAAGAGAAAGCAATAAATTCGATGTTCGGAGTGCGAGCCCGAAGCTCAAATCCAGCAGCATAAATCAGGCGCAGGTAAATGAGCAGCTACAATGAGCTGCATTTACGAGAGTAAATGAGACAAAAAGCATGCAAAAAAAAAAAAAAACAAATAGATATACATACATATAAAATAGAAATGCATGTATGCATATTCTATTGCTCTTTACTTCTGTGAAGCGCAACTAAACAGCAAAATGAGCCATAGATGGCGCTATTTCCACTGTGAAAGGGAAAAATAAATTATATTAATATGGTTTGCATTAAATTTAAATAATCATTTAATGCATGTCAATCGTGTGCGTTTAATTATAGCACATTAGACTTGATTTTGCATTGCATAAATTAAATTAATTAACACTTTAGGTGACAAAGCCAAATAATATTAGCTCATTAAGTGAGTGAAATGAAGCATATTCAAGTTTTCTCATAAATGCCGAATAGTAGATGCTCTTATGTAGATGGGACTGCCAGTTACCTCTTCGATATTCCTCTGATACATAAATAGTGAAATATTTCGAATAGTTTAGCTTCCTCAACCAATTCTCGTCTTCTAAATATTAAAAATCAATTCAAAATAAATATATTTAATAACCATTCTTTGCTTATTTGATGCTGACCTCAATAGATCTCCAACATATCCATTTTAATTCTTAAATCTCAACGTTATCAATTTCAATCCGACTTTCATACCCAATCAATATACCCTATCAAAGTAGGGTATTTTTTGGATAGCCTGCACGAAATGCATAAAGTGTCGCGTGTTACCCACCGCGTAGAAGAAGAGAAGAAGATTCGCATAATGAAACACACTGTGGCCAGAGGAGTATGGTGAACGTGGTGGGCGAGATGGGCGTGGTCCGCTGTCGCCTACCTCCGACTGTCTGGCGGGATTAAAAGCATGCTGAAAAGCAAAAAGCGCATTCATGACACCAACTCGTAACGGTGTCATTTTGGCTGACACACCGGGGCAAGGATGCTTGCTGCCAGCCAGGTGGAATACCAAACGTCAGATGAGCAACAGAGAAAAAAGAAAAAATAGAGAAAAAAAGTAGAACGCAGTTAGAGGTGAAGGAGCACGACATGACACTTTTTGTGAGTGGCTCGGGCACTTGGGCAACGGCGACTAAACTGACATTTCAAATTGCCTGAATGGCAGTCAAATCACATGCTAATTTTGCAGAGGGGTGGCTGAGGAGAGGGCTGGGTGAAGAGGGGAGGGATGGGGTAGTTGTTGCATAGATAGCTCAATCATGGCAATGCCACTAAAATGTCAGAGCATACGCAATGAGAAGTGACGCTAATGAGGCATAAGCCTCACCAGCAGCAGCAGCAGCAGCAGCAGCTGAGTGGACTAAATGAAACGAGTTTCGCAAGCACGCCCTCGCCTCTCTCTGCGCTTCTCAGTTCATTGCTGTGTGTTAATTAAAAATATTTCATCATTATTGACACACGACTTGGGTAAACAGCCTCAATATTTGACAATGTTTCCTTTTTTTTTGTTCTCATCCTGCTGCTGACAAATTAAGCTGCTTGGCCTTTGTCAGGCATCGAACCGCGAGGCGTGATGAGAAGAGTCCATCTATAATCCTCTTTGAGGACTGCTCAAAAGTTTAATGAAGTTCATCAAAAATGATTTCATCAATGCGCACAGCTGAAGCATCAAATGAGCTAAAGTTGAACTAGAAATCAAATTGCAGAGGGAATTGAGAGTGATCTAAATATGTATATATATATTATTATTATGTTATGTATATCTTATGACGAATAGATTGAATAAAATTGGAACGAATATTCAGATTAATATATATTATATATTATAACTAGTAGCAATAGTAGCATTTTAATAAATAAAATAAATTTTTTTAAATAATTAAAATAATTTTATGATAAACTCAAAATTTATATACAAATAATTTGAAACGCATATTAAAATTAATATATTTTACATATTATAAACAGCAGCAATAGTAACAATGTTATGCAAATAAATAAATAAATAAAAATATAAATAAAATAAATATATTAATAACTTAATATAATAAGTTAATGACTTTAAATTATACAATTAATTTGAAATGCATATGAAAATTAATTAATAAATAAATATAATATATATTACGTTTAATATATCATTTTATTAATTTGCTTGCCGACATTGAGCTACTAAGTCAACATTCAGTGCTCAGCCGTATTACTATTTTTATGAACATATATATATATACATTTTGTTTATTATTATATATTACATATTTATACATATATTAACATTTTTATTATTTGCTCCTCAACTTCATATCGAGCAAGCACTTGACCCAAGCGATACATTCAATTCGTTTATTCATACGCCCCGTTATCCCAGCTGGCTCCACTTATTAGAATTGTGTGGGCAAAGCATTGCTATTATTGCATACATTTGCTAATGCTAGCCATCCAGTCAGCCAGTCAGCCAGTCAGCTAGTCAGCCTCCACTTTATTCTTCTTCAGCTCCTCTATTCTCCGCTTATTTATGTTGTTCACATATTTGCCCACAATTTGTGCGGCTAACAAATAGGTTTATTGACGTCTCTCTTTCGCTTGTTTAACAAATGCGCGACCAATAAACTCGTTAGCTCTCCTACTCATCATCTTAGTCAGTCTCTGCTCTCTCTCTCACTCTGCCTCTGTCTCTGTCTTTGTCTAAGCCTAGTCGTCAATGTCGTCGCTTTGGCATATATTGAATATTTTATAGAGATTGTCTATTTCCATTTGTAAACATAGCTTCTGACTTAGACTCCAGATTGGATTTGTTGAATATACAATTTCAATTTGCTTAGCTTGTAAGGTGGGCAAATAATTATTATTATTAGAGATGAGCAAAGCAACAATGAAAAGATATCTATTGAAAATATTTAGCTTTAGCTTAAGTGCACAGAATACTTTAACAAGGTTTATTTATAAAGCTGAACAACCAACGTCGCTTGCTTGCGGTTAGCAAGTGTCCATGGTTCAATTGCACGGCGCTATTTATACTCGTAAATGCTTACATACATATGTACGTAGAGAATTTGCATAGATAACAACGCACACACACATGTACATACATACATAACTGCACTATTCCAGTGATACTCGAATTCTTTCGAACGACGAATGCTCCTTTAGCGATGCGCTCAGCGAACGACTGAGGCTGAGAGAGGGAGCAGAACTAGCAGTTAGAGAGGGCAGCGTGACAGCTGTACATAACATTTTCTTTCACTCTCTCGCTCGCGTGTGCCTGCTCATTCGAGCGTGCATTCATCGTTATTACCGTAATCTTTTTACATTAACTTTAAACTCTAGAAACGCTGCCCTTAAGAGCGGCAACTGCTGATCATAACGTTCGCTGCTAGGCTGAACAGAAATTATAAATTTAATATTTCTATTTATTGCCACTCTAAATATACCATTTACTTCTTTATATTCTACATATATTATATAACATTTAATTTCAATTCCTGCTTACCTGCTGCACAAACCGATTAAAGGCATGGAAATTGAATTACAAAATCCCGAATACTTTCCACCTGCTTCCTTCCACTTTGTGCTCACAATGTTTGCACTTGACATTCACTTCCGTTAGCTACTGAGCCCAGTTAATAATTGAGTGCTATTGACCATTTGCTTGCCAGTTAACAGTTTCCCAGCCAGGCTCGCTGGCTGTACATATTGGCAAACATTTTCATCGAACATATTTTCAATTATATGCGAACCAATTTTCTTGCAACAAAAGGAGCAAGGCTAGGTCAAAGGGTTCAAAGCTTTGCTTTTTTTGGCACTCAACAAAGTGGCCAATTGGGAGAAGGAGAGAGCGTTTGGGAAAGAAAGAGAGGGGGAGTTAGGGGCTGAAGTGGCCCGGAAAACTTGGCTGGGTTTCATTTCTGGCCTTAATGTTTTAAATAAATAAGCGCTGAATATAAATTCAAGTTGTTGTTGTTGCGGCTGTTGACCTTCCAAATGGCCAACATATAAAAACAGAAAAAGGCAGCAGTTTGACGATTAAATTGTGGGCACTAAACACGCATACGCCGCCCCCCCCCCCCCCCATGGCACGCCCCGCCCACCAGGCCATCCCTCCTGCCATTCAACTGCCAAAAGCGGTCCATATGAAGAGATACGCCTTCTACTTTAGCTCTTTTAGTTAAGATCGTAAACTCAGCTAGTCTCGGGAGTGAGGGGAGTAAACATTAATTGAGCCACTTGGGCAATGGCATAATCAGGGCACACGCATAATGAGTCGCAATTAAAGGACAAACATAATTACAAGTGAGTTTTCGCCACATAGCTGGCAAATTTGCCGCAATGCCACACACACACATACACATATACACATATACACATATATATACTAAAATGCTGAAATACTAGAACAAGTACTAAAGGCAAAACGAGAGAACAGAGCAAACAAAGGCCGCAGCCAAAAGCGAACAAAAAAAAAAAAAAAACAAAACAAAAACTTGTGCAAACTGTGCAAATGAAATTAACAAATTTTGCTAACGTATGCAGCAAAGGGGCACAGATCCTTGGCTCGACCTTTCAGCCCTTCTTATTTACGTATGAAAGTCACACAAAACGATTTGGCACAGCGCTTGATTACGCTGCACGATATTTGCAGGAGTAGGAGGAGGAGGAGAAATGGGAGTGGGAGATAATAGTAGGGGAAGGAGTAGGTTTGGAAGCTGGAGTAATAGTAGAAATAGGAGCAGGCGGAACTGAACCAGGAGAAGCAGTTGGAGCCTGGTGCAGGAATAGGAGTAAGAGCAGGAGTAGAAGGAAGAGTAGTGGTAGTAGTAGTAGGAGTAGATGTTGGAGCAGTAGTAGCAAGGGCAGTAGGGGCAGTAGGAACAGTGAGCATAGTAGGAGGAGTAAGAACAGAAGAAATAGGAGCAGGAGTATTAAAAAAGATTAGTAGTAGGAACAGCAGGAGTAGGAGTAGAAGAAGTTGTAGGACTAGGAGCAGGAGGAGCAAGAGCAGGAGCAGAAGTAGAAATAGGAGCAGGATTCGGAGTAGGACTGAAGCAGGAGTGGAAGTAGAAGCAGGAGAAGGAGTGAAACTGGAGAGGAGGAGCAGCAGCAGAAGAAGTAAGAGCAGGAGAAGGAGTGGAAGAGAGTAGAAGAGAGAAGTACTAGAAGTAGAGCAGGACTATACGTAGAAGCAGAAGCAGGATTAGACGTAGCAGAAGGAGCAGGAGTAGGACTAGGAACAGAAGTAAACATAGGAATAGGAGAAGTAGTAGGATGAGGAGAAGGAGAAATAAGACAATAAGAGTAAAAGTGGGAGCAGCAGCAGAAGTAGAAGTAAAAGCAGGAGCAGGACTAGGATTAAAAAAAAAGGTGCGCCGCTCTACATTCACCAGCCGATCCACATTTCGGTCCAGTTGCGTATGCTACGGCTCTTCCAGTTCCAGCCTGTTAAATTTGGTGATAAATGAGTTAAGGTAATGCGTTACATGGGTCACAGCCGCAGAGCCACAGCCACACGCTGCTGTACTCCAGGGATGCCCAGGCACGCACGGCTCTAATGAAATCATTTAAATACAGCCCACACTCAATTTCTCTCACACACACGTCTACTATGTATATATATATATATATGTGTGTGTGTATTTGCCACAAAAACGTGGCAACGCTTAAAGTCAATGCAGTGGTTCTTTATGAAGCCGAAAATGCTGTGGCAGCAGCTGCATAATGCGGAGACTACATCAATTTAAATGCTCTTAATACATATTTTGTTCGCCATTCATTAATATGTGAAGGACTCTACAAATTATATTAATTGAGCTTCAATACATGTGTGTGTATATGAATATTTATATATATATATGTGTATTCTTGTATGAGTATAAAGCAAATTAATTGAAACCAATTTTTGGTCTATCTGTATTTTAATTGGAAATGTTCAGCTTTGTTTTGCATTGATGTGACACTCAGAAATGAATAATAATAGACTTGAAGAGTTTTGTAACAAGTATTTATTTTATATGCTTTAAGTCTCAATACATATCTTACATATTTTATGTATTTTGCAAGCTTTAGCATTTAATTTGAAATTTAATCATTAGTTTACATGATTTGTTTCAAATTAATAACTTAAAGCGGTTGCACCACATTTAACATTTTATATGTGTATAGAATCGATAGCTCGTTTATAACAGTTGACTATTTTATTATTTACGCTCTGTTCATGAGATCAACTAAAAAATATCATGCTCTCTCGCTCTCACTTTGACTGAGTGACTTTGAAGTGAGCTCACTTCGTTTTTCGTTTCACTTCGCTTATCGTTTAACTTCGTTTTTCGTTTGGCTTCGTTTTTCGTTTCTGTTGAGTTTAACTATTCGTGTGACGCTCTTTTAACGAACAAATTTTATCTGCATTGACTACGCATACCAATACATATACAAAAGACGAAAAAAAACGAGAGAGCGTGCCGAACGCAAGCCGATCGCGAATGAGCTCGTAAAAGCAACGATGCAATCGGTTCTGCTCTTTGAATATTTTCTCTTAATGTGTGTTCTTTTACTTTTTTTGCACACATCGATAAACGGTCAACATTTACAAGCTGTGATAGAAACATCTAAAACTTAAATTTAACTATAAAATATTTAAATGAATTCAACCAGCTATGCCCTGTATACCCTGCAAAATAGCTTGACCTTTCGTATTTGGCAACATTGTGTCGTGTCCATAACCTATGGCTTTACAATTTGAATGTTACAAATTGCAAGTGTTTTACTGCATTCACAGCTGTTGCTAGGGGACATCATCATCGCCAGTGCCAGTGCCAGTGCCATCGCATGGTTTGTTGCCTCTCGCACTCGCTCTTGACTTCGATATATCAAAATGCGAATAACTCGCTTTAATACCCAACTCAACACAAGAGCATAACGCAAGCACACACATCTGGTGTCAAATACGAGCAAACTATGTATCTTTAGAGCGCATTCATATGGAGCCGGAGTAGATACTTATGCGCATCTGTACGCCGTACAACGCCCAATTTTTTATGGTCCCAGTCAAGGCGAAAAGGATGGCACTGAAACTGAAAACTGACTCTGACATTTGTTCAAAAAAAAAAAAAAAAAATCCATTCACTGCATTTGATGGCGCCGTCGCTCATAAAACAAAAAATAAACTATAAAGATTAAGCGAGACTGCACGAATTGTAGATGCCCTGTAAAATAATTTTGATTGAGCTCATTTTGTAGTTAAGTAAAAACTAAAAAGTCTAAAGCAGTTAGAAGTTAGATTAGAAATTTTTAGAGTTCCAGAGGTTTACTTCCCTGTTTATTGCTAGAAATTTTTAGAGTAGGAAAACATAATATCTATGTTTACTGCTAGATCTGAAGCCAACTTTGGGTAATTTATTAAAAAAGTTAAATATTTTTAGTCTTCGTACACTTAAAGATTAACAATAAAGTACATTTGACTTTACAGACTCTTTTATAACTCTAGTTCTGCTAAAAACAAAAATAAAGAAATAAATAAATAAAAAATTAAAATATCTGCCTATATACGAAAAGTATATAACATCTATACATCTGGAGATATTTTAATAAAATTCCGAGCCTTAGCTAACTATGAAACTCAAAATACTTCATAAAAATTTTGAAGTTCTTAACTTCTATAAGTTCAGAGATCAGGCAGCTCGAATAGCACAAGCCTAAGAGCAAAGGCAAAAAAACTTCATATCATCGACCAGACGTTCAACCTTCTGTAAAATATATTTTTATCAAAATTCTTGTACACCCTTCAATCATTTTCATTGAGTTCATAAAAATTGGTTATGCAAAAGAAAGAAAACTGCGTAATATGTGCACTAAATCCAGCTCAAACCCCAAAATTTCAACAAACAAATTCATTTTTCTTTCGTTGGCTGGTTAACAAAAAATAATAAAAAAAAAATAGTACAGTTTTTCTTTATGGACACAAACGACTTGTGTCATTTGCAACAATTTGATGATTAATTAAACCGTTGCCTGCTTTAAGGGGCGGCACGCCAATTAAACCTACAGCCAACGAAAGTGTCGTAAAAATTGAAACGACTAACCCGTTAAGTCGTCAGGACACCTACAGCGAGGACAATTCGCTGAAGTCAACAATGCAAACATTTGCCCAGCGGTTGCACCACAAGCGCAAAAAAAAGGGGAGAAATAAAAGAGACACGAGAAAATGATAGAGTGCGGCGAGGAAAAAGCAACAAAAAAAAAACTGCACAAAGTTGGCCGCGGAAAGCGTCGCAAATGTTTGAGCCAAAAGATAAATGCGCGTCGGGGCAGGCAGTGAGGCTAAGCTTCCGTTTCCGCTTCTGCTACCGTTTCCGCCTGCCGCATGCCCCGGAGCCAGTCAGAACTGTCCGCATTTTTATGCATTTAGCATTGCAAATGTTGCCCAAATTGAAAAGACAATTTCCACTTGCTGCATAAATTAAAACTTTAAAATTCATTATACTCGAGAGCCTTGCACTTGAACTTATTGTAATTGATGGATTTATTAATCAATTTAGTTATACCACGCTATACTACGCTTAATTAAACCAAATGCCAGCCAAACGCTTAACGCTTAATTCTGTGTACACATTTAAGCCGTGCCCCAAATTGAAAAATGAAATGCGCTCTGCGTGCTGCACAGCAATTTTTAACCATCTACATGACATTTACATTTGCATTTACAAACCTGATATACACTACGTGAGTGAGCAGTGAAAGGACTTGAATAAATCAATTGGTCGCACGAGAATTTAAAGAATACAAAAAATGTAAATATTTTACGAGTATAACGAGGTGCATTTTGGGCATTGATTGAACTCGTTAAAGTCAAAAACAACAAAATTATTAATTTGTTAAATAATTTTTTTTTTGAAAATAAACTATATTATAATATTGATATATTACATTATAATTCAAAGTGTATTTTTATAAATAAAACTATTTAAATATAATTGTATGTAATTAAAAAAAAATATTTTTAGAAATACTTGAATAATAATTTATAATTCAATTGGAATTTTTATGAAGAACAAAATGTAAATATAATATTTAAATAATTAAAAAATATTAAATATTTAAAGATTTTACTTTTAGTAGTTTGCCTTTAATATATAATTGAAAAAAAGAAATAAAATAAAATAAATAAAAACAAAAATTTTTTGGGTTTTGTGAATTCCAGATATATAACTTTTTATATTTTTGTTTAATATATATAATTCATAGTAAATGGAAAATTACCCATTACTCTGTAAAAGTTTATAAAAATAAAATATTTACCTTCATTTGGCTATATGCAATTTAAATGAAGCCAAATAAAGCTTTTGCGGCTTAGCTGAATAATTGAAAAATTGCTTTTTTTTTTAACACAAACATGTTTAAGAATAGTGTTTCAGTTAGTGGGAGTAAGTGACTCTGAAGAGAGTATGAGTTGAAAAAAAAAGATATATAAATGTTTAAAATAACTTGACGTGAAAAAGTCCAGAAAGCTATATATAGCAAAATTTTAATAAATAAAAGCTGTTTCAATATACAGCTAAAGAAATATATGTATTTTTAACTCAGTATTAATTTTAATTAATTATATTTATTAAAATTAAAACTTTCATATACATGCCACAATTAAACCACACTCTGCTGTTAACAATTTACGAACTAAAGCAATAAAGACTTTAATTCGCAGTGTAATTGAATAAATGATTATATATCTCATTTGCTGCACGACTCAACGTGTTGCTGCATTTTAAATTCATTTGTGCAATTTGTAAAGCACACATCGCAGCTGTACAGAAATAAAAAGAATAAAAATTAATTAAAAAAAAAAAGAAATAAATAAAATGAACGCGAATGCGAATGTAAGGGCATGCAACTCGAGCAGCGGCATCCATAGCGTATGCGTGATAATGCAGCAAATGCATATATATTTTTTACCAATCGTTCGTGACTTTAACTGCTTGCAGGCAGCGCGTTGATTAAGTTGCATAAATTATGGTCGTTTGTTGATTAAGTGCAGCCAAAGGCTGGCCAAGGGCCAAGTTTCTGATTGGAAATTCGTAGCGTTGACATTTTAATAAGCTGTCAAAATGGCAGCATCAAAAGCAAAATGGCAGCAATTTTGAAGATTTTAAGCCAATTTGAGTTGACTTCACAACATGTCTCTCTCTCTTTTTCTCTTTCTCTCTCTCTCTCTTTCTCTCTCTCTCAATGGGTGTTTTGGTCGTTCTTTTATGACAGCCTCTGGGCTGCGATGTAATTGCATTATGAGTTTTAAATAAGTTTTTCTTTTTGATTGGGTAGTTATTGAAACCCTTTTAGATTTTGAGGAGGAATTTAAAAAATATAATATGATGTAAAAGAAATTTCTAGAACTTTTCTTTAGTTTTTAAATATTTATATATAATCTAATTTATAATATAAATATAAGCATATTTAAATTGACTTAATGAAATAAATAATAATAAAAAGTTCTGGAGAGAAATTTTAAAAATTTCTTCAATAATAATATAATTTCATAAAGTGCTTAAATAATTTGTTGGTCTTAGATTACTTATTCAAAGATTAAGTATTAATAAAAAGCATCGATATATATTAATTATGATTGAATTTATCAAGTAATAAATATTTAATATTTAATTATCTATATTTAGCAAATGCTTCACTCATTTAATTTATTTTCATGATTTATTTTCAGTGTTTTTAGAATAATTTTATGAGCTTTACAGCTTTGATTGATTAAGATTTATATGTAAAGATATTATAGTTTTATTTTATTTATATATTTTTTAATTTAAATAAATATAAATATAAAATATATATATAAATGCATTCAGCTTTGATTGACTAAGATTTGTATGTAAAGAAATTTTATTCAATTTAATTTTATAAAAAATATATACAAAAAATTCCGCATTGATTGATTAAGATTTTTATATGAAGAAATTTAATTTAATTTAATTTTAAATAACTATAAGTACAAAATATAAAAAATATGTGTAAATGCATTCACGTCTTCACGTCAAGTCAAATACCAAATTAATTAATCTGCCAAAAGCTGAAAGCACCTGATAGCGACTACGACCTTAATGTGATATCACTTGGTTCAATTCACATTGTCAAGCCACTTAATAGTCAAAAGGTGGTGTCTGCCAGTGGCTGGCGGTGCTAGCCACATGCAGATGAAAATTCTGCAGCGAGCTGCAAGCTGTCAGCTGCAACAACTGCTGTTATCTTTATTCTCTTTATTTTTTTTGCCAGAGGCAGAGATGCCAGAGGCAATTTCTTGATGCCACGATAGCGCACATGGCAGGGTATTAAATAATTTATAAATTTTATACACAGCTGTTGGCGGGGTTGGGGGAGTAGGAAAGTTTTGAGTTGAGCTGACGTGCATTAAACATTGACACCTACTTAAGCGTACGCTTTGGGGTCGAGACTGAGAGTTAATCAACTTTACGCACTCGCATAATATGGCAAAAAGTTTAATTAAAAGCGTAATTAATGGATAACATTAGGCCATCGACCGGGCGTATGGTGGGCAGGGCACGAGCCAATGTCGTCGAGTCGCGTTGCCATTACCGCCTGCCACGCACATGCTAGCAATTAAAATTAAAATTTTATGCTAAACTAAGTAGCAAGCGGTAACAGGCAATAGGCAATAGGCAACAGGCAACAGGCAGCAGGCAGCAGGCAGCATGCAGCAGGCAACAGGCTTGAGGCAGCAACTGAACTGTAAACAACAATTCCATCCTCGCCTTCAATGTCTGAGCCTTTTGCTCAGCTAACTGGGCTGCGTTGGCCCCGTCAGCTTGAATTATTAACCTGCATGTTGCCCCTCAATGCCAAAAGTTCACAGTTCGCTTTAAAAGCGAGTGTACCCCTCCCTTACCCCTCAATAATTAATTCACGACTCCTCGAACATGCATTACACACACTCTACGCATGCCGCACGCCTCCTCACACACATGTTATAAATATTAATTAAACATTTGCATTCTATTGCATTTGCCAGCAGATGCTCGAAGGATAGGTGAGCGTTATGAATCTAATAGCGAAATTTCATTGAATTAAACATTTTCAGATCATATTCGAGATGCACACATTATAATTTAATGAAACAGGTGTGCATATGGGAAAAGAGAAACACGTGTAGAATATTCTTAATATGCTTTTGCTCTTTTCTTCTTTAAGCTCTACGAATTTAATTAATACACAATACCAAATACATTATTTATAATGAATAGATATATAGAAAACACACTTTAGATTTTTATTTCATTATTTTGTTAATAATCTTTTGCACTTTTATAGCCCAAGTTCTATGAATTTAATTAATACTATAATTACTTCATAATAGAAACATCAATTTCAATGATGTAGAGCAAAATGAAACACGTGTAGAAGCTTGATATTGTATATATATTTATTTTTTATTTTATTTTTTTAATATTCTTTGGCACTTTTCTAGCTCAATTTCTAAGAATTTAATTAACACAATTTTGTGCATAATGAAAGCATTCATTGCGCTTTAATTAGGCACACCTAAGGCTTGTCCCAGGTCTTAGCTTAAGATGCCTACAGCTGAAAGCTCTAATGAAATATAACAAATTAAGTTATATGTATATAAGGTAGTCCTTGCCCAGACCTAATGACATATTTCACCTAACTTAAAAGCTTGCTCTGCGCGAGCTGCTGGTCTTAGAGCCCTTAATGGGAAATCCAATTTTTGCTTGACAAATCAGTAGAAAAATGTCGAGACCTCAGATTCCAGTGAGTGGATTTGGAAAATTTGTTATAAATAAAATTGCTGTCTGGCCCAGAAAACTATAACACATTTTTTCTTTGGATTTATATATTTTTGTAAAGGGTATTGGCAGAATATTGTTAAAAACTAACTAAATATGTGACGTATGTAAGAAGAGAATATAGAATATATATATATAAATAAATATAAAAATATTTAAAAAATTAATATAAAATATATATATTTATTTATGTATTTATTTATGTAACTGACAGCATCTGAGCTCAAGGTTAGTTCTAGTTCACGATTCGAATACTCTGTTACATGTATAAAAATTTATCAGCTTTACCATATATCTATATCTATATAGCTCTATACAAAGCATAATACTTTTTAAGGTGTCATTCTCCCTAAAAGACTCCCTCAATATTATTAAATTAAGTATTTGTATATATTGTAAATAATAATCCGTTTTAATATATTTTATAGATTTATTCCCATAAATCTTAAAGTAGTTTAATGTTGCTTCAATGAAATATAAAATTAAAAATAAAATTAAATAAACCAAAAATTTAACAGCTTTTTTCGCTTTTTCCCATAGTACTATAAACATATGATATTTCTTGCATGCAAGAGTATTTAAGCTTCAACTCTCTAGCAGAAAAAAAATCACTCACATATAGTATCTTTACTTTGTTTTTGTTTCTTCGGCTATTCAAGGCCAGCAGCACGTTGGCCATAGTTTTTTTTTTTTTTTTTTTTTGTATCGCTGTGTGGTGGATTGAGTTGATATCGAAATTGAGCTGGATGTTGTTTGTATACAACACATGCGACACATGCACGAACACATATCAACTTTTTACATCTGCTCACCTAAGGAGGCTGCCAGTCCGTGTTTGGCCATTTTATTTTGGTCAACTTTTCACACACACACAGAGACAGACAAAGATAGACAGACAGACACACACACATTTGGCAATACAGAAACTAATTTTGTTGTTTGTCCAATTTTTTTTTTTCTTTTTTTTTCTTCTTCTTTATTTTGTCTGCTGTTGTGCGTCGCGTTAAGCTGCCGCTGCCAAATGGCTGCGATCCTTGGCATGCTCGTGGCGTAAACGACATGTTGTACACAGGCAGCGGACATTTTTTTTTTGCCTTTCTTTTCGCTTCTCTCTCTCTCTCTCTCTCTTTTTTGTAAGCATCTTGAACTGCCACAACTGGTTGTAGTGGGGCATGTTTTGCTGTGTTTGCCTTGTCTCCCTCCATTTTGCTGCTGACACATTGTTGTTGTCACCTTTGTCGTTGCGACAGTTGCTTGTTCGTGTGAAATATATATTTTATATATTTATATATATGTATGCATGTATCTTGCAAAATCTAATAGATTATTTCTCGCTTTGCTGTTACAAAATAAATTTGTGTTTTTACTGCTGAAAAGTTCTTAAATAATGTAGTTGCTTAACATGCAATCAAATAAATCACTATATTGATTCAGTTTTTAAATGCCTTTGGGAATATAAGTAAAGTGAATAATAATATATGTGCTTCTTAAATATTTTAAGTAAAGTTAAGATACGTAATATAATGTCGCTTAAATTTTAATCGATCTCAAATAAATTGTGACCGCCTATCGATGTCTGCAAATATATAAAAAAGATTTTACTCACACTCTTAGAATATATACTCAGAGAGCAAACGTTTGCATCGTTTCTATAACGAGCTCGTTCGCGATCGGCTCGCAATCATTTGTTTCTGTTCCATTTCACTCTCGTTATTCCCCGACCGTTTGGTTGAGTTAAAACGAAGCAAAAGTCTTTTGTATATGTATTGGTATGTATGCGACGCTTGTCTTCGCGAGTGTGTGCATGTGAATATGAAGTCACATTTGCTCACTTACTAAGTCTCATTGAACGAACGTCAATCGCATGTCTCACTAGATGTTCGTCTAAACAGCGTCACACGAACTCAACGCGCTCAGCAGAAAACAAAAACGAAAAGAACCAAAGGCTTTTACGCAGAGAGAGAGAGAGAGAGAGAGAGAGAGAGAGAGAGAGAGAGAGAGAGAGAGAGAGAGAGAGAGAGAAGGAGAGAGAGCGAGCTAGTATGCTTTTTAATTTACAACTTTGCGAATAAAGTAAATGCGACAATCAACTTATTCCGCTACTTTGCAAATAAGCAACGGTAAAAACAGACGACTCTGCAGCTGCTCTGTCGCTGACTGCGTCAATGCAAACAACTTCTCTTACTTAGATTCTCAGTCTTCAGCTTGCA
Source organism: Drosophila stalkeri (assembly GCA_035047405.1). Lineage (NCBI taxonomy): Eukaryota > Metazoa > Arthropoda > Insecta > Diptera > Drosophilidae > Drosophila > Drosophila stalkeri. Next base: position 13,786,404 of record JAWNPR010000039.1, read on the forward strand.
TCGAATACAAACAGATCATTGTTCACAAAAATAGTTGACTGACCTTTAGTTGTTGTTGTCTGATGCTCTCTCCCAAGCGATGCTCTGTCATACAAGAATAAATGATGACCTTTAGTTGTTGCTGTGCGATGCTCTCTCACTTTACAGTTGCATGCCATTGGAAGAACCCATAAAAAAGTGAGCGCTGGGCTTCACTCGCATTTGATCTCTCTCTCTCTCTCTCTCTCTCTCTCTCTCTCTCTCTATCTCTCTCTCTCAATAATTGCAAGAGCAGCGAGGTGAAGACGAAACAGCAGTCAATAGCAAATCTGTTGATGAGAGTACTGAAAAATGAAAAAGAAATTGCTAAGCAGATAAACAGTTTTCGTTCAGTGATGATTAGCTACATATCTACATACATGTATTTTGTTTAGTTATATTCAAGTGGACCAAATTTATAATATAATTATCAAATAAATTTACAAATAAAATAAAAAAATAAATAAAAGATAAAAATAAAAATAAAAACAAAACTACAATATAATTAAAATTAAAAATAAAAATAAAATATATAATAAAATTGTCAATTTCAATAAAAAGAAATCTGTAAACTAAATGTATATATAAAATATACATATTAAATACAAAAAACAAAACAAAAATTACAAAATAAATATAGACTAAAAATGTTCTATATAAATATATGTTAAATTTAAATATTTATTATTTAACATACTCCACTCTCGCCACAATTTGTTTCAAGTTATTCTCAAACTTGAAACAGGCAATTGGCTTAGCCAACTCTTAGCTCTTGCTCCTATTTGAATGATCAGCTTCTCACACGTTGTTTATTCGAGCGTTTTAAACTTGACTGAATTTGTTGTCGGATGTGGTTGCTGGCTGACTGGAAAACTCAGTGATGCGTTTAGATTTACTCGGCTTCTCCCTTTTATTTATTTTTATTTATTTTCGTGTGTGAACTTTTTTCGTGTGTGCCAAAGAGCCCAAAAATTAATAGCTAATGAAGCGCATGGAGCGCCAGCGATGTACTGCAGGGCCATAAAAGTCAAGTGCTGGCGAGTTGGCAAAGGAAAACTTTGGTTTCCTGCGAGTGTGTGAACCTGATTTTGAGCTGCAGCAGCTGCGCACGGCTCATTTGCTGCAGTCTCGGCCCTGTGGCTAGTGGCACTTGGCCTGCAGGTAAGTGGTGCGGACTGCCAAGTCAAGAGTTCGCTATAAAATAAAATTCACATAAATTTTATTTTCAATTGCAACAAAAAATAGAGAAAGGAAAATGCAAATTCAGCGCTTTGCAACGATTTCCAGTTAAATGTACTTTAGCCTTAAGGCAAGTGTTGTAATATTTTTTATTTCCCTGTGCTCCACTCACAATTTATGGCCAAGTGTTAACATGAGAGCTAACCAGAGAGCTTTTTTAGCATTAATTTTATTTCAAGAGCCAAGTTTTAAAGGTCTTTGCTGTAAATAATTTTGATACTTTACTTTGTTTGCCCACAACTTGGCTAAAAGGCTTAGTGGCGGCGAGTAAAATAATTATTTTCCAGGAATTATTTACTAAATACAATGAAGGTGGACTATCTAAAAAAAAATTGTAGTGTACTAAAAATAGTAAATAAAAATTTCATAAAATATTACGAAGGGTTTAAAAAACTGAAGAGTGGGTAAATAAATAGGAAAGGTGAATAAAAAGAAAAAGGGAAAAGAAATTGCTTTAATACTATTTCCATTATATAAAAAATGTAATTTAAAAGCTTAGCTTTCGGGATGGGCTCAAATGACTGCAGCTAAATCAATATGAAAAACAAAATATAATTTTTAAATCTATATTTAAATTGAAATCTATATAAATTTAATATAAATGTATTTTATTCTTGTGTTTGATAAATTAAATCTTTCAAATTTGCTTCTACATGTTATACAACTTTTCTATTATTATATATATATATTTATTTTTAAATTTGAATTTAATTTTTAATTTTTTAATTTTAATTTGTATATATTATTAACAAGTTTACTGCTATCTTAAGTGGCAGCTTAATATAGTTTTACATAAATCAGAAAAAAAATATCAAAGTAATCTATTCAATTTTTTTAACTTTAATTTTTATATTACTTCTAAGGAAAAGAAGGAAAAAAATTGTAAAACAAATTATATAATAATTACATTTCTTATCAATGCGAAATGAAAGCAATTGAAATTAAATACAGATCAGTAAATAGCTTCAATGCACAAATTAGGCACTAAACCAAAACCCAGCTCTAATTTGAGCACACTTTCGAAATAATTTTCTCATTATGCGTCTAATTAAACTTTGCTCAAAGTTAAGAAGAAGAAGAAGAAGAAGTGGAAATTTGCCATTTAAATGGAACATTCGCATTTCGATGCTCATTTAATTTCATTGACAAATGAAATGTCAAATCGTTTTACATATCAATGCATTTCGCTGCTTATTCAAATGTTGCCACCTTATTTTTTCACTTCTTCTTTTTCTTCTTCTTCTACATCTTCTTCATCGTCTTTTATTTTGTTGACTGTTTGTCAGGAAGGGAAAGAACTTTGCCTATTGATGCTATTAACAAACACTTCTGGGACGCATATTTCGTCTCATTGTGCGGCCCATTTTTCGCTACATTTAGCGCAGCTTGTTGGGGGTTTTGGGTGCGGAAGATATTTAAATGCTGTGTCCGCTTTGACTCCTTTCAATGGAGTGAAATGGGTGAGGGAGGAGGGGAGATGGGGGGGAGCTTATGCATACATACATTCTCGTGTGTGTTGTCATTTTATGCTAAACTTGAGATGTTTTATTGATTTTCATTTATGCATGCATAAAAATTGGTTTTTGACGTGCTTTTTATGATCGTGTTGCTGTATTTATAACTCATACGACATGTTGTCGCAACGCCCAAAGGCCCATTAAATATATATTCCCTTGACAGATACGACTGGCTGTGGTTATGGTTGGATGGTGCGTTTAAGTGTTGTGCTTTTTAGACAAATTAAATGCGTTAATAATGCATGGCACATAAATAACATTGATAAAGCCACATACACTCACTCACATATATTCCACTTTGCCTGTCAGGACTCGCCCTCAAGTGATACTCATAATTTGGCCCGCCTTAACACTTCAAATGTGAACAATCGCATATGGCATACGCGGCGTATGCTTAATTTTTCGCATAATCATGCCACAGCTATTGAAGGCACACGCATACGCTCACACTAATATAAACCTGTCAGTTTGGCATTAGAACTAAGACCAAAGTGTTATTTATGCACACACAGCAATAGTCAGAGCGAATTGTAGTCGACGTGCTAATACCCTGCAATAGAAGTTTCGCATAATTTGATCAGAATATTTTAGAAAATAATTGTTAGAGATATAGTAATATTAATTTAAAATTTAAAATTCTAAATTCTCTATTAAATATTTTCTGAAATAAATATAAATTTGTAATACTAATTATTTATACAAAATATAAAATAGTAAATTCTTTGTTAAATATTATCTAAAATAAATATAAATTTGTAATACTAATTATTTATAAAAAATATAAAATAGCTAATTCTATATTAAATATTATCTAAGATTAATATAAATTTTTAATACTATTTAATTATAAAAAATATCAAATAGTAAATTCTTTATTAATTATTATCTAAACAAAATATATATTTTCAATACTATTTATTGAAAAAAAGTTGTATAGTAAATTCTTTATTTATTATTATCAAAATTAAATATACATTTTTAATACTAATTATTAATAAAAAAAAATATCAAATAGTAAATTCTTTATTAATTATAATCTAAAAAATTTTAACTTTTAATATTTATTTAATAAAAATATCAGCTGCTTTTATTTATCTTCTGAGCATGAATTAAAATGAAATATAAGTATTATATATTATATCAACTATATTATATATTATATATTATATATTATATATTACATCATCTATGTATGTATATTCTAACACACCCATTTCTAGCAATTCGCCTCAATCATACCTCCATTGCTGTCACCTCCTTTGGCAGATCATAAAAATTAAAATAATTGCCACAAAAACTTGGTCGCATGCACGTGTGAAAGTTTTGTCATTATGCCAAGTATTGTTCGAGTAACGCACTGTCATTAATGGGCACCCAGTTTAATGGCCTTGGCATTGTGGGAGGCTTTAATTTGCAGTTGACTGCCGGTTGGAGCTAAGAATAGTGTCTCTACGGCTATTTAGCGCGGCTGAAAGCATATTTGAGTTAATGTATTTAACGCGTTGCAGTCAGAGCGAACAAAGAGGTAAAGCTTTTACGCGTAATTTACAGCAATTTATATTCGTATACATGGCAAACCGCTGTTAATTGAGTGCTGTTAAGTAACAGCTGTTAAATGAGTGATTCCTACGGAACAGCTGTTGTTTGTTGTTCGGCTGGCGCAGTCGGCATTTGAGTGACTTTTATAGCTGCCTTCTGTTGTGCTATGCTAACAGCAGTTGTTGCTGGGATTCACACTCAGCTAAGTTGAGTTGTATTATTGAAAATGGATATTTACACTGATTAAATATGCCTAGTTGAGGACTTTGCCGGCTAGTTTCTCCTTTGCCATTGCCACAGTTTTAGTGTGCTGTCTGATTTATGCTCATGCTGGCAAACATTTCCCATTTCCTGTCATAAAACCCACCGAAGCACGCCTTCAACCTCGAACATTTTGCGATTATAATCGAAACTTTTTATCGGCGTCGCACGTCTCGACGCGCTCTTGTCCAAAAACTTTTGCATTTCGCACGCGCTCAAAATTACTTTAGAACAAGCAGGAAGAGTTTTGGTAGTCGTTATGAATACTCTATAGCTTATGGTAAAAGCATATTCATAGGCCATATTATTATATATTTATAAAATATATTATTATATATTTAATAAATAAAATAGTCTTCAATGAAAATAAATTAAATTATTAAATACAACTCAACTTAAAATATACATAAATATTTTGTAAATTCATATATATTTAAAACAAATTATTTTAAATTAAAATTAAAATATTTTGTAAATTAAAAAAATATTTTTTAAAAAGTAAAAGTAAAAGTAAAAAGTAGATACCAAAAAGAATTTACTTTTTTATAAAGTTAACACTGTTTAACTATTTAAAATTTTATTAAAAAAAATATATAATTTAATAAATTATTTGTTATATATTAAGTATTTGCTAGATACAAAAATATATGTATTTTTAATAAATTGAAGATTGTTTAATTATATCAACTTTTTTTATAAAATATAATTCAATTAAGACTTTATTTTAATAAATATTTTGGTATATTTTAAATACAATCTTATTCATGAATTTAAGACTGAACTTTCAATAAAAATAAAAATAATAAAGTAAAATATTTATTGTGACTTGTAAATAAATAATATATATAATATAATAATTAAATAATAGATTTTATTTTTTTTTTGATTTTTTTTTTTTATTTATTTTGTATAGAATATTCAGAATATTAACAAATATTCCCTTTCACTTTAAATACCCAACTCAAAGAGTATTCATAGTAATGCCCAGAGATTTGATACCATAGGAAATGCATGAGTGTCCCACTTCGTTCGGCAGTTATTTGGCGCATTAGCATTATGGAAGCTCTGAACATTTGGCCATAAACATAACAAAACTTTCTAATTGAAACAAACAAACAAATGACAATTTCACAAAGAGCGCTTAAGCTCTATGGTACTCAGAGCGATTAGGCAGTCAGTTGATTAGATTAGATGAGCTTGGTATTTTGATTTGTAGCCAGGTAGGACTGCTAATTACACTAATTGTTATGACAATAAGCGCCGAGCAGCTGAGCTCATTTTGCATTCAATGCGATTGGCTATTGGCAACAGAAGTTTTACCACAGAAACTCTCAACCGTACTCAAACTCTATGAAAACAGGCAACTTTTATGTGAAAACTTTTAATGAGGATTTCAACAAAAAATGTGTAAAATGAGTTTTGACTTTCTGCTCTGGGCGTAGATGATGCTCGCTCATGAATAGTTGGCCCAATGATTATTTAAAGCAAGCTCAAACCTGAAATATCTGAGAAAAAAAAACGAATTTCAAAAACTAAGCTTTACATGCTGGATGAATTTTTTAGGCCCAGTCAAAGGAGATGTGGCTGGGAGACGTGGCTCAGAGCTGAACCTATTTGTGCACTGTGCTGCAGTGTAAACACAATTCAATTAACTCGGCGATTGTTGTCGAGCGGTTGGCCATTGTTGTCGTCGACGAGCCGGCAAGGACGCTAAAATAACAGAGAGCTGAAAACAGTGAAAACTGAAAACGACAAGCCGATGATGAGGATGATGTTGACTAGCAGGACGTTGACGCTGCTGACGTTGATGGCACATAGCCAATGTCATGCAAACCCCCAAAAAAGGGGTGGCCAGCCCTCTTAGCTAGCCAACCAGTCAGATGCACAACAAAGCCCGCAGCCCGCAGCGCAGAGTGCATGCAACAAGCTGGCAAATATTTGAGGCAGCCGCCGCCGGCAACTCATTTGCATTATTAAAATTTTCATTTTGCGCTGCATTGAACCAAAAATAGAGCCACGTCTAATTGACTTATGCGAGGACAAAAGGGATACAAATTAAATGTCCTAATGTGAGTGAATCGCTTTTCCGGTATATTACTGAACATTAAACAGAAAGTAATTAAGGATATTAGAAATTAAGAAATATAGTTCTCAGTTAGCTTTGCGCACCTGTAGTTTAAAGGGCAGGGGCGCAGCCAAGTTAAATGATGCCTGAAGGATCATCAAAGCGCGGAATTATTGTGGCTAATGTTAAATAAAAGGTCGACTGTGCAGCGGCATTTGAATACCAAAAGTTAATGGACTATAGAATGAGAAAAGGGCTGTGAGGCGAGGCGAGGCGGACTAAGCCTTTAGAAGTGAGTTGCGGCGTTCATTCATTCATCATATATACGTGAAATTTCAAGCAAAGCAGCAGCTGAAGTGTAAATGTCATTGCCAGGCTTATGGAGGGAGATGTTGTTTATAATGTTGTTGTTGTTGTTGTTGCTGTTGTTGTTGCTGGTGGTAAGGAATGCGTGAAGCATTCTCACTCCAACGACAACTGGTGGCTGCGGTTGGCGACGCACGACTGCCGATGACACTTTAGCTGGAACAGCAGCATCCAGCTCGAAAGGGTAACCGACACACAAGGACAAGGACAAGGACAACGACAAGGAGAAGGATAGCAGTGCCAGCAGGCAGGATGTGAAGTGTGACACTGATTTCTGGCCCAGGTTTGCTGACGTGGCACCCGCTGTAAACGTGACTGCTGCCAAGAATAATGACTACATTTTCAACCACATACATTTTTGGCACTGTCATTCCTGACAGCTGCCCCATTGTCTGCCCACAAGACAACATTCTTGAAACTTTCAACGAAATCAATCAAATTCTGGGGCCATAATAATGTTTAAATAGGAAATTATTTTGAATTTTATTTAATCAATTTTTTGAATATGACTTTTAATGATTTTTTTTTTATTAAATTAATTAATTTAAAATCCGATTTTCAAAAATGCATAATAAATCCTTAAAAATATAAATTTTAATGTGTAATATTATTTAAAATGAAAATAATAATGCAATTCAATTCTCAGAAATGTATAGAAAAATTGATAAAAATGTTTATTTTAAAATTTTCTATTATTTAGAATTGAATAGAAAAAATAAAATTGCGAACTAAAAATATATTTATTGCAATTTATTGTTTATTTTATTAGATTAAAATAAAATTTAAATACTTATCCAATCCAATTCTTAAAACTTTATAATAAAGTTGTAAAAATATAAAATATAAAAATATATTTTATATTTTATTAGATTAAAATACTAAACCAATCCAATTCTCAAAAATATATAATAAATCTGTAAAAATATCATTTTTTCTATTATTTAGAATTAAAAAAAAAATAATATTGCATACTAAAAAAATATTTAGTGTAATTCATTTTATATTTTATTTGATACGATTTATTGTATGTTTTATTTTGATTTGTTATTATTTATAATACTAAAATTTTGTTTAATTTTAAAATTTTATGTATTCATCTTAAAGCAAACATAAATCTATATTTATAGATAATATTTCTAACTTAGCTATAAATAGCTACAGAGCGAAATTTTATTTTTTATTTATTTTTTATTCTGCTTTAAAATTTCATACATCTTTCTGCAGACATTTGTTATTGCTGCTGTTCGAGTTGAGGCCAACTGAGGCTGTGCGGGTGGCAGACTTTTGCCCAATTCTGTTGAAATGTTTCAATTTTCTGCCACATCTCACAGATTGTGTGTGTGTGTGTGCGTGTGTGTGTGTCTATGGTGCGTATGATTGATATAAATTTTGCTTTGATGAATGCCCCATGGAATAGAGTTTTTGAGCTTTGTTATTTATAGGCATCTTTGCCGGCTGGTGAGCCAATTTAGTTGCTAGTCTAGTTGTGGCTTGTTAAACACTTTAAAATGCCAGCTCTATGCCATATTGCATACACAAAGTAAACTATGCAAACCAGTGCGATCCAAAAGGTCTAGCCAACAACGTTTGTGTACATAAAATGCTATAGCATAATATACACAGAAATATATATATATATATATATATATATATATATATATATATATATATATATATATGTGTGTGTGTGTATATGTGTGTGTGTGTGTGTTTGTGTGTTTGTGTGTATGGAGATGTATTCAAATCAGGCTGCCTTTTTATGCCACATACACAGAAAATTTACATATCAAAATGTTTTTGACCAAACTAACAAGAAAGTAGAGTTCCGTTAACTAGTCGAAGAATGTATGCTCTATAGGGCAGAAAATGTATAGCTATAGAAGCAGCCAGTCTACTATCTACTACTCTTTACCTACTAATATCTACTACTCTTTGTCAATAATCTAATACTCTTTGTGTACTACTATCTAATACTCTTTATCTACTATCTACTACTCTTTATGTACTACTATCTACTACTATCTCTCACTACTACACTCTTTATCTACTATCTACTAATATTAATCTACTACTATCTACTACTCTTTATCTACTATCTACTATCAACTACTCTTATCTACTACTATCTGCTACTCTCTATCTACTACGATCTACTACTCTTTTATTCTTCAATATTAACCCTTTCTTAACTTTCATTTCATATAATCTCACAAATCTTAATCAAGCTTCAACTTATTTACAATTTCTCTTCAATACCTCTTTTACAACATATCTGCATAACACTCCTAGAAAACATCTCGGACTAGAGGCACAAACAAAAAGTAAAAAAAAAAAAAAAAAAAAAAACATTGACACGTTTTGGTCAAAAGCAGCAACGGCAACAACGCCAGCAACAACTGAAAATTGATTATTCTATTTATTTTATTTTATTTTATTTCTCATCTCCTAGTGCCCATCAATTTTGTCAACATGTGTGTGTGTGTGTATGTGTGTGTATGGTAAAAAATAACTACGCAATATTTTGCACTCTCGAGTTATATTGACTAGCTGATAGAGCACATAAATAATGCATAGTCCTGCTAAAATTCCTTGGCAGTGCACACAACTTAATCGATCCCATTCTCTATGTAAATGCCTTGTGATTTATCTCTAGTGCATTGCGTAACTAAATGCATTTCGAAATAAATAAATATGAACATTAATTGAACGTTTATTTGCAGTTCAACCAAAGCTATTTGTGCCTAATCCTCACTCATTCATTGTGTTTGCATATTCAATCTATGTGGATATTTGTTAAATAAATAATTACATTAATTCCTTTGACTGAATGTCTGAGAAATATTTGAGTTCGAATGCCTTGAGTGTGAAAGATAATTTGTTTGTTAAGAGGGAACTTGATGTGGCTTGAATAAAGTTTATACAAAATTTATTTTATGGATTATGGATAAACCATAATAATTTTTTTTTTTTTTTTTCTTAAGAGATTTTTTGTTACCTTCTACCAATGATTTTTGAAGTCCATAAAACAATTTTATGTTACTCTTAATATATATAGTCATAGACATAAAATCGATCTATAAATAGTAATCTACGAACTAACTTTTGTATTTTTGATTATAATCCTAATAATAGTATTAAAGATTGTTAACATAAAGCCAATTCTATATGAAGATTAAGTTGCGATTTAATTATTTTATGATCCCAATAGAGATATTTATAAATCGTGTTGCGATTTATTTATTTAATGAAACAACTCTTCAAAAAGAGTTTTAAGCAATATTTCTAAGTTTAGTTTATTATTGATTGAATATATAGATTTTTTCTAGACGCAAGTGAACGACTTTGGCCGTGGTGCTCTTCGCTACGCTGTATGTAATGTCTGTAATGTATGTAAAGTGTGTATGTAATGTATGTATGTAATGTAGAACATTAACTTTGCACAGCTGTCTACGCACGGGCATTTGCCATAAGCAAGAGTTAATTATTTACTCATGTTCGATTAAAGAGGGCGTCGACTAATCAAGCCTGAGCCGTTGCGAGTGAGAACGAATGAACGTTTAAAAGCAGAGTGTAATCTCTTTATAAAATTCTCTTAACTGCCAATATATATAATTATAATACAATGGTCCCCTATGCATTGTATGATGCGCTGATTTCTCGCTCTACATATATATAAAAATTTCATTCAGAAAGCTAGTTTCATAAAATACAAAAAATACAAAATTAATTTTATAATATTTTTTTTTAATGTATTGATACTGAATTGAACAATTGTTGACATTTGTGACAAGTTTGTAATGTCTTCAAAGTTAAAGTACTTAAACCTATTCAGAAAAAGAAAACAAAAATATATATATATATATATATCAATAAGAAATGGAAAAAAAGAACAAATTTCTTTGCCATACATTTTATTAATTTTATTATATAAACATTTAACATATACAAACATTTACTATATACAAAAATAGTTTTTCATTAAAATCAGAGTTTTTTTTTATAATTTTTCTTTTAACTTTTGAATATTTTCAATTTTTTTTTTTTCATTTGAGCGGCATTGCATATTCTTTTGTTATACCCCCAAAGCATTAATTGAGTTTACACTCCCTTAGTAAACATAAAAAAAAAAAAAAAACTAACAAGCTTCACAATTATGATTTCTAGTTAACTCGAGTGCTAACGCAGTAGTCCGTATTTGTGTTTAAAAAAAAAAAACAAAAAATTCAAAATTCTTGATTGGCTGATTGGCTAAACTTTTTGGATGTGCATTTGGAGAGGCACAAATGTTTCAGATATATGTAGTCCAACCCAACGGCAACTTTAACTCAGGTGAATTTGAGATGCAGAAATAATGTTTATTCTATAGAAATTTGAAATTCGATGCACTGGGCTTACAAGCTAAGTCTTAATTGCTAGAATACGATATGATTTAATATTAGATGGTCTTGCGTGGACGTCGCTGTAGTCGAGTGCGTAGCATTTTGTTTTCATCGGCGCACTTGGTCGTTATGGCTGTGCGCACCTCTCGTGGCGTCATCTGCATGCTGTTGGTCATCAGATAGACCAGATCGGCGACCTTATGGGGATCCAAACGTTGCTTGCTGGGTCGAGCGCAGTCCTTGAATGCCGGCGATGGTTTGCCAGAGAGCGTATGGAATGCCAAAGTGTCACGATCGAAGATCTCGCAAAGCAATTTCCGAGTTATAGCCGGACCTGTCATAGTCCAGTTGAGACTCAGCAGTGCAGCACGTGGTATTTGCGTGCCATTCGGTCCAATGGTGACCATGGGCGATTTGGCATCATGATCGAATTCCAAGTGTGGAAATCTTAATTTGCCATTCGGCGTGGATGTGACGAGCTTCTTGATGCGCTTGCGTTTATTGCTGTTCTCAGCAGCGAGCGGCACATATTCCTCATCGTCATCATCCAGTTCAATGATGCCATTATCATTCTCCTTCTCATCGTCATCATCCTCGTTGGTCTTTGGCGTTGAGGTATTGTGCTCATCGGTGCCCTCGCGGAAGAGATCAAAGTGTGCCGCTCTCTGCTCATACTCTTGTTCCATGGTCTGCACCTTCTCGATCTCGTTCATCAGCAGATCGAGAGCCTTGCGTTTGCTACACTCCCAACGCTGCAGCATCTTGAGCCGCGCCTGATTGCCTGCCTGAATGCTGTTCTCCATGAGCTCACGGTGATCAAGCTTAGCCAGTGCCACCTCTGCATCCATGGCCGAGTCCTCCTCAAAATCATCATCGGCCATGTTCTCTTCGTCCAGTTTGCACTGCGTTTTCAGCAGCTTCTCAGCAGCCAGCGTCAGCGTAGCCAATGTGCTCATCATTTTCTTCGGCTTCGGGTAGACAACTTCTTCGGCCTGCTCAATGGAGCGCATTGTCTGCTCAGCGAAGCCAGCGGCATTGCTCTGCTTCTGGCGCATCTTCTCATCCTCGCTCTCCTCCTCGGCGGAGGTGTCGTCTGTTCGTAGTCGTGCTATGATTTGCTCAACTTGCTTCTGTGCCGGCGACAATTCCACATTTCTGTGATCGTACGGCAAAATGCTGAGCGCAAATTCCAAGCGTTGACGGCGATTGATCTAAGAAAAGAATTAACGAGTCAATTTTATATAGTATATAGTTTATATAGAATAGCAGCAGACTTACCATAGTTCACGTTTGTTGTCCAATTGAAGACTGAATGCTTTGCTTAATAAGCGCTGCCCTTTTATATCCTCGTCACCAATACGATCGTTTAGGAGATCAGGTAAATTCTATATCGATTTATTGCTTTTCATTTTGCAGATGTCATACGAACCTATAGAAAATATTTAAGAGCTTGGTATCGCCGGCATTGGATGTCCAGGCAACACGGATCAGTGCCAGCGGCGATCCATCAAAAATCTCGCCTACCTGCAGGCGGATCGCTGCACAGATGTCACTGCAACGATCATGTGCGAAGGCAAAACTCAAATGTTACTATACCTGAATGCGGAACACGGCCCACTTATATCGTCTTTGACGAAGTGGATCCGATTGCAGCGCAGGAGAATATCTTTTCCACAGTGCAGCATAATTCAGGTGTTCTTCAGCACAGGGAAACTCAGACTGAACCAATTGAATTGAAAGTCGAGCAATCATCGAGCAATTGGAAAAAGCGTCCTCATTTCCATAAAGTCACAATCGTCGAGACTAAGCAGGAGGCATCAGAGAAGCCACAAGCCATTGAGCAGGATGAGTGCAGCGTAAAGCGTTCAGATATATTGCCACATGAGCGCAGTGAAATCAAGCAGCCTCTCTCTGAGTATTATTATACTTCTGCGGCCAGTAAACGAGCAGATGATAATGCTGTCTATAAACCGAGAAATGTGATTGAAACTCGTGAGGAATCCAATGCCAATAAATCTGAAGTGGTTAAGCCCAATCAATTGGAGGATAGATCTGTTCAATTTGAGAATAAAAGCTTATTCAATTTGAATAGGCAGAATATAACACATGGCAAAAGGATTTGGAATCCTGCAAAACATTTCAAGCATCCAACAATAGTCGTGGAATCTGAGAGAAATGCAAGAGAAATGCAAGAGGTGAGCACAATAAGCCCAAAAGAGAATATCTCGGAGAGACCCCAGAGAAGCAAGGCTGAACTGGATGAATTCTATAGCTGTGAATCCATACCGAAGATCAATAACCAACTGAGTCGAATGACACATCAGGTTGACAGACTTGAGACGGGAGTGAATGAGCTGCATAATAATATTGCACGGCTAAAAATGACAAAGGATTTGGAGCCAATTGAGGAGCATGCAAGGAAGTGTGAGCCAGAGAGAAAAAAATCTAAAGAGCTAATTGTAGTCTTTAATGATGGCTCTAAGAATGCTTGTAGCCAGAGCGATAAGGACTGGAAGGTCTATAGAATACCCAAGACAGGGATCGATGCGAGCCAACTCCGCAAGGTTGATTCTCTAGTGAAAATCTTACCACAGCCAGTCAAATCCTCTACAGACTGCTCGAGCAAACCAATGCACGTAAAATCAGATTGCAATGCTAGAGAGAGATTGCTTGATCCCAGGATATTCACGAACTGTGTTCGGCATCACCATGGATGCTCCTTTCTGATAAAGCCATCAAAGAGTTGTGCTTCTAAATGTACTGAGTCCGACATTCAGCTGCGTCGTCAGTCGGGTTATTTTTGTAGACATTGCGCTGCAGATCAGCCGGTGCTCAATGATCTATCCTATGAGTTGAACAGATTGATTGGGAATCGAAATCTCAACGATATTCAATTGGCTACACTTCTCCGTGCTGACAATGTCTATCACATAAGCGTGCAGCTGAAGGAGTCGAGCAAGGTTCTCGGCTGTTTGCTGGCCACTAACGCGGCCATCCATGAGGCCGCCAACAAGGGCTTCTTCGATAACATTGTCACCTATTGTGTTGTCGATGTGCGTAATACTATCAAAGCATCTGGCCGTCCACTCGGCCTACCATTTGAGCTTGCCACACAGGATAGCTCAAGGGATACAGCTGGAGCTGAAGCTGGCGAGACAGAGAATAGAAATGAAACACTCTATAAGTTGGATACGAGAACACAAGACTTTATCACCAAAGTACTTGGAGTACCAGCCGATCAAATAGCTCTGAACTTACATAAAAACAATCCGCCCTTTTCACGCTTGCTGATTCAGAAGAACTTGGGCTAAATATGTGACTCTGGGAAATATTTTAAAGTTTTAATTGTATATAAGAAAAATAATGTATTGCCTATTTTAAATCTGAACCATATCTTAATGTTAATTGGAAAATAAAGTGTAAATCAAATGCCATGCGTTTTATCAATTTTCAAACTAGCTTAATATTCAAATTGAAAAAATTTTATAAAATATCAATTTTTTTATAATTTTGTTATTGCAAAAAAAAAATAATAATAATAATAAATAAATAAATAAATAAGAGAAACTTTTAGTCTTATTTGGAAAAGAAAGTAAGAAAAAAAAAACAAATAAGAATATTACAAGTTATCATCAGGCACTCCTTCAAGGCTCCATAAAATATAAAATTATATATTTAATGATATGAATGTAATATATAATTTTATTAATATTAATAAATATATTATATATTATAAATAAATATATTATTTACTAAAATCTGTATTGAATTCCTTTTTACTAAACTGTTAATTTTTTTAATTGTATAAATAATTTTAATAATGATAATATAAATTGAGTTTATGCGAGTTTTTTTTTTTGTTTTCTTTCTAACTCTTTGAATTTATGTCATTTTGTTTTATTTGTTAAGAATAGTATAATAAATAAAAAATAAAAAGAAATTCTTGATTTGCTTGTCAAAGTCAAAATTCGCAAACATTCACTCACTTTTTCTCGCTACTGTATCTAATAAATGTTTATAAAATACAATGCAAAATATTCGATTCACTACTTTGACAGCTTTAACATAGGCGCCAGATTGCTTATTAAGATATCGCATTGGAAGCTCTACTCCAAGCAGATTTTTAGAATGAATCAAATTGTTAAAATATACATTCAACAAAAGTCAATTGTGAAAAATAATTAAAAATAAAATAATGTGTAAAATGCAACACAATAAATTTGACTGGTAATGTTTTTTTTTTTGACATCAACATAAAAAAAAAGGTCTATCGAATATGGAATTGTGAAAACTACTCGCGTTGCGTATAAAAAAAAAATATAAATAAATAAAATAAATTAAAAAAGAAAAATAATGTGAAAAATGCAACCAAATAAATTCTACTGGTGATGTTTTTTTTTATCAACATAAAAAAAATGTGTTTATCTTTGATTGAAAAAAAAAAAAAAAAAAAAAACATTGATCAATCGAATATGGACAGCTCTGCATATACTTCAAGAAACTGATTCTAAGATAAATGAACAACCCTGTATATACTTCTAGGAGCTGATTCATAGATATTATTCTAGACTCATCTCTATATCGTATAGCTCTGCACTCTCGCATGCTGAAGATCAGAGAAGAGTTGGATTTATATGGACATCTTAAGTGGGCAGAATGTTAAAACAAAATTGGAAAAAATGTAATGTAATAAACAATAAGTAGTTATGTCTAGAGAAGCCTGAGTTAACTACATAACTGACCTTTTTAAAGCAGGTATATGACAAATAGCTCAACAAAGTCTGAAGCCTGTAAAATGGTTGACAAAATCCTTTATGGCCGCTAAACCAGAGGCAGCTGCGCGATGAATCAGCAAATGGGTTAATCCGCGCAACTTTCGGGTCATCAAATTTTAACTACCTGCCAAAGAAAAGGCAACAGTGGCTGCTCCTTAAAAGCCTGTGCTGGCGAGCACCGATCATCAGTTTGTCAAGAGCAAAGCAACAAACACAACGTTTCAAAACGAACAACTCACAAAATATTTTTATTTATATATATTAAAAACTCTGCAATCATGAGCAACATAAGCAACGATAGCGGTTTGGATGATTCGGCAATCTGTGGCGTGGCAGGCGCTGCGGCAGCAACGCGTCTCTCCTGGTTTCTGGCCGAAGTGGATGAAGGTGCCATGGACAATGGTAAGCCGAATGGCAAAAAGCGCTACTGCGTGCTGCACAGCATGGAGCTGCTGGAGAAGGATGTGTCCGATAAGTACATGACACGGTTTGTGGAATTTCGTCTCAATGGCGTCAAGCTGGAGGCGAAACTGATTTTGGCTGCCGATGAACGTAAACTGGTCGACGCCGCGCTCTTGGCCATGAGCAAGGAGCAGCAGGACGAGGACGAGGACGAAGCACGTCAGCTGCTGGTGCAATACAGCGAGGAGGATGCGGCAGGCGAGCGACTGGTGCACAAGATGATATCGCCAAATCGTGTAGCCTGGCTGAGCACCAAGCCAGAGCTGGGCGGCACGCCGCTGGTCAAGCTGGGCCCGGGCTGCATTGGTCATGTGCTGTACGCTCATGAGCAGCGCAACTATATGGAGAAGGTGTTGCTGCATCTGAAGGCGCGCTGCTTCGATCACGCCTTCGATGAGCAACTGGACGCCGCACAGGTTCCCATGGATGAGAGCACTTGGCTCCTGGTGCAGTACAGCCCCGAGCCCGAAATGGTTGTCTACCAGGTAATTCCCTACAGCCGTACAGTGTGGCGTGAGGAGAATCGTTTCAAGGATGTCATTGCCTACATCCAGATGCCTGGCAACGAGGTGGTGCTACAAGCTGTCGTCATCAGCTATAGCCAGAATGAGATGCAGATGAAGAACAAGTTCGAGCAACTGCGTCGCTTTGCCCTGGAGCTAGAGTTCCCGCTGCCCGACGAGCTCGATCGTCAGCTGCAGCACGGCAGCGGCACAGCTGCTCTCTTTGCCCGTGCCAGCAATACGCTCTTCCAGCGTGCCGAGCAACGAGATGCCACCGGAGAGCACAAACAGCTGCGACGCAGCCTCGAGCAGATGAGCGAAAAGGCACAGAACGAAGCCGAACTGATCATCGAAGCCTTCGACATGGTCGACAACATCAATCGCAATCTCCAATGTCGCATGGGTCAGGCCAAAATTGAGATCGCCTCCAACTCTGGCGACGATATGCATTAAAAGTAAATTAGATTAGTGTTGCTTATGTTAAGATCTGAATGAACATAGTTCTGCAAGAGTATATCATTTATATACATATAAATATAGAATTTGCCTAGATTTTAATTTCTATAAGTTGACAAAATATAAAATAAAAAAAATGATATAATTATAAAAAAATATATATAATTATGGTATTTATATTTATTTTTTTTTTTTTAATTCCTAATTCTTCGTTGCGCTGCTTGCTTAAAATATATTAAAATAGCCTCTACTAATAAAATGATCATATTTATGGTCACCCTAAATTTAATTCTGCCAACATGACTTCTGCTCACAATTCATGATCTATGCTGCAACAAAAAACCTGAACATAGAGGAAATTTCTCTCTTTAATTCCCTCTTTAATTTAATCTTTCCAACTTCAATTATTCGGCTATGATAAATAATGGATTTCTTCTCTTAAGTTCACATTCATTTTTAGCAGCGAAAAATTTCCTCTTTAACCTCGCTCTTCATAATTGAAATAATACCCACTTCAATTGTTCGGCTATGATAAATAAGGGATTTCTTCTCTTAAGTCCACATTCATTTGTAGCTGCTGTGCCATTTAAATGCCAGCGAGAGCCGCCGAGGAATGCAACAGCCGTTGTTAGTGAGACTCGTTGAGTCGTAAGTTCAAATTAATTGCATGCATTTCGGCTGGCTTAAAGCGCCAAGACCAGACATTTTGCATTTTAAATGGCAACTGGCTTTAGCCATGGAACAACATAAACTCTTGATAAAAATGTAATTTTGGAGCAGTGGCAGTTTTTTTTTTTTTTTCTTCTCTCATACACAAGCAATTGTAAATATGCAGGCGGCGCTTACACTCTCACTCTCTCTCTCTCTCTCTCTCTCTCTCTCTCTCTCTTTATACATATATATCTACTGCTTAGCTCTTCAGTCCCGCAGAAAATGCGACCCTTGGATATGCTCAGTGGGTTTGCGGCAACATCCTAATGAGCATTAAAGCCTGTGGCTTCAGTTTGTCTTTCCCTCTCTCTCTATCTCTCTCTCTCTCTCTGGAGAAATACTCGGCTGTTGCATTTGCATAAATTGAAATTGTAAAATGACCGAAAATAACGTTGCGGGTGGTTAAAATAAAATACAATTTAAAAAAAAAATAAGCATAACAACTTGGTTGTTGCTGTTATCAGATACCCTGGAATTTGAATTCAAATCTTTTTTTTATTTATTAAATTTCTTTAAAAATCAAAACTCAATTTTAATTCGTTCAAACTTAACCAAAATTATTTATTTAAATCAACTGTAAAATAAATAATTTTTACACGCAGCATACCCTTTAATTTCTCTATGGTTTCACAGGGTATTTACGAGTGGCAGAGAACATTGGCATATTATGCTTTTAATTTAATTGGTTTGCATTTGAAATGAAATGAAATTTGGTTGAAGCTAAGCGTTAATTTGGCTTTTTGTGAAATGTTTTTGTTTTCCTTTTTTTTTTTTTTTTATGAACTTTATACAACTTTTGTACACACACACACACACACACACAAGCACACACTCTCATATATAGATAGATAATCTGCTGACACTCAATTTGGTGTTCAACAAATTCCCAATGTTTGCTTTTGATTTTTTGATTAGTTTTTTATTGATTTACCGTGTCGCCGCACAACGTTTGAATTCAATTTCGATATGAACGGCACTCCAAGCACTTCGACATTAATCTGCCAAGAGTTTGTTTTCCTTTTTCTTTTTTTGTTGTTCTCTCTTTTGCGCTTTGCTGCTGGCGCAACTCTCATCTCTGTTTGTCTATCTCATTCTGGACCATTTAATGCGCTGCGTATACGCAATATCTGAGAGCAGAGACATAGGCAGGCCCAGGGCATAGAGAATCCGTTGAAGCTACAGAAACGGAAGCACTAAACCAAACATCAAAATAAACAGCACACTTAATCGTATATAAATGTTTATATTTACCCCATAGGCAGGGCAATGGGCATAGTTTTATATCTCAATCGAAACGTTTGCGAGAACCAAATAAAATAAAAATAATCAGCGAGTCAATAGTATTCAGACGATGGTCAGAATACGGAAGAAATGCTTAAATCTCATGTGTGCACTAACAGCACACACACATACACACACGCACGCACACATAAATATTGATGAAGTTGTTGTTGTTGTTGTTGTTGTTGTTGTTGGGTTTTATGGCAGCGATATGATATGGTGATTAAGTGGTTAGTTTCATAAAAGTCAGCGGGGCGTGCGTGTGTGTGTTTAAGAAATATCAATGGAACGGGGGGGGAAAAGAAATGAAGAAGGAAAACTCGGAAATGCCAAGCAGAAAAATGTGTGGGAAAAATGCCGCCCACAGCTCATTAATGAATCTAAATAAATCTTATATAGCTTTCACTCAATACAGACGTGAAAAGAAAAAAAAATGTATATATAAAAGCGGCTCATGATTAATTGCACACAATTTGAATTCATATGGAAAACGTGCAATTCAGTTGAATGATAGGGAAACTTAAAAAAAAAGAAAAGCTTAAGCTGAAATCTAACCAAATGCGAACTTCATTAATTAACAAGAAATAAATCAATAGCTCTTAAAAAAAAAGAAGAAAAAAACCCTAACTTTTGGCATTGCCAAAGTTCTTGTCTCCTTTTCTCTATTGTTTTGTGGCTTTTTGTTTTATTGTTGCTGCTGCTGCTGCTGAGACTGTGGCTGTGGCTGTATATATTTTCTGCTTTCACACATTATCTACTTTTAGTATTCTGAGCATTGAGGCGACAATTTGACATGGTAAAGCAAAAAGTTGCATTCGATAGATAAAGGCGAACGGCGAGGGCCACTGAAGGAGGGAGAGCTCAATTTAGTTTAATAAACCCACACACATTCAAAGTCCAGGCCTCCTGCAGAGCACAGCAGGAGACGGCCAGACAGACAGGCGACAGTCAACAGTTGAAGCGGTGTGAGCGCTAGAGACACAACAGCTGGAGCTAAGCGTGTGTGCGTGTGTGCTCTGGCTGTGGTCTAATTTGGAAATTGTTTGTCTAAGCTCTAAGCACAATAAATCCAGCTTTGGGTTATAACTTTTATGGGTATGCAAAAGTAAAAGCAAAAAATAAAAGAAGAAAAAAGCAGCTAGAAAAATTCTCAACGACAAACTGTGGCCACATGATAAAGCCAGACAAGTGAAGAGATTGTAGCACGCTGCAGCAATTACCAGATGCAACATTTTGTTGCATGAGCTCTGGTGCAATTTTAAATGCCTTGGGCGATGGCTGTCAAGGAACTCACGGGAATATCAAAGTGCTTACGAACTTGTGGTTAGTTTTGGGCAGTCAAAGCTATGTATGTGTGTGTGTGTGTATTATAGCAACAACATCGTCATCATCATCATCATCATCATCATCATCATCAGCATCATGAAAAGCTCGTGCAAACACTTGACTTTCTTGTATTTTACGCTCTCTTATTTGCCAACGCCATTTGTTGAGGCAAATTTTCTTGATTGCCTTGGCATTGGCATTGGCATTGGCATTTGCTTGTTTTCTGTTTATGCTCTCTGTCATTTTTCGCCTCTATGTTTTCTTATTATATACATAATATTCTTTTTGTTGGCCTCCTCTACTGATTTTTTGACATTT
Organism: Drosophila stalkeri; assembly: GCA_035047405.1. NCBI lineage: Eukaryota > Metazoa > Arthropoda > Insecta > Diptera > Drosophilidae > Drosophila > Drosophila stalkeri. The sequence continues at coordinate 13,807,620 of JAWNPR010000039.1, forward strand.
CACGCGCATTTATTTCTTTGCATGTTATTTTTTATTTCCACAAAAAAAAAAAAAAAGTAAAGGAGAGGTCAACATTTACTTTCACTACGGGTTATGGGCTGCTGTTTTGCATATATATTCATATTTATTAAATATATATATATATATGTATGTGTGTGCGTGTGTATATGCATAGCCATAGGCATTTCTTGAATTGTCTACTTAATATCTTCGTCTAGGACACGCGCTGTCCAGTTGCTCCCCGGTGGCACATTTTTTCTTAAGTAAATTGATTCGCAGCGTCAGATTGCGCCCCCAAGTACCGAAACTCACTCAAAATAATTATGAATGAATTACCAGCTCAGCTGTTGCTGTTGCCATTGCCATTGCCATTGCCATTGCTGTTGCTGTTGCTGTTAAACCTCTGCTACCCGACTGTTAGCTCAGCCACTCAGCTAACATCACTCAACGCAGCCTCTGGCCGCAGCCTGAGCTAGTATGTGTGTGTGTTTGTGTGTGTGTGCCGTCTGGCTGCCTTCTGTTTCTCAGTCGTAACGCGAACGTTGAGTCGAGAGTACACGCGACGCGCATGTTTCTGCAACAACGAGTCGAATGCACGAGTCACTCTAGGCGTATACGCGATTGTTGTTAACATTCGGTGCTAAGTAAATAAAATGGTTAGTTGCCGCATTGAGCCACAAACGATCTAATCAGCTTTATTATGACAGCCAATTTACCTATTTGTTTACAACAAAACAATGCAAATAAATAAAAGAAATGCGAAAATAGAAAACGAATTTATTGCTCGTTCCAAAGAAAACCTCAATCAGCCAAAAAGATTTCGGTGAATCAAATAAATAAAACAATAAAAATCCATGCAAAGCAAATTTGACAGCTTTGAAGTATATTTTCACTGTATCAAAGTTTGTTTATAAATCAAAAAAATATATATATAGCCGAATAAATGGAATTTATTTAAAGACATGAACTTTACATATGTGAAACAGTAGATAAAAACGTTTTCAAAAGGCCATGAAATTGTTGAAAATTAAATAATAAAAAATAATAATAATTAAAAAATTAATGCTAATATATAAAATTAATAAATAAAGAAATTTTAATTTATTCGAAAAAGAAACAGTAAATAAAAATTTATAAACAATAGTGCTACACTAAATAAAATATTTTAAAATAATCAAAAATTAAATGATTTATAATTAATACAAATAAAGGCTGTACACAACATAAAAGTAAATACATTTTATTATTATTTATTTAAAAGCTAAGCAAATTTAAATATTTTTAAAAGTCATATATAATAAGCAAATAAAGTGATATAGTAAATGACATGAGACAAAACGCCGCAATTTGAGGTGATTGCATTAGATCAACGTCTTGTTAGGTCCTCGCTCTCACCCTCGTATCCAGTTTTTTTTTTTTTCTGGGGTTGGGGTGCACGTGAAATCCATATTGATGGGCGCTCGCGTTCCTCAGCTTCCATTTCGCGCCGCTGTCAGCGTCGCTTCCTGTGCGCGGCTCTTTGTTTGATTTGCATATTGCTGCTACCTGTCTGAGCCTGAGTCGCGACACACTCACAACTGAGCACAAAGGAGGAGCACAAACATAACAAAACAAAAATGTGTATAAACAGGCAACAAAACGTGATAAAATAAGCGGAAAAATAGCTGACAAAAACCTCCAGTAAAATAAAACAAACAAAAAATATAAAAAAAAAAAGCATTTGCCATGCAGAACAAAGGAAATTATCTGACCAGCGGCCTGAGGCTCAGCTCTGCCTCTAAGCCCTCGCACCCCCTCTCCCATCCGCACTTACCTTTGTCTAAGCCTCGTGCCCCACAGGCGCCAGTGACAAGTGACAGTTCTGTTTGTATTGTGGTGGGTGGCTAAGTGGGTCGGACGAGCTGCTTTCGTGCAGCTTGACGGTCACTCATATAGGGCGTTATGGGCGTGGCATGCTGGTTGCCTAATTTGGTCAGTGCTTTTATTGTTTGCCCATCGTACAAGGCGTTATTATTTCGCCGCTCTGTTTACACGCACTTTTAACGTGTGTTTATTCGGGCGTAACATAAACTAATTGAGGCATTCACTTCATTTTCATTCAGCTGCTAGACGCACGGCGTATGCCACAATCCGTACACCGCCGCCGCCGCGGGCCAGTCACGTTTCCACACTCTGGCCAGGCTATAAAGAAGTGCCTTGAAATACACACACACACACACACACACACACACACATGCAATTGCAGTCAAATAAAAAGCGAAATATATTAGGAATTTATTAAGGTATCACTGTGTGGGTGACGACGCAGATACCCTTTAATTTAAGATATCAATAAGAAATTTTGTATATGCTTAAAAGAGTGCCCAATTGGAAAGGCTGCCTTTGCTTAGTTTAATTTACATATTTATTTGTTCCTGATAAGAAACCTTTTTTAAGCCAGCTAAAAAAATACATTTAAATATTTTAATGGAATATAAAAGATTCTCAAAAGAACTAAATCATTCAGCTGAGCAGCGTTAGCAATAAATCATATATATATATATATATATATATATATATATATATATATATATATATATATATATATATATATATAAGGTCTTTGAACAGTTCTTGTCTGTTTCTATAACAGCCCATCGCTGTGACAATCTTATCCTATTGTGACATATGTTTCGACAGACTTAAACTGTATCGCGTTTCAACTAGAAAGCATTTAAATTGATTTTTTGTGTTAAACGAAAATAATTTTTTTTTCCGAAATAATTGCTATTTATTTTTGTCAATAAAAAAGTATTTGTTTGAAAGTGAATTGTGCGGAAAAATAAATATAATAATAATAATAAATAAAAAATAATTATAATAATATAATATAATATAAAAAATAAAAATAAGATAAAATAAAATACATTGAAATAGATTTTCAAACTGCATATTGAATCTACGAATATAAATAAAATAAAGAATTAAGAAAAAATAAAATAAAAATCTGAACTTCATAAATATTTAAATAATGTTAATGTATTTTTATTTGATTTTATTTTTATTTTAATTCAGTTAAAACAGAGCTAATTATGAAGAGAACAAAAGTTAGAGTTTAAAGAGTAAGGAGTGAATATTGAATTTATGAATACAAATAATATATAATTCTTTATTTTATTTATATATAATTTCTTATTTTATTTATATTCATAAATTCAATATCCGCTTCTTGAAAATATGAATTAAATAAATATTTTAATAATGTTAATATTTGTTTTTTATTTCTTATTTTTTTTTACAATTTTAAAAAATAATCATTTAAAAAAAATGAATTATTAGGAGAATAAGAGTTGGAGTTTATAGAGTAGAGAATACTCTTTACAAAGACAAATACAAAAAAAATCTTGAATTCTTGAATGAGCTCCTCAAATGTCCAAGAATCCTTAACTCCAAAAAGACTTCAATTGAATAATAATTATTGTATAAAAAGCTAAAGTTAAGAAAATGAGTATAAATTTAAGAATGAATTCGAAAGCTTCTGCTTAAGACTTTAATTTAGTTTTGCTTTGACACATTTGTATTATGAATAATGTGATTAAGAAACTCTAATTTGTCATACTTACCTAAAGAAAGACAATTAGCAGCATTATGACTTGCCTTAATTGACAAACTATTTCACTTTGTTTGCTTTATGTTATGTATGTTACATGTCATGTAACAAAATCAAAATTCTCCCCCATGACAAGACAAAAAAATATTATATACATATATATATCTCACTTTACCTTTTCCTTGTCATTTGCCACTTGTCGTCGTCGTCGTCGTCGTCGTCGTCGTCGTTGTTGTTGTCATCGTCCTTCCATCATTCTCAATGACGGCCATCAAGTCTTTTAGCTACTAGCAGGCAGTCATCATCCTTGTTGAGTGAGTGGCCTCTGGCTGGGGGTTCGGCTTGTTTACCTGTTCGTGTGTTTTAATGAAATGTAAATGCAAACACGCCGACAACACAAAGTTGCGGCCAAAACTCTCACATGAATTCGCGGCGAATATCAACAATATTTTGCCACTTGGCGGAAGTAATGCGATTATCTGTCTGTCTCTCTCTCTCTCTCTCTCTTTCACTGAATTGTCACTTTCAAATTGCAAAATTGCAAAAATGTAATTGAATTTAATAATTTGGCAAATACAGCCAAGTTTTTCATAAGCCATAAGCTCATGCAATGCGGCTTTGTGGCCCATTAAAATTGTATTTATCTTCATTTGATTGCACTTATAGCGTCTGCTGAACTCCGGGCATTGCATGCGACTGGTTGATGTTTATCCGGGCGCCAAAAATAAATTGCCAGAATTTTACTTTATGACAGGTGGCCTGTGAGGCATTTGTAGCTGCTGCGCTCTCGATTTGCCCCAAGGTGGCCATAAAAACAGATTTGTGCATAATTTCAAAAACGTTTTGCGATTTGCAAGCGACTCACTTAAGCTTAAAGTTATGGCAATGCATTAAATTCCTAATACAGAGCTGAATATCTGCTGCTCAATGCTGTCGCAGAAGCCCAATTCGAGAGCTAAGCTAAGCTTGTCAAGTTAATGGCTCGTTTTATGCTCGAGTGGAATACGTAAACATATTTGGCAAGTGTCATAAAATTCTCTTTATGGAGTTTGCTGTGTGAATTAGTTAACTCTTTTTGTGTATTATGGGCAATATTTATCATATTTTGTCAAGTTTTCAGTATAATATATTTCCATAGTTCTCAAGAATATAAAACAAAAATTTAAGAGCTTTAAAATCTTTCCCCAGAAAAGCTAGACTTTTCTAAAATTTAATTGAATATTCCAAGTATTTTATCTTATGATCTGCATGAAATAAAAGTTATATAGAAATTTTACTAATATGACAAAAATTTCTATTACTTTCTAGGACTTTACTTTAAGCTCAACTTGACAACTAATTAAATAGAAATTTTCGCAGTTTTGCTGCTGCAAAATTACGTATACGTAATGTGACTTAAGCTTTACTTTGAAAACTTAACCCCATTTGGCTTTGTGTGTGTGTGTGCGTGTGTGTGAGGTCTTAAATTCTTCTTCATGAGTTTGTAACTAGCCAAGGACGCTCTACCAACCCTTTGGCAATATATCGCTTAAGTTTCCCTTGACATGCTCTAATTCTAAGTAAATCCAAAAACTGAACAAGTTGCAAATTTGTTTGTGAATGACCGAAAATAAATAAGTTTCTTTTCAGACCAACCATTCGACAACATTCAGTTCGCTTTGTATTCGGGTCAAAGGCGGAGAGCGCAACACTTGACTTTAATTAAATATAAGTTTATATCAGAAGCCCCTAAGCCACTAAAGCTGCTTTTAATGACTGTTGGGCAACCGGTTGCATAATGGCCTCAATTTCAATTTACAAATCGGCAACAGTGGCAAGTGAAGCTCAATGAAGGAGAACACTTCTATTCGTAATTCTCTATATATTTCGTTCACTGATTTATGCTGATTTCTTTGATTATATTTTGTGGCTTTCGCTCAGTTTTGTCGGTTTATTGTGCTGCCTGTCGCATTTTCATTAATTTATTGCAGCCAAGGGCAACTGATTTCACTTTAATTCAATTTATTTGTCGATACATCGAACAACAACGACAACGACAACGACAATAGTAGCCATCAAAATAATCACAGTAAGTGAGCGAAATAATCGACAGTTGAATACCCTACAGCAAAGCCTAATCAGCAATTGGTTATGAATTGCTTTATTTTATCTTTAATGAGTTCGAATAATAATTAATTTGATAGTTGAGGTAATCAATTGCTAAATACCCTGTAAATTTATTTTCTATATAAAAGTGTTTAAGCAGCTAAGACTAGTAATACAGACTTGATAATTTTTTGTATATATTTTATTTATTACTAAAATATTTCCTTTACTTTCACACACTATTCAATCACATCCACTCATTCCACCACTTACAGGGTATTGTCAAAACAATAACATTTTGTATTTATTTCATGTTCATGATTCCAATACGATTGGCGTTTGCCATAGAACTGCCAAGGGCTGTGTTCGGGCCAAAGTCACTTAAATGCTTATCTGTAGAGTTCCATCGGTTGAAGCAAGCCAAATCAAAAGCTGAATGTGCCTTCCTTTTTCGACCAACTATAGCTATTGTGTATGTGTCTCTGTGTGTGTGTGTGTGTGTGTGTGTGTGTGTGTATCGCACCACGCATTTGAAATATATGCACGACAAATTCATTATAATTTTGCCTTCCCACACTTTGTGGCTTTGATCCGTGCGTGTCAAGACATACGCCCTACGAATTTCCTCTTCAGCTTATGTTGTCGTTGCTATTGCTGTCCTTGTATTACCAATGGCAACTGAAGCACGCACACACACACACAGACACACACACACACACGTGTTCTTAATGAAATCAGTTTAAATGCGACCCAATGTGTCGCTTTTGGATTATGATTACGAGCGTTTTCCATTGCCCAACACTAAATAAGATGCCCAAGGTACTGAAAAAAAATATGCCTTTTTCGCACACAATATGCCCCCTGGTCATGGCCAGCATTTTTTTTTTTTTTTTTTGCTGTTGCCTTTTCAAGAAAGGAAGAAAAACATATATATTTTTTTTTTACTTGGCGTTTAAAGTAAAAGTCCTTTAGCAGAAAAGAAAAACTCCATTGCCTGGTCATGTGTGTAAATGGTTGCGTGTACGAGTTGTTGTTCTCAATCAGAGTGTGAGTGACTGAGTGAATAAGTGAGTGAGTGGGTAAGTGGTGCAACCATTATACATATGCCTTGGCATTTTTATGACACTTTAAGCCAACGTTGAGAAATGCCCAACAATCACAAACAAACCCACACAAACACACACATGCCACAAAATATTTGAGGGAAAAAGTCAAGTGCGCCCCGAGTGGCCCAGATGTAAAGGTGCTGCATAGCAGGTGGCACTGAGCAGACCACAAAAAGCTTCTATCTGAACCCAAAATATATTTAGGAAATCAAATAATATTTGGCTTGTAAAAGAGGACAGAGAGAGGCTGGCCGAAAAATAAAAGCAATTTTGAGCGTATTTAAATATTCTTTTGTATGCAGCCTCATATGCATGAATATTCATTGGGAAAAAGTTAATTTGAATTAATTTGTAAATTTATTTGAATAAATTGAATTAAATTAGATTAAATTGAATTTATTTGAACTATTTAAATTGCATTTCAATTATATAGACATTTATTTGCAGTATTTAAATTGTATTAAACTTTATCAAATTAAATTAAATTAAAATTCATTTGAATAATTCGAATTGTATTTATTAAACTTATTTAAATTAAAACTTATTTGAATAATTTCATTTCTATTCAAATTTAATAAATTTAATTTAAATTTTGAAATTTGATTAGTATAAGCTTACTTGACAGTTGATTTAAATTAAAATGACATTTTTTTAAATCAATTGAAATTTATGTCACATTCTATTAAATTTAAATGTACACAATTCACTTAAAGTATTTCGATTTTTATTTATTTAATTTAAATTCAATTAAATTGAATTATTTTTTATTTAATTAATTTCACGTGTATTTGAATTTACTAAATTAATTTAAAGTAAATTGATTTTTATTTATTTAACTTAAGTTCAATTCTATTTTATTTAATTAATTTCAAGTGTATTATAATTTATTAAATTAATTTATATTTAATTTAATTTGATTGAATTCATTTAAGTAATTTTAATATATTTTTTATTAATTTGATTGAATTGAAATTTATTCAATTTAAGCTCTGCTCGTTCGTTGTTTTGTATTTTATTTTATTTTAATTTTGTCTCAAGCTCCTCCTCAATTTTAAACTTTTACATAAGTTATTGACACTGAAACGGGGTTTCTTTTATACACAAAATTCCATAAACCACAACTACCAGAAATATACTATATATTGCCATAAATTATTATAATATTATATATTCTAATATATTATTATCTCAATTAACAAATATTCAAACCCACCTTCACTCAACTCATCCTCACATCAATTCGATTATGGACACTTGAAGCCGTTTAATATAATGTTTAAATATAATTCAAATGCCGTTAGCAGATGCAGCTCATAAGCACTATCATAAATAACAAGTTTAAGAAGCGCGCGCTCGACACCTGGCTGCCATCTTTAGCGCCAGTTAGTTTTGTGTTGTTTTTTGGGGTCGAGCTCAGTTCCGTTTCCGTTGCGGCTATTGTTGCACAAGGAGCGCGCACGAGGCACATCATGAGTTGCAGGGCGCCTGATTTATGAGTTGCTTTTTATTTCACAAGCGCCATCGTCGTCGTCATCGTCGCCGCCGTCAAAATAAATATCAAAAAGCAACAAATTGCGAGCCAGTGAGCAGCCTCACCTCAAGCTGTGGCGCAGTTGCCACAAGGCCGCAACATCTAACACGTGCCCAGCTGCGCCCCCCTTCAGCCAAGCTAGTATACTTATGTGTATCAGCTGCTTGAGTCCCCGCCATCTTGGTCCAATTGGCCTACGGCTTTTGTGTGCATAAATTTTGAAATTGTTTGCCTCCCCCCATCCCCCTTTCCACCTATTTTTTGTTTTGTTTTGTTGTTGTCGTTGGCCGTTGTTGCACACTTTTTGGCTACAGTGTCCTCGGCTTAATAAAGTCGCCTACTTAACGCAAACGACAATGAAACGACATTCCATGTGAGCAAGTGTGCGAGTGTGTGTGTGTGTGTGTGTGTGTGTGTGTGTGTTACTGTGACTGGGCCATGTGTCACACATCCGTATCCGGTGTTGGCATTGGCATTAGACCAACGCTCAGACCAGCGTTTGCTGTTTCCGTTCTGGCATGCGACTCTTTCTTTTGCTCTCGCTCGCTCTTTTCTCTTTCACTTTTGTTTTCGCCTGCCCATTGTCGTCCTTTGTCCAGCTGCTACTTCGTCTTTGATTCTCGTTTCTTATTTTACTGCGTGTAGCCTTACACTTAGAACAAAAAAAAACAAGAAGAGATAGAATAGAAAATGAAAATAAAAAACGTTAATCGCTTTGCTCTCAAAACGTCTCAAGTGTCAGTCGAGCAACTTCGCTTATCTAGCTTAAAGCCTGAGTTAGCCAAAGGTGTTTTTTTACATTCTAAGAAAGCATTTCTTATGAACTAGGAGTAGAGTTGATAATGGAAAAAACATAATGGCTTTGCTGATTACTGCATGCACTGTTGAGGAAGAAAGAAAGGGAAGAAAATGTGCAGTCTTGGCTTGGTTTTATGAGTTGGATGAGTTTATGAATGTAAGCAAAGAAATCTTTTATTTGTATATATTATTATATTTAATATATTAATATGAGAAATTAAAAATTAACTCAACAATTTGTTTTTATATTTGTCAAAAGCTTTCGTTCTCAATTTTCTTCTCTATGCTACGGTTTCTCTCTTAAAGCACGACTTTGGCGGAATATCTAGAAATGCTGCTCTCTTCTAATAGGCTCTCTAAAGTTTATCTCGCTTTTTAATAAGTCTCTCTCATCTACTCTTTCTGAACTCAAACTCAAACTCAAGCATACATACACATGCTGCGCTTCCCACTTATAACTTTTATACTTTGCCTTTGTCTGCCTATTTGAAGTTTAAAACTGTCTACAAAGCTGCTGTGCGACAAAGCGAATATTTACATTAATGTCAAAGTCATGTTAAACAAATTATTAAATAAATTGCAAACAAAACTATGAGACACAGAGTCTTTCTTTTAGCCTTCATAAATATCTTGAATTAGAGTTGTCAGTTAAGCTTTAAATAGCTCTTCTTAGAGCTCTTAAAGCTGCCCAAAAGCATATTTTCAAGTAGTTTATATTTATAGTCTTTCAGCTAATCTAGCGTTAGCAAAGTACGTATTCAATTTTCGTCTCTAGATGATTTAATTTATATGTATAAAAAAGGGAAAGAAAAAAAGGATAGATTTATTTAGCATAAATTATGACAGAACATAAAATTTTGCTAGTTAAAATTAACTTTTTTTATTAATTACGCTCTGTATGCGAGATCAACTGAAAAAATTACACTCACTCACTCTCGCTCCGTGCAAGCGACTTCGGGTTCTTTCCTTTTTGTTGATCGCCTTTAGTTAACTACTCGTTTATCGCTCTTTTAATGAATATTTGTATAAATTGACGTTCGTATAGTGAGACTCAGTAAGGCAGCAAATCACTCAAAAAGGCGTAGCAAACATTTGCAATACAGTTGCATACTCTCAATTCACATACGCAAAGACATGCGATTGACGTTCGTACAATGAGACTTAGTAAGTGAGCAAATGTGACTTCATATTCACTTCATATTCACATGCACACACTCGCAAAGACAAGCGTCGCATACATACCAATACATATACAAAAGACTTTTGCTTCGTTTTAACTCAATCAAATGGTCGGGGAACAACGAGAGCGAAACAGAACAAAAAAAAAAAATAATTGCGAGCCGATCGCGAACGAGCTCGTTAAAGAAACGATGCAAACGTTTGTTCTCTGAGAGTTTGAAAAGAGTGTGAGCAAAAGACATCTGTTAAAAGACAACGAGAAACGGCCAAAGGGGGTTTGCGAGCTACACACTTATATACATATATTTATATGAGATTCATCTGATATATATATATATATATATATATATATATATATATATATATATATATATATATTCATAGTATATACAAAAGTATAATTGAAAATATAAGATGGCAAAGGATCTGAAGAAAATTCTTTGCATTCTCGCTTTCAATCTTCTTCAATGTCAAAGTTTCTTCATCTTAACGCATGTAACATTTCAGCCATTCAGACGACATTTGTTTAATTTCAATTTCCTCGCTCTATCCCTTTCCTTAAAGCTCAATTCTCTGCCTTAAAAACTCAATTGACAATTTCTAAGAACGCGTCAACTACATCTGCCAGCTTAAAAGTCACACAAAAGTTTTCCTCCCCGCCCACCCAACCACAAGACATCATTTTTTTTTGTTTTTTGTTTGTTTGTTTTGTTTATGAGCTGCTAATTTGTTATTGTTGGCTGACATATAAAAAATTAAAGCTCAAGTTGGCAAACGTTTGTTTCAGCTAATCACAAATTTGCCCAAATTATTCACATAACATTGCGATTGAGTGCGTGTTAACGAGTGTGTGAGTGTTTGTGTGCATATTCACATTGAGAACATGAATAGTTAATATAAATTATGCCAAATGTGTCAGAACGACTGTAACGCCTGTCCTTGAGCGTTGCTCATGCCAATGTATTTTATCTGCGGTATGTTGGCTATGCTTTGCGGCCTGACTTACATATATATATATATATATATATGTATCTCCGAGTTGACTGTCTGAATTGTACTTAATTTGTAATGAAGCTAATGAGCTTCTCGCATGACTGTTTGAAATTCTTCCGCTTCAGGCGCAGGGCTTGGCTTTATTTAAGTATCATGCTTGGGCTTTGGCAGCTTTTTTCTTTGCCAGAATTAGCTTCATATATGAAAATGCCTGCTAGGCTTTTGCACTTGACTTTAACTCTTCTCCCTAACAATTTATAGAGAAAGCAAAAGAGAGAGAGAGAGAGACAGAGCTACGTGGCGAGCAGATTATTTTTAAATATGCCACTTAAGTTTTGTTAAAGCAAATAAAATTATAACAAATGAATAGCAGACGTCGCATACAAACTGCAGGTGATTAAAGCGCTTGGCGTTGGCTTCATGTTGTTCGCATTAATATTTCATAACTGTTAAGAGCGATGCATTTAAATTTTTAATTATATCACAGTGAGACAGTGAGAGAGAGAGAGAGAGAGAGAGAGAGACAGAGAGGGGAAAGATGCTTTAATGGCCGTCGCAGCACTTTACAGGCGCCGCTTAATCCTTTCGCGGCATATTTTCCAACGCGACGGGACTTAATGAGGCACATTTTCATTTCCATTTCCATTTTCATTTCCATGCCAAGCACGCAACGCACAGACAATAAACGTGAATGCTTCTGTCTGAAAATGAGATTCTAAACCAACTTTCTTATCAGCCGTAGTTTGTCAGTTAATCAGCTCGGGGATGATATCTTCTGGGAAAGTCAACTAAAACATTACACAGTTGCTAAAAAGTTTTGATTAAAAAGCACATTTGAATACTAAATTCGGTTTTAAATAAATAAAATATTATTCTATCAAAATAAAAAAGTTATCAGAGTAAAGCTGCAGATATAAAATTTAAGAAGCTTTTAGCTTAATTTACAGCATTTTATAAGAAATCCGCTTAAACTCTCGCAGCACGCTCAAGCCTCAAAGAGAACTCAACCCCATGAAACTAAGTTATTAGAATTGTTATTTAATATTTTATATTAACAGAAATATAATCACTTTAATTTCATAAAATCACTTTAAGCTTAAATTTGCATTAGCTTAATTAATCTAATTAATTAAAAGTCTGCTTTGGCTCAAGTACTGTGAAGTCCTTCTTGTTCACATTGTAGTAGCTATCAAAGATGCAAAACAGCATCCAAGGCAAATGTTTACTATTATTTCAATCTCTCTATCTGAAACTCGAGCAATGCAAACAATTTTCCTGAGGTATTTCCATGAATTATTTGTTCACTTTTGCCATTTCCGCGTACTTTATTGCACTCACCTTTCAAACCGCGCTGCTCCGGCTGCTCCAGCTGCTGATGCTGATGTTGATGCTGATGCTGCTGAGACTGCATTTGTGTGCAACTGACTGTTATTTCTTTTTAACTACATTGAAGGGTATATTTAAAGTGCTACAAAATATGGAGGAAACTTGAAACAGTTGAAAGTTGAATCTTTCGTAATTGAAGGGGAGTAAAAACTTGGAATTATTATGTTAAAAAGAATATATGCAACGAAGCCTTCTAAAGCTAAATCTATGTAGGTCGTATAACTCATGTTTTTATAAATTTAAATAATATTTATAATTTGTATTTATAATTGCTGTTTTTTCATGTTGTATCAGGATAATTTTCAGATTTTCTATTAAAATTTACAAAATAAAAACATTTTAATTATTTTTCTTTATTTATTCTATTTTTTTATATTATTTATTATATTTATTTACTTTAATTATTTTATTTATTTTGTTTATTATATGTATATTATTTATTATATTTATTTGATTTTATTTTATTTTCCTTTATTTTATTTTATTTCATTTATTTATTTTATGTGTTTTCTTTTATTTATTTATTTTAATTATTTTATTTATTTTGTTTGTATTATTTATTTTATTTTTTATACATCTTTATTTATTTTTTATTTTCTTATTTATTTTTTTTTTTTTTTTTAATTTCATTTATTTAATTTATTACTATAGATAAAGATTGAATAAATAAAGTACTTATTCGATTAACCTTTAAAAACCTTAACCTTCATCAATTAGATATTATATTTAATTTGCTCAGTCTTCAATTCAAAATATTTTTAAATTATATTAAACTTAACCATAAATCAAATGAAAAGTAAAATTTATATGATAACTTAATAAATTCATGCACAAATTGCTATCAAACATGCATATGTATAAATTACACATGTTAACATTTCCAAAGAGTATTCAATATTTACTAACCATCACATATATACGCTCTATTGTCTTTTTAATGTAATTTTATTGTGTTATATGCAAGCAAGCCTGTTGGGTATGGGTCTTGGTCTGGGTCTGGGTCTGGGCCGTAAGGTCAGACAGATGCCAGTTGGCTGCTGCACTCTAGATACATATATAGACAACGGTAAAGCAGCGTAGCTTTCACAGGGCCAGACTTTAATTTCATTTAGCCCCACTGAGCGTCGGCGCTTGGTGCTGTCTGCTAGTTTATTTATGCCTGGCCACAAGGCCGCAAGTCCGCAGTGCAACGCATAGTTCTGTAGTTAAGCCGGAAACCGATTCATCGCGTTGCAGTGATGTTAAAGCTGTCAGCTGGCAATTTTGCCACTCAAAGGCAAATGAAGTGTTCATGCCCCTTAAGCCCACACCGCCCCAAATGCCAAAAGCGATTCGCAACTGTCGCATCCGGTATGCGAAAGCTGATGGCCCGAAAATTCCCATGCCAATACCCTCACATTGACAACTAAAAATCTAGCGGCAAAAAAGAATCCAACTGCATGCAATGTGACGTGACGGATATCGGTGTGAAAGTCCCTGTGGCAGCTAAGAGCCATGGCAATGCGTTCCGCTCTCGCGTGTTTGAAGCTCTCAATTTGATTTCAATCTCACTCACACGCTCTCCTCCTTCCTCTCTTCTCTAGAGTTGGCTGAAAATTCACGTTATGTGATTGGAATTATGCGACACTAAGTGCAACAAGCTGGAATTTGCGTGTTCGCTACTCTGTCACGTGCCCCCAGCCCTGTGGCAACACCTGTGCAACAGCAGCAGAAAGAAGTTATCGATGCCGTAGCTGCAACTAGAGCTGGAGTCGTAACCACATCCGTTTCCGGTCGCCGGCGTCACACTTGATGGATTGTTCAATTTCAAATCAAATCACAATATCCACAACACATTGAGACTTATGTGTGGCCCATTGAGAGCAGCAACATGTTGACAACACACCACCTGCATCACTTGCATCACCATCGCGGCAGCACGGCGGTTGAGTTGGATAAGATAACTAATTTGAATACGGTAAGTGGTAAATAATTAGATAATATTGGTAAGTATATATCACTTTTAAATGTATTTAATGGAAATATATGAATGAAAAGTCTATTCAAGTGTATAAAGATGTTTAAAAAAAAACTTTTGTTCTTCAGCGAAATCGATTATCAAATATTTTAATGCTCAAATTTAGTTAAACACTTTTAATTGAAACAACTTTTCCCTACTCTATGCCATGATTTATATAATTTTCTAGTCTATATCCAACATCCAAAGTAATATTTCCGTAATTTTCCAGCTGCGACATCAACTAAAGAGCTTAAGCCAATGAATCTCGAAACCTTTTCAAATTAAAATCTATTGGTAAATCGTCTGCCTCTCTCTCTCTCGTTGGCGTGGCAACTTAAGCTGTTGGCGCCTCAGCGTATGCAACATTAATTTTAAGATCCGTTAAAAAGGCAACGGAAATGCCTTTTCAGCTGCTCGCTCGCTTAAGTTGAAAGCTGATTGCAGTGGCCTTCAATTAAGCTTGGCAGTTGCCATAAAGTCAAAGGAAAAGCAACTCGAACTGTTGCAAATAATTCGCAATTTTCAGAATTGCAACAGCAGCAGCTGTGTACATCCGCTCGCCGTATAATGAAAACAACATGAAAGAGAGAAAAACAAAAAAAAAAAAAAGAAAAAATATTTAATATATACGAAGAAAATTAAAAGACATTCCATATGTGACTGCAGCTGGCGGTGGGTAAACAATATTACGCTGAGGATTTCATTAATTTGCATTAAAAATAAATACGAAGAAAGCACTCGAAATGAAAAAGTATTTCATGTATGAATACACGCCTCTCTTGTCCAGTGTCAAGTGCGCAAATTTAATATGCAACGTGTTTTTCTTCTACTCCATTTTTTGTGTGTGTTTTCGGACGAATGAAAAATGCTGGTGGAAAATTCAGAACGGTCCAGCGCAAAGGAAAATGTGAAACACGTTTATTGCCATTCATTATATTCTCGCGAGCTGCTGCGCAAAGTAATGAAGCACTTTTGTACAGTGAGACGCGCTGCTCGCTGTGCTATCCTTTTTAGCAGCCATGCCCACAAGTCTGAACGCCCACGCGCCCGCTGGACATGTTTTTGCTTTTGAAAAATAACAACAGCGAGGCGAATTGACTGTGATGAGAGTGAGTGAGAGAGAGAGAGAGGGAGGCATGGCTCAAGAAAAATTGCTTGCTGCAGAGTGAAAATAATAATTTTTTTTTTTTTGGTTGGCGATTGCAATTTTACTCGGGGCAGTCTTTGCAAGCGTGTGTGCGTGAAGAAACTACAAGTAATTTTCATTAAGTAAGCGCAAGTGGTGCCGCAAATAAGAACAATAATAACAAATATTAAGACCACCAATACGTCTTCATTACGTTACTTCAAAAATAATGAATGGCATGTTTGTGTAAACATTTAGCGGTCACTGTATGAAGTCTCTGTTTATATATATAAAAAAAAAAAAGAAAGACAGAGAGAGAGAGAGTGAGAGCAGGATACTGCCCTACCCTCTCACACTCATTGTTTGTCTAATAAAAACTTCAGCTCAAGTTTTAGCGTTGAGCATTTGTCTGACAGCTCGTGTGCGGAAATGTGTTGAAGGTCAAACGAGTTTGGATTGCTTATGCGAATCGCCTGCTGTATATAAAATTGCTTGGCAAAAACTTAGAAAAACAATGAAGAAATATTAAAGAGTGTGCAAACCATGCATGAATACCCAAGAAGACATGAATCTTAACTAGTAGAAATATAATATAGATAGAAAAAATATCTCGCTAGAATTTCTACTTAGCCAAGAAACTCTTTTCTATCATTTAACGATTCTCAGCTGTCTAACTTAAATAATTTACTTATTTTTATTTTTATTTCAAACAATTCATTTTTACTTGATTCACATCTCGTGTGTATTCATGCTCATGCTTAAAATTTACAATTTTGTATATAATACTTATGCTCTTCAGACACGTACTTCATAGAGCTTATACCCTTTCATATGTGTAAGAACTTGGTAAGCCTAAGGCAAATAAAGGATCGTGTTCAAGCCACATGCCAAAGCGAACAAATAGTTACAAATGACACAGGGTTATACACACACACACACACACACACATTCACATACTTGCATATATTCACATAGACATATCGAGCTCTTTAGTTTGTTTATATGGCATTCTTGAACCTTATCGTATCGCTTACAGTGCGTCTAGTAGGTAAATGCGTTTTACGCAGCGCACCGCCCTCATTGATTGTTGATTGTCAGTTAGCTTGATTGATAATGTAAACTGAGCAGCCCAATACGCAGGGCCAAATGGACGTGGCTAGTGGTGTCTTACCCCATTGCCGTTATCGCCAGCCATTGAGTGGGATAGCTAAGCTCGTGACATGGCACCCAACACTAAAAGGGCAGTCATCCAGTCAGTCAGTCAGTCAGTCAGTCAGCTAGACTGCTAAGGAAGCATCTTATCGATTTCAGGCTTTCGCCTCTGCGCTATCGTTTGGCCAAAAGTGCGAAATGGACGCTGTAATCGTGGCTAAGATAAGACTAAACGCGTCTGTAAGACAAAAAAGGGTTTGAGTGATGGATGAGTTTCTTCTTCATCCTTTTTTTTTTTTGGAAAAGCAACAGCAGTAAAACGCGCATTAGGACTTTAGTTTATCATGTCATCTTTGCTGATGTCCTTGAGCTAGAAAAATTACATTTTAATAATGAAAAAAAAAAAAATTATTTCGTCGCAAAAAGTTCAACTCAAATTTAATATTTGAATGCAAAAAAATAAAAAATATATATATATATTTTAAAAATACATTTTTAGAATAATAAGCAAAATATAATATGAAAAAAAAAATAATGCAAAAAAATATTGAAATACATTTTTAGAAAAAAAAAAAAAAAAATTGGATTTAAAAAAAATTATTTTATTAATTTAATTTTAATCAATCTCTATTTGTTGATTTTATATATATTTTCGTTTATCTTTTCATTTTTAATATTTTTATTTTATTTTTATTTTATTTTTATTATTATTATTATTTTTTTAAATTTAATAGCAGTTCATATTTTTAATAATTCTAAAAATTATAAACACACAAACAAAATTTTCTTTAGTCTGCGATATTTGTACGTAACATTTAAAATTTGATCAACAAATACTTTAACAGAGCAAATATTAATATATTTGTTCAAGTGTTTGCTGAACATATTTATATATATATTTTTATTTCCACTCTAGTCAAATAAAGAAATACAAGTCCTAAATACATAAAGAAAGCTAACTTAACTGCTATAAATTCCATGCCTTGATTTCTGGCTATTTCTGGCTATTTCTGTCTACACTGGCCGGCAACTTAAAGTTTAAACTCAAACCATGGCTATTCCCTCAACAATTTCCAACATTAGATCCAGCAAGCGTGTACACATTTATTTTTTTGTATTTCTGAACACAATGCAGAACATGATTTTAATGGGCCAGAGTTGGGCCTGTTTATGATATATACATAATTGCCAATTGGCCCATACCAAAACGACCTTCGTTGGCATTATGTGGCCGACTATTACACGACCTACGGGGAATGAAACACATGAAACGCAACTGTTCGACATTTGGTCTCTCCTCCAGTCTTTTGTTATTGTTCAATGGATACACACACACACACACGCATACACACTCACACAGCCACTTAGCCATTTGCTATTGCCAGCCCGTGTCCAATTGCACTTGGTATTGTTGCACTTTCTGTTGCTGTTGTTGCATTAAGAACCTTTCGAGTCCATGCGAAGGCCAACTGCCAGTTGGCTGTATAGTCAGTTAGTTCGCTGACTAGTTGTTCGCTTCCGGCTTTGCTGCCAGTTCGATTGTAATTATGCCACTGTTGAACTTGCTGGCTAATGCGCTTTCTAAGCCCTGGCTCTGCACAAATGTGCGCACAGCCCGAGCATATCAACAGATGTGAAAAGCGCATTAGCGAAAAACTTTTATCAGCTGCTTGCCACTCACGTTGCCACCACTGCTCCGCCCCTTTAATGTTGCACATTATTTATGTATATGCCATGTGCTGCAACGTTGGCCCAGAACCCTGGCATATTGCACTTGGACATTGCCACGTGTTGCTGATGTTGCAGCAAGTGTAAGCAGCAATTGCCACCACAATGTTGCATGTCTCAAAACATTTTCTACACGATTTCAACATGCTGCTAAATTAATTGAAATGGTGTTGCTATATATATATTATAGGAGATAATCTTCTATTCTTAATCTTTATACATATATATATATATATATATATATATATGTTTGTGTGAGTAGCTTGAATTCCTTGAGTTTATTTGATTTTTATTCGAGCGAAGTGTTTGTAATTAAAGGCAAATTTAGGAAAATATTCAATAAATCTCTATAAAATATATTTTATTTTCTTTTTTTTTTTTAATTATATATAACATATACATATTTGTTATATATATCATACATAGCATAGTTCTTCCAGCAACTATAAAGAAATATTTCAGATATTGTTTCGAAGTAATCAAACATTTTCATCAACATATTCTCATGTAAATTAAAAATAATATATATATATATTATTATATGTTATATATATCATGTATTTGATATTTTATATATATCATATATACTATAGTTTTTCTAGCAGCTCAGAAAATTAAAATAAATATTGTTTAGAAATAATACAACAATTTTCATCAAAATATTCTCATATAATTTACAAATAATATTCATATTTTTTGTATCTTATATATATAATATATTTTATATCTTATGTATATTATATATTTTATATTTTATAGCTCTTCCAGCAACTTAGAAAATATTAATTAATATTGCAGATATTGTTTACAATTTCCATCTAAATATTCTCATATAAATTTAAAAATTCTTTTGTCCTGCATAACAAAAAAGGCGATTTGCAATTGAAAAAGTAATTGAGAATGTGCATTGATAGAAATGCTGACAGCTCTCAGCACAATCGTGTGTATGTGTGTTGGTGTCTGTATGTGTGTGTTTAGGCAGCGCGGTTCGTTGTGTTTTATAGTGTGCATTGGCCCTGAGGGGCTAAAATAGGCGTGCAAAAAGCATTGTGAATGCATCTAAACCACTTACCATGTGCCACAGCCACAAGCAGCAGCAGCAGCAGCAGCAGCAGCCGCCCGCTAAGCTCGATCCGAATGTTCGTACACATCCTTATCTACTTCATTACGAATGCAATGCAATCCTTTGTCTCTTGTTGCATCGCGTTCTGCTTTGTAGAGCAATTTTAATTTCCGCTTTCACTTTGCCTAGATTCAGTTTTTGTTTGCCGCCATCTAGTACAGACTATCTGCACAGTCTCTCTCTCTGTCTCTCTCTCTCTCTCTCTCTCTCTCGTTAGTTTACATTTGTGCCTGTCCTTGTCTGGCCATGTATTTGCTGATTTACACTTTGGAACGAGTGAGTTTTCTTTTGGCCACACACAAGCACGCATGCAGCTATTCCTTTTCGTCTTCCACTTTTCCCCTTTTCCATTCAGTGAGAGAAAAAAAAAGGGACAAGCGCCAGCAGCTGTTTTTCAATTTTCCGCTTCAACTGTTGAAGCAAATGTTGAGCAACTTATGTAGTTCTTTTTCCCCTTTTTTTTTTGCATTTTTTTTTTTCTCTGTAGTCTTGTTGTTGTCCTTGTAGAATAATAAAACAATGGCGCATGAATATGCAAGCCGCAGCTTCTACAACACGTAAATCTCTTTTAGCTGCTGTTTTCCATTAAAGCAAAAATGCGTTGAGTACCAGAACTATTTGCGGTAACTGTGTGTACATGGAATTGGACAGCGCTTGGAGAATTCAATTTGAGCTTCTATTTTGTTTTTTTTTTTTTTGGTTTTTCTTTTTTTGACCAGGTTTATGTGCAACTCGCTTGGCGCTGAATAGCAGCTGCCAGTCAGGTAATTTGCGAAATGCGTTTCTCTTTTTTTATTATTATTTTTATTTTTTTTTGCTCTATTTGGGGGTCCGGCTTGTCTTTTGGCTTAACGCTGTTCTTTTAGTGGCTGTGCAGTGCCTTATTATGCGAGCCGCAGTCGTTTACATTGGGGATTTGCATGTGTGTGCTGCAAGCGACTGTGTGCGTTTGCGTATGTGTGTGTCTGTGTAAATGTGTGTTGGCGTCCTTATCTCAGCTGAGATTTAAGCTACATATAAAATTTATGCGTCTGTGGCTTTCATACACATACGTATTCATTGTGGTTGGTTTTCCTTTTCCTGAAGCTTTCTTTTTTCTGGGTTAGTCCATGCTTTGGTTTTATACCCTGTAGTCGTAAAACTGGCACCAAAGGGTATCAAAAAGTTGTATTAAAGCAAAGCCTCACAGTCTCTGGCATACAATTCTATTTAAATTTGCAACAAAATTACGAAACTCCTGTTGATTCATTTGTAGTAAATTTATGTACTTTCTGCACTAAATGAGCGTTAAATAATATTGTTTTAAAGTCTATTTAGCTATGGCATATGGCGAATATCAAAAGCGTGCTGAGCTGCTTACGAGCCTTGGCAACGCAGCTCTTCAGCTAACCAAACAAGAGGAAGGGCTGCACTCAACTCGGAATCCTTGTTTAACGGCCAAAAATGGCTTTTAGCTTGCGGCTATTTATAAGTAAGATTGACAGACTTAAATAAAAATAACTGTAACAATGGTATGTAGCGGGATAGAGTCTTTTGCCTCCAGGCAGCATTCACTTTGGAATTTCAAATACTCACATGATGAAGTTAACTTCAAATTAAATCAATTCTAGAAAACCTTCATCATATAAGCCTCAATACACTCTCTTTCACTATGCACACCCAGAGCTGATACAATTTGAATGGGTATTCCTTAGTTAAAATAAGCCTGCACACAGCATATGAATGGCAACAGTCTAGCTTGGCATTAGATGGTTGCTCGGGAAATACGTTCGTTAAGGCAGCTTTTGGCAATTAGAGCCTTGGCTTTGCCAAATGTCAACAGTCGAGGGAAACGCCCAATATGCGAACCAATAAAATATTGCTCAAGCAACAGTAGCAGCGCCAGCTGTCGGCTTGAGCAAAAATTCTTGCCATTGATTGACTACAAAGCAATGGCATTGCCACGGCCATACCGCCCACACAGCCACAAGGTTGCCATTGTGCCTAGTTGGTGAAAGTTTTACGCCAAGAATTTTTCATTCAACTTGGTACTTTTAATAAGCAATTTGCTTAAGTGCTACGCTGACTGCCTATGCAATGGTTCCTCCTCTTGCTCCTGCTTCTCCTGCTCCTGCTCTTGCTCCTGCTACGCCTAAGGCTTTGTCTTTGCCTTCATCCCATTGTCAATATGACTAATCATGCATATATTTTACAGCGAGATACGTCTCTCTCTCTCTCTCTCTCTCTCTCTCTCTCTCTCTCTCTCTCTCTTTCTCTATCTCCCTATCTCACTTACAACCGCACAGCTGTCAGCTTAAATTGAGTCAAGCCACAAAATTCACTTTGCATTTGCCAGCGGCGTCAGCCGTTGGAGGATTATTAAAATTACGCATACGCCGCGTTTTAAATGAAGTGCCTGCTGCTGCTGCCGCGGCTGCTGTTGCTGTTGCTGTTGAGAAACCAACATCTCTTTAGGTCACATCAGCTGCTGCTGTTATTGCTTGTTACGTAGCCAAGTCAGTCATAAATATGTTGAGCTCATTTGCTAGTGGGCGTGTCGCATATGCTGGCGCTTAAACAACGCCGATTTGTACGAAATATATTTGTGGAAATTAGTCTCCTGTTTGGCTAAAAATACTCATAAGCTGCAAAACAAATTGCCAAAGGCGCACACAAAGGCAAACAATAAATAAAATGAGATAAAATGCGGAAATATATTTATGGCCAGCCAAAGAGATATAGCTATTTGTGTAAACATTTAACGTATTGAAATGTTTTTTAAATTGTGATTAAATTAGTGAAGAAAATGTTGGAAAATACCTGGCAACTGAAAATTAAATACTTTTTACTGCTAGAAGTTACTAAATTGCATTTGTAAGAGCAGCATTTAAAATTAAACTTGTAAGAGCGGAGATGTCGCCTCTGTGTTCGAAGTCCTCCTGTTCGCTCTCTTTATGATCGCTCTTTCTATGTTCGCTTTTTGCCTTCATGCTAATCAGGTCTACTTTAAATTTTGAACTTGCTGATGTAAAATCAGAAGACGCCTAAAGTTGTTACTCAACGATTTAGATATTGACCTAGAGACTGCCTACATTACCCATTAAGAGTGCTGCTTATTTCGATAAATATATTTTAATTTGCTTAGTCATTGAGTTTTTCTTCTATTCAAATAAATTTTAGACACTCTTCATTTTATTGCTTGTATAGAGTTTTCTCAGTTGCTTCGGCTCGAACAACGACCGTTGCATCGGCTTAGCATGAGCAATCTAATGAATCTAATGAGGAATGAAACGGAATAAAACGAATGATTGCAATCTCTTTAAAAATATAACTTTCATACAAAACTAATCTCTTGGCACTCTTAAATGGATTGCTGCTTGTTTCTAATTTTTATTAATAAAATAATTAAAATATATCTAAATGATTTTGTTACCAATCGAATGTGTAGAAACGATGCAAAGCTGAACGTTGTGAAGACGTATGAGTTATCTCTCGCTGAGTGCTCATCAACTGGTTGTGGCAATTAAGCTATTTAACATCTCTCAATTATAATCTATGAGAGCATATGAAACTCTTAGTATAGACTAAGACTAACAAGCCTGTTGTTTAGCATTTGAGTAGAAAAAGTCGAAATAACACGACAGATATCATTCACAGTCATTCATTCCTTCTCTTTTTAGCTAAATGCTTTTAATTTTAATGTTTAAATGAAACCCAAAGAATAAATTGTAAGATTGAGTTTAAACGAAAATAAACTTACATATTTACTTATGTTTTACTTATCTAAAAGAAAACTCTTATTTATTTACCTACTTATATATTCAGATAATAATATATTTATATACATTTCGTTGCTTCCTACATAAATATTATTATTTTTATTGTGCTTGAAGGGCTTATGGTAATGAACATAATTCAAGATAGATGTATTCGCGTGCTTGTCATAAGTTTGATCGTAAAATGGCCTACGGACTGTTGGGGATATAAACAAAAGACGCAGGAGACTAGTCAATCTATGAGAGAAGCCGCATCCCTTTTTCGTTTTAACGACTTTGCATTGTTAGGCATTTTAATTTTTATGAGTACGATTTGGCCAAAGGCAAGAAAATTAGGCTCGATTGCTCGATTTATTTGCCAACACTGCCGCCCCCGTAAGCTGGCAAATGAGCCGTAAAAAGGCCAAAACAAAAACCAACAGCAAAAGCGGTAGCAACAACAACAACAACTGCGTCAACAAGAGCAGCTCGTTTCCGGCAAATAGCCCAAAAATATTGTTGCGCCTGCGGTTTTGTATGCTGAGGGTCCTTTTGCTGTTGCTGCTGCTGCTGCTCTGGCTGCTGCTGCTGCTGCTCTGACTGCTTCTGCTGTGCATAAATTAAACTGTATAAAGTGTAATTTGAACGGGCCAATCGAGAGTTTGGCATAAATTAAGCATGAATTTTGTGTTAAATCATTGCGTCGCCGTTGCTGGCATAAATTAAATCATTTGCCTTGCACTTGCAGCTCATCGTGGAGATCAACAGCCATGTGGCGCTCTTTCGTGACATGCTGATACATGTTGGCCAGGCCAAGGACTGCCCGGAGCTGCGCGAAAAGATACGCAAACTGCGTCGCACCTGCGTGGAGGCATTCAAGCACACAGCCCAGATCCTCATGCCGCAGGTCAAGAGGTAAGCAAACAGCCATAGACTTATCACGCCCATATTCCCAAAAACCACACCCCACCAAGCCACCATTTCCATGGCGGACCAAAGTAACACGCAGCGCATTAACATAAACATAAACATCAGCATGTGTGTGACATTTTACGGCTCACATTTCAATACCCTGTAATAGGCAGCAGGAGTTAAGAGAGTAGTATGTTTAAGCAAAGACTTATTGATAATTTTATTTATTTTTTATTATATTTTTTAAATAATTTATTATTATATTTTTTATTTATTTTTATTTGAATTTTTTTTCATATTTTTATATTAATAATAATATTAGATTAATAATTTCATTTATTTTTTATACTATTTTTTTAAATTATTTATTATTATATTTTTTTTTTTTTACTTTTATTTGAATTTTTTTTTTTTTATATTTTAAAAATTTTTTATTTTTTAATATGAAGTATATGCCATAATTTTATTTTTTATTTTATTTTATTTATTTATTTATTTTTTTTTGCATCAGAAAGTATCACAGAAAATATATTTAAAAATATTTAAAATAATTTCCTGTTTTTATTCATATATCTTATATTATATAAAAAAAATTATATATTTTATTTATAAATTAATCAACTAATTTCTATTCAACTCTTCTGAGGGTATCTCCATCTTCACATTCTTCACTTTGGCTTCACAGAATATTTGTTTGAAAAAGCTTTTAAAGTCGTACATTTTATGAAAATGTATGCAAATTTAATTGCAGTCAAATTTACAAGAGGGACAACCCACCCAAAAAAGGTATCCATGTTAGCCAAAAAGGGCTAACATAAATAACAATTTGTCGCTCTTGCTGGAATCCCTCACGCTACAAATCTACGATGAGGAGCCATTGCAGCCATTGGAGTTCCTAAAATGAGTTAGTACTGTTTTACCATTTGAGTTTGAGAATTCAATTTCGAGTGCTGCATAATTTAGCAGCATGTGTTTTGCCAGGTTTGGGGGCGCTTAACTTTTTGGACAGTCGCCGTGGGCAACGGACGCAGAGTAAAAAGTTAATAACATTTTGTTTCACAACAAGCTGGCGGGCACAACACAACACACGCACACTCATGCAATTTCTTTCATTAAAGCTGTTGATGAAAAACACAAAAAAAATAAAAATAAAAATAAAAATAAATAAATACTGTGTGTGTGCGTGATGTGTAGTTTACTTTTTATTTTCCTGTGAAATGAGCCAAGCCAAGTAATATAAATAACAGTCAAGTCAAGTCAAGTCAAGTAAAGTGGGGAATATTTAAATGCAAAAGCAATTGCTAAGATAGGAAGCTGGAGGGAAATTTTGTGTAGATGTTTTTAACAAGGCAAAATAAGTTTTATTAAATTTATATATTTTTATTTTTCAAAAGAAATAGATGCATATATGTATGTGAGGATTTATCTGAAGAAAATCAGACTTTTCTTTGCAGCATTTTGAAAGTAATTCTGAATGAAGAATGTATGTAACCTTAGGGGAGGATTGAGAACAATTAAAATTTAAGACAAGTATTAAGACAAGCTATTAAATAAAAGCATCAAAATAAAACAGAATTCAAATTTGCTTCAGAGATTATTTAGACTGATTTGAATGAGAAATCAGTTGAAAATCTTTTGAGCTACTTATCAAAATATTATTTTCAGTTTAAAGGATACTAAAATATTTATTATTATTTTTTTTTTATTATTATTTTGTTTGTTTCGATTTTGTTCACATATCTAGTTCGATTATTGTCTACATTTTCATAAGCAGCTTAAATTTGATTCCAATTTATATATCAACTACTTCACAATGTGCTCTTAGCTCGCGGACCATTTAGATTTTTGGTTAGCTAAGCTTCTCAAATATATACAATATATATATGTATATATATATATATGTATATATATATATATTCTCAGCTCTCATACTTCGTAAAGTCCTCGAGTTATTGATTTATGCTGTCGTTGAAGCATAAAATGTCAGAAAATGAGTTCCCATGTGGCTGTCACACATGCGCCATTATCACACCCAAGCAAAACACATGAGCTTGAGTCGTGGCTAGAGCAGAGGAAACAGCTTTTTAACAAACAACTTTAGCGAAAATTCATACACAATACATAAAGTATTTTTTTTTTGTTGTTTCCATTCCTTTTTTTTTTTCTTGCTTTCTTTCTATCATTTCTCTTTTTGTAATTTCAGTCACAAACTCAATAGAACAGGCTGTCAATTGAGTGTGTGAGGGAGACAGAGAGTGTTAGGCATGGGGCGTATGCTATTTGGGTATAACTTTTTAAGAGCACCCTATGACAGTGTGATTTATTATTGAGCAGACGCTTTAAATGTCACTGCAGCACAGCTGAAATGTCAATCCACAAAAAAGAAAACGAGCATTTGTGATTATTGCTGTTGTTGTTATGTATGTAAACAAGTGAAAATGCTGCAGTGGTCGTAAGCCCAGCTGTACAATACTCCATATGAAGAGTATAGATATATACTTAATGAAAAAAAAAACTTTATTGGATTGCTGAAGCTATATGAAAAACCATAAGAGGTAACAAATAAAAGAGTATAGCAAACATTTCTCTACCTGCCATGAAATTGAATGTAATTGCTTTATACAAACAGAAATTGTCACGGTCAGGGAGAAGGGGTAAAGAAGCATTGCCAATATACTCCTTTACCCTTTGGGAACAGCTTACAAAGTGCAAGCAATGACAAAAAACAGAAAAGAAAATCAACTTTCGGCAGCTGAAATTGATGATTGGCTCTGGCTGTAAGCCAAATGGAATAATAATAACAACAACAGTAGTAAAGCAGCAGGAAACGGCAAGAGCAACAACAGCAAATACAATGAAACTGACACAAGAGATTTCAATTAATTTTTTGGCTTTAAATTGGATACGACGAAATGAGAAGCTAGCCCCCCCGTGAGAGATACCCAGCGGCGCACACGTCGTATAACTGATGGCAATGAATTAGCGGCAACAACAGCAGCAGCAGCAGGAGGAGCAGCAGCAGCAGCAGCAGCAGCAGCAGGAGCAGCAACAGTAGCAATGGAGGCGACAGATCAAAGCGCTAGGCCAGAAAGTTAAATTGAAAGTAAAAGTTCAATAAAGCATAAAGAAAAACAGGAAAGCAGAGAACGACAGAGAGTAAAGTTACGAGTGGGAAGCGAATGCGTTGGAAAAACTTTGAGCGCAACTTGACAATGACAGAGACGAAACTTTCTGACAGTGTTTCGTTGTTGTTTTTATGTTTTGTAAACACATGCCTCGCCATGTGAGGCAGCCAAAGTCACAAAAGCAAACAGAAGGAGAATGTAAAGGCAGGCATAAGTATGTACAGGCCAAAGACATGACGAAGCTGATATACTCTAGCCGACTGACAGGAAATTGAATGTTTATGTTCAAGAAATGCTTCTGGCAAAAGCATGTAGAAAATGTATATTTTTATATTTATTTTTAAAGCTTACTCGAATTTATATATTTAAAGTTTAACTTAAATTTATTTAAAGTGTGTCAAGCTTAAACTTAATTTAACAGCCGTTTTTCCTATAAAAAAAAGATCTTGTCCATAGGAAGTTTTTCTACTTATGCAAAACTTGAATGGGCATGCCCATGAGCGCGCTGGCTGACAAAGTTAATAATACCAATCCCACTGGAACGCAAAGGGCAAAGGAATATAAAAACAAAAAAAAACAAGTTTGCTTTTACCTCAAGTTACCTTGATGCAGCGTATCCATTCCACATAGTCCACATAGCAGCCAGTCAGGCTGCTCTGCTAACTTCTCGTATATATTCCTTGCCATCTTCTGCCAGCTGCCAGGCAGCTTCTCTGTCTTCCTCTGCCTGAGTAGACAGCACTTTAGCCAACTGCCTTAAGTGACTGATAGTTGTTTGCATGTTTGTTTGCTCGGCCGTACACACAAACACATTTCACGACGTATGCGTGTTCCAGTTCGTCTTGCTCGCGCTCATTTCACATGTTGTATTTGCTGTTGTTGCTATTGTGTGTATGCGTGTTTGCCTAACAGTTATGTGCAGCAGCGGCGACTGTTTGTTGTTGCTAAATTACTGTCGCTGGCTGCCATTGTTTTAACTGTTATCGTTTGGTATATGTTTTGACAGCCAGTTACTCAACACAATGCCAGCAGCAGCATGCAACAATCGTCATGTTGGCTTAAACGCATTTCCTCTGCAAATAATCATCCTCACATTGTCATAATATTGCCATGTCCTTGACGACTCGGCAAACTGCACAAACTGCGAACGCTGAACAACAAGAGAGAGAAGCGTCCAGCATTTCCACAGGGCATAATGCCAAAGTCAAAGTCAACTACTGCAGACTGCATTGATGGCGTGTGTCTGCCTTTGAGCACATGCTGCACACACAATTTATCGGAAACGTCTGTGTTTTGTCACAGTAACTGTGGCATACCCTGTAATTAGACTAATTTTCAGATGGGTATTTTATTACTTGTAATTGAAGCGAAACTTTGTATTGAAATTACTTTAACTACAAGTCTATAGACTCCTTTCACTTATTTATTTATAGGATATCTGCTTGTCAACAACTCATTCTACTCACTTTACTCCTTTTCTTTGCTTCTGACTGCTCATTTCCTCTTTCGAAACTCAATTTCGTTTAGCTGCAGCCATGTGAGAATGATGGCAAATTTATTCCAAGTGTTCGAGTGGGGTCATCACGTAGCCAGATACTCTACACTTTTACGATAGCCATAAACCACGAAGAGTTTTACAGCTGCCACCGCAGCTGCAGTTAATAATTTCGATTTGTTATCTCCTAGCGAATTCGCACGTTAAACGCACTTTACGTACATCGTCATTCGCCAAAAAGAAAAAACCCAATACGCTCTGTTCTTGCCCAGCTGCCCTCCCCACGCATAATTGTGCAATTTTCGTTAGAATGCTCATTTCAGCCATTTTCCATTTGCCGACCCAAAAAGGGAGCACACAGAAGAGAAAAAAAATAAAAATAAAAACTCATCTTGAGTTTAAGGCTAGCGCCATACAATAAAAAATATTTCACTGTTATTCGCAATAAATGAAAGTTACGTCCAAACTGTAATCAACAGCAGCTGCTGACATTGCCCGACTAAAGTAGGCAGGATTTCTTTTACTTTATACATAAATATATATTTTTTTTGGTAATTCCTGCAACCAATCTGTTGGATTAATAAGTTAACTTTTATGATTGCCATATGAGCCAGCCACAATACAAATTAGTTGGCTATTAACTTTAGCTATTGGAATCAGCTGAAATTGATTATAGGATTTCTAATAATGAGTATGGCAAATAATTATATATTAAATTTAACTTTGTCTTCTCATAAAAATTAATGACAATAATAATACTCTTACAAAGTATTCTAGCCAATAGCTAAAGAGTATGCCAACTTCGGTAAATTCATATAAAAAATAATATTATATATACGTAGATTTTCTTTTTTTTTTTTTAACCTATTATTGCGATCTTCTAGCTGTCGCTGAAAATGACCCGCATTAATGTGCATGGCCATAAGCAGCAGACAGAGGCGAGCGGCGCACAAAGATAGCTACAGGGCCAGCAGCAAGGACAGCGCAACAGCTCACAGTTCAAAGAAAGTAACAGGAAACCATAAAAAATATTGCCTTGTCCTTTGAGCAAAATAAAAACAAGCCAGTAGTGAAGCAAGCTATACAAATTAAGGCTAGCATTTTTAAAGTACATTAAACAGTGCCGTCTATTAAGGCCATATGCTGCACAATTATGGAAAGTAGATAAAAAACAAAAAATAAAAAAAATAAAAACTGAAGCAAGCAAAGTCTGCTGTTGATGGTCAAACATTTAGTTAATCACTGCTAATTATAAAAAAAAAAATTAAAAAAAAGGTTATCTTAATCAGCAATTCATTATAATAAGTAAATAGCTGGGAAATCGATACGGCCAGCTCCGACTGTCAGACTAATTTGCCTCACCTGAATATACATAATTAACTTTGGATATAGTAGAACACGCAATTTATTAAACGCTCCACTCACATAATTATCCCTCTTCAATGTGACACACATGTTGGCTCCCTTCCGCCTTTAGCTGGATTAAACAGCAACATTTCTCTGATCTTGGTCGCAAAATACATTCGCAGCAATCTGTTACCAAGAATCAAGTTTCACACGAGCAACAGACCTAAAACGGAATCGCTTTAACTAGCTTCAGCTAGATGCTGACACACACACACACACACAGAGAGAGAGAGAGAGAGATGAACGGGGACACCTAAGGCAAGATTAATTTGCAATTTATTTGCTTTAATGGTAAAAATGGGCGTTGACATTGGCAGAATGCAGAGTGCCGAGTATAGAAGAGTGTGAGCGCACAAGGACATTTGTGCTGTGCGACACTATAACACTTTCCATATTCACCGTTATGCTGGGTGGGCTTTAGGATTCAAGGATTAAGCACTGGAGCAGGCGACTGAACTGCTTGTCCGACAAGTTGGTAATTTGGGTAAAATTTATATATATATATATACGTTTTTCATATCCAACTACGTATTTATACCCTGTGGATATAAAGTCAGGCAGCAATGAAATTTTGAATTCTCAGTTGCTTAAGGGCTTTAATTTGCTGTATAACTGAAATTAATGTCAAATAATAATAATAAATCTGGCGTGAAAAATAATTTAAAAATAAACAAAACTAGTTTTGAGTCTTTCTCTCTCTCTCTCTCTTTTACTCTCTCTCTCTCTCTCTCTCTCTGTTCCTGCAGGGTATCTCTGTAGGCCAGCTATCTCTTCGGTCATCATTCCAACTTGCTTGTTAATAGCTATATCTAAAGTCTTCTTCCATTGCTCGTGCTTTTGGCAATGCAAAAGCAATTTTACAAATTGAATTTATTTCCATGCTGCAGCAAATATGTTTATGGCAATTTGTATCGTATTTATGTGTCGACTGTCGCTTCATAATTGCTCGGCAAATGTCGCAGTTTGGAATTAATGCTGTGGATGCCCAACTAAGCGGCAATTTACAGAGCAGCTGTAAATTCTCAACATTTCTTGAATTATGAGAAATTCATGAGGCAATTCCAGAGCTCTGGCCATAATAATTGGGTTCTTAAATGCCAAATAAACGATTTAAAAATGATTAGGTTGATGCAAATTTAAATTAAAATATTAGGCATTAAAAAAAAAAGATGATGGAAACGTGATCGCTTTGCAGGCAATTGGAAAAGATTATTAAATTGACAGTTAAATGTTAGTTTACTTAGACTGAATTAGCTTAAGTAATACAGAGTAATATAGCTTCAAGATTGAGTCTTGATTAGCTAGCTTAAGAGAGAGACCTTAGCCTTAAATGTTAGCTGTAGTTGTGCTAATCAGCCAGCTCACTGCTCACAGAGCTCTCAGATCTCAGTGTCATTAAAGCAATTGTTAGCTATAATCATGCAGCTTACCTCATCTTCTAGGCTAGCTCATTAAATCTAGATGAAGCACATGAAAGCTGAAATCATGCTGACTGCCTATCAGCCTATGCATCTCTCTCTCTCTCTCTCTCTCTCTCTCTCTCTCTCTCTTAAATCTTATGCAGGCTTGTTTGTTAGCTATCTAACCATATAATTCTAACTCAGGCCTAAGCTATGGCCATTGTATGTGAGTGCCACATTGTCGCTTTGTCCCGCATATTTCGCATATTTTCTGGCATAATATTGACAAATATTTTGGTCAAACGATACACTTAAATCAATTTTTAAACATTTGCATACCCGTAGAAATTTAGTTCAACTATTATGCGTTCAGTTTTGGGCCCATTGAATTCATTTGACCCAACCACTCAACCTACACACTTGACCCGAATAACAAAAATGTCATAAAATTCATATAAATTTCATTTCTCAATTTCCGCATGCAATTTGCCGTGCCACAAAACACACACACACACACACTCAATCTCTCTCTCTCTCTCTCTCTCTCTCTCTTCATCTCTCTGCATAGCTATTAATGTTGAAACACATGGATTTACCTTTTGCCTATGTTTTTACTTGTATACTTTCAGCGCCATGGCCGATGGCATACTCACCGACAATCCGCACCTGGTGCTGCTCTTCTATATGGCTCAGCTGTTTCTACGTGAGCTGGTGAAAAGCTATCGACTCATACAAGTTGTACCCATGGATATGTCTGGCTATTATGGTAAGCTTTAAAGGCGCGCTTAGCATTGGCAAATCACTCTGTGTGTGTGTGTGCGAGTGCGTTTGAATGTATGAGTATGTGTGTGTGTGTGTGTGTGTGTTTATTTGTCATTGCAATTCAGGGCAAGAACTGCAAGTGCTTAGCCATTGTTTGCCATTTGGCAGTTGAATTCCGCTTGACTGTACAAGCTTTGATTGCCAACATTTGTTGGCCATGTTTGCAACTCGAACGTGAGAGTGGAAAAGTTGACTTTGCCCTTTACACTGGCCTTGACTGATTGGCTCGTCGCATTTGCTTTCGGATTCGCATTCGCATTCCCAATCCGATTCCCATTCGTATTCGCATCCGCATTCGCATTCGAGTTGCACTTCAATAATGTCAAAACGCAAATTGCTGACCATAAATTTTTTAATTACCAACCCCACAACTCGTCCCAGCGAGCAACTGTCAACAAACGAAAAGGAAATGCAAATATTTACAATGCGAAATTCCTGAGAGCGAGCTGCCTGAGCTGGGGCCGGGTTTTGTGGCTTTGTGTGGTTTTAACTGCAGCGAATTTATGGCAGCTAGCGTATTCACATGTTGGCCAAAAAAAAAAAAAAAAAAAAATGCATTGCAGCCCAGTGCAATGAAAATGCTATAAAAAATGCAAAAACTCGACCCTATGAAAGGAAACTCTATGGCTGTGTGTGTGGGTGACATGAACGAGGCAAGGTTTGTAAAAGGGAACGTAATATTTTATAAATTTATATTTATATATATATATATATATGTATATGCCCACAGATTCAATATATATATATATATGTATGTATGTATATGTGTGCCTAGCAGAGCTTAAAAATCAGCAATGTCAGCGAGAAGCTGCAGTTAACATAAATCACAAATTGCAATGCCCGCAATTTATGCAATACTTTTTATCCGCACGTATATTACGTATACGTCGTCACGTTAAACAATCAAAATATCAAAACTCAACATGATTTTAGTTGTTGCATTTTTATTTAATTACCCCCTGAACTGTAATTCCCAATGACAAAGATTGATGCTGATTGAAAATTGATGGCTTGAAGCCAAGGCAACGCACAGTGAAAAACAAAAATGTCAATGTGTTTGTGTCATAAATAAATATTTTTTGTTAATTACTCAGCTTAGACATATTTAAGGTGAGCATATGTTCTTTGATTTTAAATTATTAATAATATCTAAAATAAAAAAAGTATTTCGGAAATAATTATAACTAAAGCGACTTGTTGATGAATAAAATCTATGTGTGCAAAAAATTTTAAAAATTTTTTACATATAATTTTAGATAATTTAAAAGCAACTGAACATAAAATTAGCTGCTTCAAATATTCATAAAAATATAATAATTATTATAAGATGAATAAATTTACAAAATTTGAATAAAATTTTTAGATAATTTAACATCAATTGAATATGGAGATTTAGAGTCATCATCGTATTACTGATAATAATAATAATATTATTAATAAATTCCTCATTGATTTTACTTCAGTAAAAGTGAAAGTTAAGCTTCGATATATAACAAAATATTTTTAAATTTAATATACTTTCTTTGATTTAACATTTTTCATGTAAAAAATACTCAAAGGGAATTTCTGTTATATGAAATACCTGATTCAAAATTCTATCAACTAAATGTTTATGTATATATAAAATAAAATATATATATAACAAACATATATACAACATATATATAAACATATATAAACATATAAACTATTCAGCATATGTCTAATATTGCCATTCTCTATTATTTATTAGCTTTTATTCTATTACATATTTTAATACGTAAACAACTAAACAATTTAACCACACACAAATTAAATAAAAAGTTAGATATTAAATTGTAGCTGAAAAGTTTCATTCAATATCAATCAGTTTGTCAGCTGCTAACTTCAAAGAGCGTCACAAAATGAAAAATGTATTTTTTTTTTTGCCAAGCTCTCAAAATACACAGAAAATAAAAACAAATCTAATGAAGCAAAATAGAAAAAAAAGACACACACACACAAATGCCATGAAAATTGTTTGCATAAAAATGAGGGAAATTTATTTAATTTTCTGTCAGTCAGTTCCACAGCAAAGCCAATCAAACTAATTTAAAATATAAAAGCAAACTAAATGTTTTATTAGCAAAGTGCACTCAAAGCCAAAACAACAATGGTGCTGGTCATTTGATAAAGATTTTTCTTTATTAATATTTTTGCATAAATTTTTTTTTTTTAGAGAATCGTGCGGGTCCATCAAATTTGGGCAATGTTATTAGTCAAATACTGCTGTGCAAGCAATTCACGCCCGATTTCAATGAGGAGGAATTGTGCAGCATTACAAAGGACTCGCAGGACATCGCCATGCTGCTGTCCGAAATGCAGGAGTATATGCCACAGCATGAGGCATATTTGGGTGAGTTTTATGCGCAGTCGCCGTTGCACTTTGCACTTTCACATTTAACCAAGGTCCATGCCGGAGGCCAAACCAAAATTCCATTGACCACAAAAGTGAAAGTGAAAAGAAACCCATAGAGTTGCCAATGGCCATTAGTATTTATGTATTCACATTTAGCAAACACACAATCATTAATCAAATGCTCTGAATATATATATATATATATATAATTCTCTTGCTCTTTTATTGCTCTCGCATAGAACGCAATGCGGCGCTGGATACAAATACTCCGTGGCCGGCAAAACGACGTCAGAATTATATATGCAAGAACATGAGCCTATTATGCTGTGTGTCTCGCCCCAACTATCTCTGAGACGAGGCCGAAACTGTTTAATCTTAAATGTCATACACACAGAGAGAGAGACACATACACACACACACGCACACACTACTTATATCAATTACTAGTGTTTAAGTTAAGCCTATGAAAAGCTAAACACACAAAATGTTAGAGCCTAAGTGTAAACAACTCAATTAGCAGAAAGGTCAAAGGACTTTTCACGCATAGCACATCTAATGCTATCTAAATTATATATAGATATATATATATATATATATTTAGGAGAGTTGTGTATAATCAAAGTTAGTTATGCTGCATATACAATACATATTTAATGCTCTCAATTTTGGCATTCCGTTTGCCTCCGAGCAAAGATTCTAGAAGTGTTAAACCAAAAACTAAAAATTAAAAAAAAAAAAGTCAAAAAATGACATTAGCTGAAAGTAAATTCATTGAATTTTGGCTGAGCTTTAAGTTAAGAACAAGCTTTTATTCAAACACTTCAATTCAAACCAGCAACAACTTTAAATGCGCTTCTTAAAGCTCAGCTCAGACTTTCAGCCAATGTCATTGCACATTTAACATTTATGAAGCAGTTAAGACTTTTTTTTAGGCCTGTAAATTGTAGCAACTGTATAGAGTTATTTATTATACATATATATAAATATAAATAAACATGTAATTGTGAACACAACAAAACACACATTCAATATACAATATACCGTTGAGTTAACATTAAGATTAGACAAGCATTGAGTAAGGGAAGCAAGGCAAAAGAAAACTTAGACGTAGTCTCAAATGATACTAGAATGATAATTAAATTAAAAGCCTGTCCCAGACAATGTCATGGGCATGTGTTTGAAGAAAAGCAATAAAATAGAATGTTGTTAACTTACACACACTCACACACACACACACAAACACACACTTACACAGTGAAAGCAAAAAAGTCCTTAGGTTTCTGTTAGTTTATTTCAAAGACAACAACAAAGTTGAATTGTGCGCAGTACCTAAAAAAAAAAATAAATAATAACAAACAAAGAAAGTGCAACATGTGACCAATAAAAATGTTAATTAACAGATAAATTGTTCGTTAAATGTCAGTCCTATAAGCAACATGTTAAATAGTATAACTATCCAGTTATTTACATACATATATATCAAATATATATCAAATATATTCCACAACAAATGCACGTCTATTAAAACGCACTTAGCCAATATGAAATTCATAAAATTTAATTCATCAAATTTCCAAATATATATTAAAAAAAAAATCAAACTCAATTTACTATGAAATATTAATAACAATATATTCCAATTGAGTAATCCGCAGCATAAGAAATTGATATTGTTTAGTTATTTATTGTGATGCCAAACAAAAAAAAAATAATATATATATATATATATATATATATTAATTTCATTATTTATTTATCTTTTGCTGTCGCTGCATATCAAATGAATTTATTGTTTTCGTTTTTGCTTTATGTCAAATATTTGCAATGTATAAACTATTCAATTGTTTGCTCTTCATATACCCAGGCTTCTTTAGCTGAAAGAGTGTAGCTTAAATATTTAGTGAGTTTTTCATAGAAACTTTAATAATTCAATCTTTCAATAATTTTTTAATAACAATCTAAATTTAAATACAATTTAAACGTTTCTTGAACTTATTAAGACAATTTTTGAATTTTTTCTAAAAAATATTACAATTTTTCTATATTTCATCTATAGTAAGACTTCAATGAAGATAGCTCTTGAGTAAAATTGTATATAAATAGCTGCAGATGACTAAGTTTGGGAAATAATACATTTTGCCGTTTTTTTTTTTTTTTTTATCTATTTGAATCATTCGAATATATTTACTTCACTTCCCAGATACGAGAATAATTTAGGTAAAGAACGAATTTTATTAGATTTTTTAAATATTTCGTTAAATATTTGAAAATTAAATGGCAGATCGATCTTATTGAATATTCCAAAAATCTGAATATCTTAAAAAAACTTAAATAACTACTGAAATAGATTTTTTTTTAAATTGTATCACTCCTTCTCTGATCAGCATTTACGAAAATCTTGCTCAAATAATTCAAGCACATATTTTAATAGTTTAAATCAAATGAAATTTACAATGGCAAAATATTAACAACATATTGTTTTTCTAGTCAATTATTCAATCAAATTAAAATTTCTAGGGTATCTCTTAAGCAAGCACTCGACACTAGCAAATTTTTTAATTGTTCCATTATTTTTTGCGCTTCATATTTAATACATATTAATTATACACACACAGAAAAGAGCAGCACAGCACAGCACATTTTATTTCAATTTCAACACAAATTATTCAGCAATTGAAATCGATTTGCAGAGCAAACAAAATGAGATAATCGAATCTGTTGAGCATTGGACAATTGTTCGGACACGATTTCAATAGCTGCTAATAAAAAATTGAAGCTTCAATGCATATTTAGTTGAATCGAACAAAAGATACAAAATTAAATTTAAATACAAGTAATTTCTATTTTTTTTTTTATTTGTAAATTATATTAATTATTCATTTAATAAATATTCTATTGTAGGCATAAATCAAACACCAAAATACAAATTGATATATGTATATTTATAGAGAAATTGATAAAAACGTTCATAATATCGAAAATTATAATTATTAGTCAACTCGTATAGTTCTTGTATGTACCTAAATAAGTTATATATACATATAGTTATATATATATATATATATTTAGCACAATGAAGATTGTTTTACTATATTGCAAAAGAAAATGAATTCATATAAATTAATTATACTAAATGTGATTGTTATATGATATTCATATAAAAATTCAGTAAATGTTTGTTCATGTTATTTGCAACTAAAAATCTGATCAACTGATGAAAACTAAAAAAAAAATATTACAAAAATAAAAGGAAATATATATATATACATACATATAGATGAAACACAAAACAAATACCAAAACTTGGGGTACCAATCAAATATGAATAAAGATATTTTTAGAGAAACCAAAAAAATATAAAAATAAAAACTCAATTGCAACTTTCATTTTTACCTTCAGCTCACACTGAGCTAAAGCCGCGAATCGCCTCAAAGCGCTGCCAACGTGTAACATAAAATTTATTACACTTCATAAAAATGAGCGATTAACGTTTATGGATGTGATTTCAACACGAACCCATGCACACACACACACACACACATACACAGGCGCCCATACACACTCACACACACACGCACACTGAGCCATGCACACCTCCATCGGCACATTGTATGGAAAAGGAAAGCTTAAAACCTCTCCTGCTACGTGCTCTGGCATTTACGCATTCGACAATAGATACATCTTAATCAATCTTAACCTGAACCCCGTCTAGCTAAAGGCAAATATAGAACGCCAACGCTCAGCTTCATTTAAACGCTGCACAGTAGCGATTTTTTCTGGTGTCAACTATTGACACTAGTTGAAAGTGAATCGAGCTTATTTTATTGACAAAAAAAAAAAAATAAATAAATAAATAAATAAATAATAATAATAATAATAATTATTATTATTATTATTATTATTATATTAATATAATAATAATAATAATAATATTAATAATAATAATAATAATAATAATAATAATAATCATAATAATAATAAAAATAAAGCAGAAAACAAGCCAGAATATGAACTATTGATTGTTACGCAAGCCAAAACATATCAGATAACTTTGACTATATGCTATATGCTATAGGTCAAGCTTTCAATAAAATTTCAAATGCGATTGACAATTGCTTTTAACATTTAGCATTCCAATTGTTTAAACTAAGATTCTTAAGAGAAGTCTTTAACCAAAGAAACTTAAAATATGGCATCTAAGTATTGAAGCTGCAGCTTAACAAAGTATCAAAAGTGTTTAAAGGGCTTTTATGATAATATCATAAATTTTTGAAGATATTATATTCATTTATTATTATCTTTTTATTAAAGACTTGAAGTAAGTAAACTCTTCATATCATTTAAAAATCATTTTTTCTTTTTTATTTTGTAGACTTAAAGTAAGTAAAATATTCATTTCACTTTAAAATCATTTATTTTTTATTAACGACGTAAATAAAACTAAAAAATAAAACAAATGTTTTATATTTGTATTTATCATTCTTGTTAATATTTTAGAACAGACATTTTAAAGTTCACCCACTATGAATTCCAAGTTTTCAGCCTTAACCTTTAATATGCTTTTAAAATTTGTTTTGATATATTTTAGTGCCAAAAATTTTATTGATAAATTTTACTCCAAATTACAGCATGAACTCAACAGCTAGTATCCCAAATTATTTTACCAACTCTCAGCCAACACGCATCAGTCTCTGATTAAAATCCAACTTTCAGCTATTGTCATTTTAATTAAATCACCTTTTCTTCGCTATATTCGTGGTTCATTTGCATGGTAACGTGGACATGGTCTTAGAAACCGTATGTAAATTAGTTGTGAAACTTGTGCCCCAGCAGGAGCAGGAGCAGCAGCAGCAGCAGCAGCACCACGAACATCACCACCACCACAAACGCTGCACCACAGTGACGGGCCACGCACTCGAAATGCTGTCGATTGCCTTTTGATGTGGCGGATGTGGTAGCGGACAGTAGCGATGGGTGGTTAACAGCCCAGGTTGAGTACGTGCCGCTTAAGCCAAATGCTTCACTTACCGCACACTTCGACACCTTGGCGCATGAACCTGGGCTGATCTGGAGAGGCAGGCGCGAGGTGTTAATAGATTTACGTGGCTGCGACGGTGTGGCTCTGGTGTGGTTGGGACTGTGGTTGCGGCTGCTTTAATATTGAGCCAATGTACTTGTTTATTTAAACATGCCTCAGGAGCCAAATGACAATGCCACACGCAATGCCCGAGGCTCATTACGTTCAAATAAAAAGGCAAATAAAAACTGAAACAAAGGCGAAAATAAAATTAAATAAAACAAAACAAAACCAGGCGCAAAAAGTTTCAAAAAGTAAAACTGCAAAGTGGACATTATTTTATTTTTGTGCTTTACTTATATTTGTATTCGCGTTCGCAATGCAGCAAGTCCAAGGACGAGAACAGATTGCCGGGGCAATGCCTGTTGAGACAATGCGACAGAGCCACTGTCTGGCTGGTTTGTGGGATCTCTCTCTCTAGCTCTCACACTCTATCTCTCTCTATTTGGGTTTGTGTGCGTAAGAAACCAAAATAAATGCCAACAAGAAT
The DNA here is from genome assembly GCA_035047405.1 of Drosophila stalkeri. Lineage (NCBI taxonomy): Eukaryota > Metazoa > Arthropoda > Insecta > Diptera > Drosophilidae > Drosophila > Drosophila stalkeri. Next base: position 13,848,254 of record JAWNPR010000039.1, read on the forward strand.
AATTCCCAGCTAATCCGATTTAGTGCGCTGCCTGCTTTCAAAGCAAACAAATACAACAAAGCGAGAGAGAGAGAGAGAGTGAAAGAGAGAGAGAGAGAGTCCACTTGATTATTTGCCGGCAGAGCCATTGTCTACCCATTGGCCGGAACATTTAAGTGCCCAGTTTGCTGGCCGGCAAGCCAGTTTGCTGCCCGATAAGCCAATTCACAGTGGTAAACATAATGTAGTATGTGCATCATATCTAAGCTGACCAGCAGCTGAACAAAGGATTTTTGAAATTAGCAGCTGCAAATGCACTTGAAATGGGTCTAGAGTTAGATTCAACTTAAGAATTTGAGGAAATTCTGATTTAGCTTTGAATATCTAGCACTTCAGTTTTGAGTGGTTAACTGAAAGATTTTAAATTTAATATAATTTTATAATATGTTATTTATAAGATTTTAAATTTATTTAAAATTAAATCAATTTATATTAATTTATATTTTACATATAAAAATACAATTAAATTTGTTTTTAATATAACATTAAATTATCATTTTATATTGAATATTTTAATAATACAAATATGCAAGGTGAGCAAGCGAATTTCGATTTATTCACATTTAATTTAAAAAATATTAATTTATATTTTCCATTTCATCTTAGGTTGCACAACATCTGGGCAACATAGTGAAAAAAAAATATATACAAATATTCTTTTATTCAGGCTAATATGCTGATATTATAATAATATAATAATATGCAACATGAATTTCATTTCGATCTTCTAATAAGAGCTTCAGTGCATAGTCAATTCAGCACACAAATTAAAAATCTTAAGGACAAATGCTCACTTTTGTTACTTAATTTGATATATGTAAATTTAGTGTGTTTAAAAAATAAATGTTTAAAATTAAAAAATATATATATATATTCTGGCAGTGCATTGATGCTACAGACTCTCCACAAAATATTGCAAGAATCTCAAGATTTGCTTGCATCATATAGCAGATTTAGAGAAAAGAGCATTATCGGAATGAAAACTAAAAAATATATTATTGTAGATTAGTTTTAAATTGAATATCATATCAGCAAACTTAAATAATGAAACAATAACTCTTAGATTATCCACTGTTCAACCATTGAATACAATATTCATATCAACTTGTTGATAACTCATAATTTGTATACAGATTTATTTATATTTATTAAAGATATATATATGATAGAATTAAAATCTACGTATTGATAATCAAACTCCTTTAGGTAGATAATATAATATATTATCTATAATATTAAAATAATTATTAAATATATTATAAGTCACCTATAATAATATTAAACTTTTAATTATTATAAGCTTTGCATTCATAGGGAGAATAATGTAATTTTTTACTTATATTTAATATATTTATTATTTATCAAGTGCATTTTCAACAATTTCTACTCTTGCAGCCCATTGTGTAGCTATTTATTTTAAAGTTGATTTATTCTCTTACCCACGGCGTCTAATTTTGTGTTTTTCCTGTGTTTTGGTCACCAAATTCTTGACTTCTTAATGCGTTTAATCGTTTTTCTCTGCTTTGTATACTTTTCCCATTTCGTTTGCTGCGTTGCACACAGTAAAATAAAAGAAGAAAAAATAAAGAAATAATAAAAAATAATTCAAAATATAATTTTAATGTTTCGCTTTGAATTTCGCTTTCATTTTGCATAATTAAATAATGACAATGCGGACTTTTGTGGAGTTATTGACTTAGAGTCGGTTTGAGTCTGGCCATGCTCCGTTATAGCTAAAGGCCAAGAAGAGAAAGAAAGCCAAGTTAAGACCGAAAATCTGCTACAGACAGCTGCAGCGTTGTGGAAATTTAAGCGGAGCAACAACCTTATTCGACGGAGAGCCAAGAGTGGCATTGCCAGCGCCACCTTATCGCAGTGATGGCTTTATGTGGGGTCTCCCGGGAGTCGAACGTATTTGTGGCATTAAAGCTGTGCGTGGCAAGGCGGCTTGAAATTGATGTGTGCTGAACACATTGGAATCGCGTTATTTAATGGCCGATGGCTGATATGATCTCGCATAGCGTTAAAAGCTTCCGCATGGCGACGTTCAGCAATTAAAACGTCACACGTGGCGTATACGTAATAAAAACGTTTTTTTTTTCTTTTTCGTTTTCGTTTTGCCTTTTTATGAAGGTAAAACACGTTTGACTGCGATAAGCTATAATTTGAGTAAATGCTGAGGGGTATTTATTGATTTGAAAAGCACTTAGTGTCGGTTAATAAACATCAGTGTTGGAAAATGCTACAAAGAAAAAGCAAAAACCAAATCGACTTTAAATTGTGAACCGCGTGTATTCCATTTGCGACATTTGTGTGCATATCATTAAACACAAATAGATGAAAAGAGAGAGAATGCTGGGGAAAAAAGAACGAGTTTTAAAAGCTACAAACACTTTGCCTTGTTAAGTGAAATGACATGCAAGGCAGCGGCAAAAGTTTGAGCGGCATCTTAGAAATGCACAAAAGAAAATTTCAGTGCCAAAGTGCTGAGCTCCAAAGAGTCCGCAAAAGCAAAATAGTAGAAGGAGCTACAGTCGAGGCCGTGGTCTGGTGCTGTTAAAAATGCATTCGCGTTACGCTCTCTGCATGTGTGTGAGTGTGTGTGTGTGTTCGTGTGTGTATGTGTGTGTGTGTGTGCGAATTGCATGCGGTAAACTTTCTAATTCAATTGCGGCATGCCATGCCAAATTCATAACGTGCTACGGAATTGCCACACCGCATTCCAATTTCAAATCCCAGCTCACAGAAATCATGCCAATGGCTCCTGAATAGAGCGAACTTGTATTGCTCCCGGGGAGTATTACTTGTTCTTATTACTTCTTACTGAGTGCAAGCTCAGCTCAACATCAGCATCCGAGTTTAAGCACGTAATGGAGGTGACGTGATATATTAAGCTAAGTGGAGAGTCTGCTCTACATAGAAAATCTTTAATTTATATTTATATTTTAAGAAAAGATTTTTATTTTTTAGTTTGTCTTTTTTTTTTTTTTTTGAATTATTTATTTTCATTTTATATTATTTTTTATTTATTATATAATTATTATTTTTATTTATTATAATAATAAATTGTAATAAAACATTTGCTTTAATTTTTTAATATTTATTTTAAATTAATTTTTTCTTTATTATAATTTTTATTTATTTATTTCTATTTCGTTTTATTTTTTATTTATTGTGTAGGTTGTGCCTTAACAACACATAAATAATAAATTATTTTGAGCCAAATATTTGAATTAATTTTTTTTTATGTATTTATTTTTTTATTATTACTTATGGTTAGTACCTTAACCAAGAATTTGAATTCATTTTTTTATTTAATTTTTTTTTCTATATATCTTATTTATAGGCAGCATTTAATAGTGATTTAACAGACCCTATTTGGATGTAAAATGTACTTGAAGTGTGAATATGATGTTGTCGTGCTCATCTAATAGCTTCGACTTATGACTTAAACTAGAATAAAGAATCGAAAATACATTTAAGTCTAACGTATGCAAAAATCTCTCTTTGAATGTATTTTCAGCCAATAGATGGCTCTAGCAGACAAACCTTGGCACCATCTATGAGAATAGCTTAGCAATGCGTACTTTCGCTACTGTTCCATAGATGGCGCTATATCAGCACAGGGTGTCCAGCACAGACTAAAAGCTTGCAGGCAGGACACGAACCAAATTTCAAACTTTAAAGCTCATACAAGGATTTATGCTACTAAAGCTTTTAAGCTATTACCCTGAATCCATTGAAAATGGGAATTCATTTGAAATATATACGTTTTATATAAATATTTTCAATTTCATTTCTAAAATATTCTTGCAAGTAAAACTATCACAAAATATATTGGCAAACATTTTCCTTGGCTATGTCCATGCCATGTTTTCGACAATAATTAAAAAACTTACAGCTTCCGCACTTCCCACATAAATGAACCCCCAGCACAAAGTACTTTGACCTTTGACCAGTATACATTTGTTGATCTTCGCTGAGTTAACAAACTGGACAAACTAGGCGTATGCAAATACAGCCAAGTTCAAACACCTGCCAAAGCGGAAAACATCAACATTGAGCGATAGCCGCAAGAACCGCAACAAACAAATAAGCAAGGAAATGAAGGAATGCCTCCGCCTTCCTCTCTCTCTCACTCTTTCATGTGTGGGCTGTCAGCAGTGACAGATGCCAGCAGCCGCATTCTTCCTTCAGCTAGCACATTTGAATGACTGCAGCAAAGGTTGGGCAAAGGGTTAGGTTAAGGAAGTGCGAGTGCGAATGGTCATTGGGATGCACGCCTCAACGATTTATGTTGAATGCTGTGCAAAGTACGCAACCGCCAGCACACATGCCAATTGCAATGTTGGCAGACATGGCTAGAAACAAAGCTTTTACAAAAAAACGAGCTCTGTAATAGGAGAAAGTTTGCATGCAAAAATGCGGCGTCTAGGTTAAAGAATTTGCATTGAAAATATTTGTTTTTTGGTTGATTTCAAGTGATTTTACAACGCTTGCATTAAAAATATGAATAAATATAAACATATATATTAAATCTGAAATACAAATAAAATGCAGCTTCATTTTTGAGGTCATTAAACCACATTGCTGCTTCACACTTTTTTTTTATAGTTTTTTTATAGTTTTTTTTCTTTTGGCGGACGTTGCTTATGCGACCCGGAAGTTGCTCGTAATTTTATTTCCGCCTGATTTACAAATATTTGCATGGCGAAACATTTTGCAACACAAATGAAAGCAACAAAAAAAAAAAAAAAAAAGCGGCAACCAGCAAACAAACAAACAAAAATACTAATAAAAACTAAGCCGTAACCCCAAAATGGCAAGGAAGTGGAAAATGTTCAACGAAAAGTTGTTGAAATGCATTTTGCAAAAAACTTGTGGCTATTTTTTTGCGGTCAGTTAACTGAACGACCGACGAACTGGACTGACTGACTGACTGACTGAATGATGAATAAATGAGTGTGTGGCTACACTTTTGCCCTATAAACATATGAATATGCTTTTGCCTATGCAAATTTTATAAATCGCTCAAAGTCTAACAAGGGAAATGCATTTGCAGGGCTTAAAGTTGGAACAGTTTAATTTGTTTTCACATTTAATGATGTATTATTTATATAACGTTAAAGTTGATGATATATGCAACTAAAATGTGTATGAAGTTGTAATAGGCAGAAGGAGGCGTGGCAACAAAATATATATATTTTTAAGCAGAATGACAAATTGACGAGTCTATCTATCCTATTTCAGGCGTCTTTTCCATTTATCTCTTGTTATCCAGACTTTGAATTTGAATCAATTGTCTTGACCATGACATATCCAAAAAGCCCTGTAAAACACATATCGGCCATAGTTAGAAGTATAATACTTATTTAAAGGTAACATTTTACTGACAGCACTTGTTTTACATTTGAACCGTCACGAATCAGCATCTGCTGACCAAAATTCGAATGGAAATTTTGGCGGGTTAACATAAATATATGTGAACTAACAATGAATTAGCAGAATAACTAAAATTTGTCTCTCTGCTGTCATTTCTTTTCGCCTGATACTTGAATATTTTTAATTTACACCTCAGTGAAATACCAGGCGCACAGAATTCAGATGTAGTATGTAAAAATATAGTTATCGGTACAATAACAGTGTGCAGTTAAAACACTGTTATTTAACAGAGTGTTAACATGATTTTCTTAAACGACTGTTAAATAACTTTTTTCGCTCTGCTACTAATTTCTTTTCGCCTGATACTTTCAAATCTTTAATATATATTTTGGTGAAATACCAGGCACACATATACACAATAGGAGTGTGCTGTTAACGCACTGCTATTAAATATAATTATGTTACACTACTGTTAATTAAAATGTTTAGTTCTTGTACTAATTTCTGTTAGCCTGGCCACAGCAACGGCCCCCTAAGTTATGCAGTGATATTTTTCGACGTTTATTTTTTAGCTAGCCCCTAAATTATGCAACAATAAAGACTATATATTTTTTTTGCTCTTTTTATTTATTATTCCAATTACCCCACGAGAAGCCCTGTTCAATAAAAACAAATTGTGCATTTTTATTGTAATATTATTTATTTCATTTCAAAATTTACATACATTTATATTTACATTTATATACATCTGTATTTAATTATATTGCTATATTTAAACATTTTTGCTTAACATTTATATATATGTATATCTGCCAACTAATAAGCCATCGTGTATATAGTTATTTTGGGACACTCGTAGCTGAAGAAGCGTTCTAATCTGAAAAAAAAAAAAATAAATAAATTTAAATAAAATATTTAATGCAGTTCGACTTGGAATAATCTTGCACTTACCTCTGATGAGTCAAGATGAATATTGGTTATCTAAGCTAAATATTCCTATGTGCAATTCATATTTAATTAATGCCATTCAAAATTCAAATCTAAACAACAAAAATAATAGCAAATAAAATCACATTAAATTTTACAGAACTTAATGAGAAATTTCTTGAAAATTTAGCTGAAAACTTCAAAGAAACTTTTGGCATGCAACTCTTCACTTAACTTGAATAAATTAAAGTTTTTATTGCGATATATACAAATATTTACATCAATATTTAATACCTAATAAAATGCATTTGGTAAACTTGTTGCATAGTTTCGCTAGCTTACTTGCTGTCCAACTTTACTTTATACTACTTCTGCTTTAAATCAAACTTAACCATGTTCGCTGGCCATTGAAGCTATAATTCGAAGCGCTGATTAGGGCTGGTCGAGGGCGAGCTACTGAAACTAAATAAGATTTTCCCATTTAGCTGCCCTACACGTTTCGCCTGCTGCCAAACTCTATTTGCACAGCACATAAACAAGCTGCACGAGCAGCTGCACTTGACTAAACAATACACAAAACTTTACTTCAATGCACACACACACATACACGCACACACACACACACAAATACATACAGCACTGCTCTGATGGCAACGCAGAGCGAAAACTGAAATTCGATTTCGAGTCATGCCACACAGTGGAATGCCAAAATGTAGACGCTGCCAAAGGAGCTGCCTGATACTCTCTGGGCTGCTCATAATCCCATATATTTTATATACTATATCTGCTGCACTATACATACATATGTATATATAAATGCCATATCTGGGCATGAGCTAACACACACACGCACACAGAGTGACACACACATAACAATAAGCGAAAGTTACAAGCCGGCTGGGCGCCTGCAAAATTCCCAGCTGGAGAGTTAGCTCTCTGCACATGATTTGGCCGAGTTGTCGCTCAAGCACGCAGCCAATCAATATCAATCGCAATTCAATTTCAATTTCAACTTCAAGCAGCGCCAGAAGTCAGCCAGCTATGACAATTGCGCCATGTATACCCTGTGTGGAGCTGATTCAATAAACTAGAGAGAAGACCACGTTGAAAATGTAGCTCCAAAGGATCTACTTTAAATAACATATAGAATTGAGATGAGAAGCTGATTAGACTCCATTCCAATGCAGAGATTTCAGCTTGCTAAGGAAATGACATCAATAATTTACCTAGCAAATCCAAAAAATCAATAAAAACCATTTACTTATACAAAAAAAAAAAAAAGACAATAAATTCTGTCTATGCTTAAAATCTTACTTCAGGCAGGGTATCGCCATGACGCACTAAGGACGATCTTAAGCGGGTTGTTGTTGTCATTCGCCTTTTGCGATTTGAAAAATAGCAAAGTGCACTTTGCAGCAGCAGCAACAACAGCAACAGCAGCAACAACAGCAATCGTAGTTGCTAGTAAATTACTTAAGGGGAGATTTGTGTGCTCTGGAAGCGAAGTTACGGCAGCAGCAGCAGCAGCAGCAGCAGCGGCAACTGGCGCACATAATGAGGCAGCTGCGTACGACGAAAGCCAAGCAGCTGAAACTGCGAGACTGGCAGACGAGTCAACCAGATTGCCGGGCGAGTGCTGACGAGTTTCCAGGAGAGCAGCAGGAGGAGCAGGAGGAGCTGCAGTGTAGCAGCCAAACGAAACTGATTTGTGGGCCAAGCAATGCTCGGCATGCATATCTCGAGCGCAGCTGAGACGGTGCCAATGTTTGCGTGAATTTGCGCCCGATTTGTTGGCCATCAAACGAGTACCGTAATTTTGCGTGTGATTAATGCACGCTGGCGAATGCCTTTTCGAGCTGTCAAAGCAGCCAACGGCAGACGATTGATAAATGTGCCATCAAAGCAACAAGCAACAGGCGAACTCCCAAGCTCATCAAGCCACAATAATAATTGTTGAAAAACGGGATAGTAGAAGAAGCCAAAGTAGTGCATAATAAGGCATATATATGAGATGATATATAATGAAACAATATGATGAATAAGAGGAATAGAGTCTATAGTTAGAGATTAGAGGAAAAAGAGTTATATTTGTTTGTTATCTGTCATCTGGTATATGTTATATGTTATATGTTATCGGTTATATGTTATATGTTATATGTTATTTGTTATCTGTTACCTATAATCGGATATCTGTTATCTATCGATAACTAATGATAATGATAACATATAATCTATCTGCTATCTTCTATCTCCTATCTCCTATCTCCTATCTCCTATCTCCTATCTCCTATCTCCTATCTCCTATCTCCTATCTCCTATCTCCTATCTCCTATCTCCTATCTCCTATCTCCTATCTCCATTCTCCTTTCTCTAATCTCCCATCTTTCATCTCCCATATCCTATCTACTTATTGTCTTTAATCTTCCATTCTCCATTACTTCCTTCCATCATCGATTCAGAATCCGCCTTCTTCAATTGCCCAAATAACTTGGACAGTTACACAAATCTTGTCTTGTCCAAGGACTACCAGCTAATGATACTTTCGCAATTTGCTCAACTTACTTCGAAGTTAAGAAAAGGTAATCTGAAAAGACTTTCAGTTGCTGCTGCTCTTTTTCGTATACTTTAAGCCCGTGTCATTGAAGAGCAGCATGCAAATGATGCAACTTGAGCACAACTTTCGCTTTGACGAAGCCAACGACAAAAAAGTTGTGCTGTCATTAGCAAGCATCACATAACATAAATGGCAAACTCATGAAATGGCAGACAGTGCCCAAAGACAAACAATGGCAGGGCAAGCGAACGACACCACAATATTCTGCAGCAAGTAAACTGGCTACAGTTGCTGGCTAACAAGTATACAAAATAAGAGTGAAACTTACACCTAGAGCTAACTAAACAATAAAATCAACAAAATGCCAGCGAGCAGCAGCAAAACCAACTGCAACAGACATCCACTCAAGCCAGCTGGACTCTTCTTCTCTTCTCTTCTCGCCTCGTCTCGCCACACCTCGTCTCGTCTCGTCCTTTTTAAGGACCTGTGTAAATAGTGTGGCATACGTAATGGCGCCGCAGGTTAGTATGGCCCGTAAAATGCTTAAAACAATGATAATGCCAAACCAAAATAGATATCAAATATTGTTAGAGGCTAACTGAGTTCTGTCTCTGCCACTCCCACTCCCACTCCCTCACTCCCTCACTGTCTCTCTCTCCCTCTCCCTCTATCTACAGCAGCAACCTGTTAACTGTTGGCCGTAATTGAGCTGCCAGTTAAATGAAGGCAAAAACAAATACAACCAAAGCCGTAGCATAAGCCTCTCTGTTATTATCTGCCAACACCTGGCCATGGCGCAAAGGTGAACTTTGCATTTTCATTAGCTCAGTTAGTGTTTCGGCTTATTGCAACAGTTATTTGTTTGCTGTCTCAATTTACTTGGTCAGTTTATTTAATCTTGATTAGAGACTGCAGACTCTACAGACTCTGTAATCAAGAGAAACCAAATTGAATATATTCAAGCATAAGAAAAAGAATGTTTACTATATTTATTTACTATCATAGTTTGTTACTTTAATTATTAAAAATAAACTGGAAACGTGAGTAGCATAAAAAATAAATAAATAAAATAAATAGTTTTGATATGTTTGTAATATATGTTTTTAAAAAAATGTATAAAATATTTAAAAATTAAAAAATAAATAAATAAATTAAATCTTTACAATATTTGTCATATTTTAAGAAGAGGTCACGTAATATACAGCTTAGCTTTTAAATGGTTGTTTAGGCTATACGAGTGTTTTTGCTTTGATTATGAATTAAAAACATCTCTACTTCAAGCTAGATCAAAATACCTAGACTAGGCTCCCAGGCAAGGCAAACTAAGCAGCCCAATTTTGTCTAGACTATGTCTTACTTGTGCTAAAATAAATCTTTACTTTAAAATTGACCAGCTTAATTAAAAAAAAAAATAAATAAATAAGTAAACAAAAAATTTTTAATTTATTAAATATCTTGAAACTGCATCAGATTCCAGTCTAGAGTGAAAGATTTTGCCTAAACAAAGTTTTATGTATCATATTCTTAAATTAATTCAATATCTTGAAACTGCATCAGATTCCAGTCTAGACTGAAAGATTTTAGCTAAACTAAGTTTTATGTATCATATTTCTACTACACAAATATCTCAACTATAACTCATTCTAGACTTATAATCCATGAAAACTCAAATATCGCCAGAAAAAATGTATTTATTTTGCCTTTAAAACGAAAGCAAACAAAACTATTCAAGCTTATTCATATGAGGCTTTTGAACCTTGAATTCAGTTAGCTTTCAGCTGCCATGCATCAAATTTAAATATATACAAATTTGAATAGATTCAACAGGGATATAAAACCTGTCGCTGTTGCTGCTGCTGTTGCTGCTGTTATGGCTGCTGTGGCTGCTGACAGCGGAAGCAATCAGACAAACGCAATAGCGACAATTACATTAAGCTGCATACAAAAGCAGCAAAACTGCATACAAAGAAAGCCAAAAGCAAACAGGTGCCAAGGTGCACAGCTCAACAACTGTTGTAGCAACACTTAGGACCACAATGAAGCAGCAACAGCAACAATATAAAGAAGTGGGTGAGCTGTTGTGCGACTGGCGCTGTTGAAGCCGGAAATCCTGGCAAAACACAAAAATATTTTCTACCAAATTTACAATATGAAGTGGCTGGCTGGTTTCAAGTTACTTGAGCTGCTGCCAAAGGTGTCTTGCTTATATTTTCACAACAAATATGCACAAATACACACACACATACACACATATACACATATACATACCTATACACATATACAATTGTCGCACTTCATTGCGTTGACAAAACCCAAGCGTGGCAAGGCTGGCAGAACAAATGGCATATGGCAAAATGGCTAGAGCAGTGAGCTAGCAATACTCACACACACACACACGCACACACACACACATACACACACGCTCAATTGTTATGTTTGTTGTTGCATATTGTTGCTTTGTTGTTTTGTGTGTTGCGCTGAGTGCATTTCGTACATAATTTTCAATTTTCATGCATGTTTTGCCATTTGGTTTGCTAAGTAGCAATGCGAATGTGAATGCGAATGCGAATTGTTGTATAATATTTATGCTTTGTGTTTTTTGATTTGCCCAAAAATATATATATATATGTGTGTGTGTGTGTGTGTGTTGGGGGCGTAATGTAAATGGCATGTTCAACTAAAAAGTATAATATGGAAATTTTATTATATTTTTCTTGTGCACTCGAGTCTGCTTTGTTAGAAAACAAAATATATTTTTATAACAATTTTAAATTGGGAAATTCATTTTGCTAAAAATATATATAGACAGTAAATTTGATAAATTTGTTAAGTTAATTAAAAATCATATTCGAAAATAAATGAATAAATGAATAAATGAATAAATGAATGAATGTCTACAGCCTTACAAAGTATTTCAATTTAGTTAAGTTAACGGTCTGTGTGCCAATAATTGGCAGTAAAATTACAAGTAAACTGTATCATTTGAGACTTAGCTGGAATATGAATATTATTCACTTAAGATTCATTTCCAATTAAGTCACAAATCAAAAGTTCGAACACTCCAAAGTTGCTCGAGTGGCATCAAAGTGTATTCAATTTATATTCCCTTTATCAGCAGCTGCAGCACCGTGGACCGTGCTTCTGCTCACTTTTCGCAATTTGGCAGCTGCTCGGAGCACTTTGACTGCGGCTATGTCAATAAGTGAACGTTGAGCTATTTACAAAGCATTAAATTGTAATTTTTTTTTAATTACACACAAAAGATTTAATGGCTGCTGCTGCGGTAATAATATACAACAGACGTAGCCAGCGAAAGAGAGAGAGAGAGAGAGAGAGAGAGAGACACACACTCGGCCCTATTAGCGGCAGCTGATTAAAAAGCATAGCGCGGAAAAGTATGCAACGCTTAATTACATAAACGGCTGCGCCTGAAGCTGCATGAGGAGCCGAACATGAAGCATAGCAGTAGCCAGCCAACGGTCTGGTTAAGTTTATCCCAGATATGGCAGCACACTCGACACACTCAATATAAAGACAGACAGAGATAGACAACGTGAGAGAGAGAGAGAGAGAGAGAGAGAGAGAGACAGAGATAGCCCAGCTCAAGCTGGCGTGCAAAATCGAGATAATAAGAAAATGAAGAAAATTAAATTGTTTTTTTTTTTTTTTTTGTCCACGCGCCAAGTGACCAATTAAAGTGAACTGCAAAAGTCTTCGACTCACTCACTCACTGACCCCTCCCCTGGCCCACTAGTCATTGGCATGTACCGCAAAATGTCTTCGTTTTACCCGCTGGAGATTCAGCTGACAGTATGGCACAGCATGTCCTTGCTCCTGTCTGTTTGCTTAGCTATAAAATCATTTTTGAGATTTCTAATGATGCCATGGCAACGTGGCCATGGTTATGTGGCCCGCGCGCACTGAAAGAGCAAACTAAATTAGCGCCGCGAGCCTCTCCAGCAACAGTCAACAGTTGCGCCAGAGTCGTAAATATAAGTTGGCCCAAACTAATATGCCAGCGCATTTATATGGCCCACAAATCTTGAGCAAAGTAAACCCGCGGCCTCCACAATGGAAATGGAAATGGAAATGGCAATGGAAAATGCCGACAACCGGTTCGGAGCTCTTGCCTCTACACCTTTAACTGTGCGTTTGCTGTTGTGACTGCAGTGCGCCATTGTAGTATACCCTGTAAAAGAGAATAAATTGTTTTTTTTGCTGCTATTATATAGAGATTTTTTTTTTTTTTCATTTTAACAAGTTGATTTTTTTTAGGTAGTTCACAAAGTATTCTTCTCTTATAACTAATATTATATTATTGTGGATGTACTTTGATGAGAGCTTTAACATTTCTAGACTGATTTAGTGTTTATTATATTTATATTATATTTTCAAGAATTTTAATATTTTGTATATCTGATTTATATTAAATATCATTTTCTTTTATATTAAATATCATTTTACTTCTCGTCAATTCGCTTCACTTGAAAATCGATTGATGTTGCGTAGTTGACCTTTGGAATGATATTAAAAAAAAAAAACAAAAATTATTTTTAGTAATAATAATAATAATAACAATAAAATCTCTTTTTTCATCATTTGTTAAAAAAAAAAATTAAATTAAAAAAAAAAATAAATACAAAAATAAAATAACAAAAACTAGTAGTAATAAAATCTAATTTACAATATATTTATTTATTTATTTCGCCCTTTTTCAATATAATAATTTATTGTAAATAGTAGTAGAATTGATCAAATTTAATTTTTTGTTCCATTTTAATATTAATATTTTTTAATTTAATAACATGTTTTTTACTGGATATTTTATAGTCATTCAGTCATCTAGTCTAGGCTTCGCTTTTGCCTTTCTTGTTTTATCGTATGTTTGCTGTTTGTTGCCAACACACTAATTACCGCAATTAATTATGCTGCATGCTGAACAAGTTCTCGCTCTCTCTCTCTCTCTCTCTCACACACACTCTCTCCCCATCTCTCTCTTCATTGAGAGCAGAACTTTTTGCTGCAATTTTTTGGTGGGTTGGCTTAAATTTTGACTGAAAGTTGCGCCTAAGCACACAGTATTTTGTGTATGTGTGTGTGTGTGTGTGTGTGTGTGGTTGGGTGTATGTATGTATGTATGTGTGCACGTCAGCATTCCTTGTAGCGCAATTTAATCAGCTTTTATTTAGAGACTTTTCGAACTTGGAATGCATTTGTGTTGGTTACTCAGAGCACATACTAAATGCACAGCATTCCAATTAATTTAGTAAAAGCAAAAACTAAATAATAAAACATACTACTTCTTTTGTATAATGCTGCAAGTAATGAACGCTTACTTGTAGACATCAAATATATCAAATATATGAATATGTATTTTCAGCTTTACATCAAGAAAGGCTACAATTGAAATCCAGCTACGCGGTTCTCTCAGTCTGAGGTGGTCTACTGCCCTTCTCTCTCACTCCCTCTCTTTTCTAGTTCTACTATATATATCTCTACTCTCTCTCTCTCTCTCTATCTCTCTTTGTCTTTTTTTTTTTTTTTTTAATTTCACCAACATTTCCGATTGCTTCTCTGCTAAACGGCAAGGAACTGCAAATCCATGCCCAAAATGAAAAGCCAGTTGCAAATAAATTTATATCAGCTTGTTGCCTAAAATTTAAAATGCTATGTGATATACACACGCACACACACACACACACATACACACACATGTGCTCGTCGACTATCGACGAAGCGTATGAAAACAGAGTGGGAAAAAAACTAGCGCTGACACAAAAATAGCATTGGCTTAATAAACTCGGAACAAGAACTGAAATGGCAGCTGCAGTTACCAATGTTGGCGAGAGAAAGAGAGAGAGAGAGAGAGAGAGAGAGACTTTATGCGGCCAGGCCAGAGAAAATAAAAAACATAAAGGCAATAGCAGTGAGAGTGATGTGAATGGCAGTGCTAGACCCGAAGATATTCTATTTGTGGATGTATGCAATATTTGTGAGCGGAGCAGGAATAGTGAAAATGGAACAGATATTAAATTAAGTGACCAGCTAAGAGTGATACTATTTGAGATTACTATATTTTAGCAGATGCTTCAGTTTCAAATATATTGTTAATTTTTAAACATTTATTAGTATTTGCCATTTAATTATAAATTATTGCTCACTTGCTGAAAGACATGACCATGTATTGTAAATTAAAGTTTGTCATTACGCCGCTTGTAATCCCCATAAATTTACAGGGTGTGCAACAAAAGCAAACGCCATCGATTTAGGCTAAAAGCGTGCAGCTTCGCTAACGCCATTTAGCCCAAAAAAAAAAAAAAAAAAAAATTGAAAGATAAACAAAACAGAATGAAGAGGAGTCAGATTTTTATTTTCGTGCTGCAGTTCGTTTGGCCTTAAAGAGTTTTTCTGTTTGCTTTAATGACAGTTGCTAAAATGCGGCCCAGATGTTTTGGCCCTGACATGGGCTCATTACACGCTTTGCCTTTGACAGTTGAATGTGAACTGCGGATTGTTGAATGTTGATTGTTGAGCGATGTCCGCCCGGGTTAACAACTGGCTGTCACATTTTGCGGCACGAACGCAATAGAAGCCAATGCAAAACAATTACACAAATGTCTGGCAGCTGCTGCTGTTTGTTGCTGCTGGTGGTTCTGCTGGCGCTGTCCTGATGGTAATATCAAATGCTAATGCCTGATGTTTGATGCTATTATGACGCACAAATAGAATTGTGTACAGCGAAAAATAGTATTTAACGCGCGGTTTGGTAATAAATGTCAGTCGGGGCCATAGCCCGCAATATGCCGGCTGTCGTTGTCATTTTTCGCATTCTCATTCGCATCCGCATCCGCATCCGCATTCGCAGCTCCACATTCACATTTGCTCTATTTGCCATTCATGTGATTTATGTGGCTGTCAACGCGGCCCCAGGAGTTTACCATCAGTCGATGCTAGTTACAGAACCAGAACCAACTGCAGTGCCAGCCGCTCTCCGTCTCCTGCTCCCACTCTCCTGCTCACTCTCTCCATGGACTGGCCGCATTTGGCATATGGATACGGCAAACGTGGCTGATTGACAAACCTCTATTTGCCAAAATGAACCGTTTGACATGCGGTTTGACGGCTCTTCTGGCCACAGCGGTTGCCTAGGCCCTGGACCAGAAGTTGCCGCCCTCTAAAAATTGCTTTTGTGCCAGGCGCAAACAATTTGCTTTGATTGCAATTCCAAAGCTTTGTATCGCCCACATACGCATCAAGAGTCACGCCAGACCACCCCCCAAAATATCGTTTTTGCAGCAAATAAGATGGTCAAGAGCATTCTATATTATGGAAAATTTCACATTTTCCATCTGAACGAATAATTAAATGTGATGAGAAATGACAGATAAATTGTTGATAGATTTTAAAAACTAAGTGAAGTGGATATTTATTAATATTATTATTATTATTATTATTATTATATACTATTGTTTTATTTTTATATTTAATTATTATTTTATTTTCATTAAATATTATTATTTGACTTTAACAAAATTTTAATCAATTTTTATATATTTTTTATATATTTTTTTCATTTGAATCTAGATTAAATATTTTTTAGAAAAATAATAATAAAATCACAAAAAATATATAATAAATATTTTATTTGTTATTTATTATTTTTTTAAATATATTTTATTTTAATTTTCTGCTAAGTTGAGTGTCAAAACTTAGCTGAAATTAAAAAAATATATATACAAATATTGAAAAAAAAAATATTCTAATTTAATTTAAAAACATTTTGTTTTTAGTCTTTAACTTAAATTATTAAGCTTTTGATAATATAATTTTAATTTTTTATATTTTGATTTGATTTTATTTTTTTAATATTGCATACCCATAAACACATTTGAATTATTTTTTTTTTTTTTTTTTTTTCAAACTTAATTTCCAAAAACACAAGATTTTTATTATAAACTTAAAAACATCTTATATTAATTATTCTATTTGAAAATCATGCACATAAGTAGAACACATTAAAATTTGGTATTTTCCAAAGATCGTGACAGATTGAGCAGCTTAAAATTTAGCTTGATCCATTAAAATTTAGCTTGTTTTGCAGTTATAGGGAACTCTTCGTTTTCGTCTTTGACATCGTCTTCGAAATTGTATTCGGATTCAGAGAGTGAGGGATAGCTCATGAGAGAACTGATTTCTATATTGCGCACTGGATAATGGGTCTCAATATCCGTTAGCACCAAGGAACTACTATAGGTGTTGATTTCACTCATCACCGCGGAGATGCTCATTTTGGGCATGCATTTCTTCTTCTTCTGTCTGGTCTTTTGTCTCGTTGAGCTAACGGAGAATGTCTTGGTTGCTGAGTGACCAGAATTGATAACCTTGTTGACAGAGATAGCCGAATCGTATTGCACTTCTGGCTGAAATTCATCATCAATTTCCGATTGTGCTTCAGGCTCATCATGAGCTTCAATTGGGCCGGAATGGAAATCATTCGATTCTTGAGCATCGTCCGATTCGTATGGCAGACTGTGTAGCATCTCTTCCTCTTCGCATGCCTGCTCTTGGGTACATTCACTCAATCCATTGCCTCCGGTCAGACGTTCGTCATGCACAAACTCGAAATTAATGCCACCAAAGAGAGAATCCTTGGCATTGATAGTGTTGCGCACATCAATCACACAGAACGTGAGTATTTCCTGGAACAGGCCCATGCTATTCGCCTCCTTGATGCCAGTATCGCTCACCAGCAAACAGCCCAGCACAGCGCCACTGCCTATATCCCGCACATTCACATGATATACATTGTCTGCCCGCAATAGAATCGTCAAGGCAATATCATCGAAGCAGCGATTGCCCATCAGCTTGAACAGCGAGAACTGCATTGTGTCGATAACAGGCAGATTCTTATTCTTGCAAAACTCACACAAGCTGGAGGGTTTGCGCTCAAGCTTGACATCGCCTTCGCTCGTTTTTATTGTTGCATTCTTCTCCTGACCGTTGTTGATCTGTTCGGTCTTCTCCTTGGGTGTGTCCTTAAGCAGAGCTTCCTTTGCAGCCTCCAAGCAATTGTACTTATCGGATAGGCTATGCACACAATCGCAGAGCATTTTCAATTGATCGTTCATCGCATTTAGTTTTTGCTTTTGATCAATTTCCTGTTCGATCTGCAATTCCAATTTCTTCTTCAGCGCGCATAATTCCTGCGTAATTTCCGGTATCTTCTCGCACTTCTCACATTTTTGTGGCACATCTGTTTCCGTTTCCGTTTCCGTCGACTGATACCTAACGCTCTTCACACATTCCGTGGAGTTTGTGTTTGGAATTGGAATTGGAACATCAGTATTAGGCGGGAAGTTTTTATTTGGTTTCTCTTTTGTGGCAGCTTCGGAAGTTTTCAGAATTTCCTGCGACACCTTCTTGGGGGTCGACTTCTCTCTCAACAAACAGCACCTTAACCGCGTCTTAGAACCAGATCCGTTCGCGATCGATCGCTTCGATGGCACAACTATCTTCGGCAACTTGCATTTGCATATACATTTGCTTTTCGATTTGGACTTTTCCCGTTGTTTTTCTCTGTCGGCGTCGCTCTTAGCTTTCGATTGTGCCACCTTTTTCGCCCTCGCCTGCTCTTTCCTATTGCTGGGCTTCTCCGGAGAAACAGGCGGCGGAACACCGCAAGTACAATTATCAGCCATCGCACTGTTCACGGGTGTCGGAATAAATGACAAGGGCGAGGTATCATTAGAATCAGTAAAACGACCGCCACTCAAACGATCATAGTTCTTGGATTGTTTCAGCGATTCATTTGACTCAAAGGCTAAGTGTTTCAAGCGTTCCGCGCGTCTTCGTGCCTTCAAATATCTCTCATAAACACGAGCTGCATCTGAAAGCGCATAAAAACATGAATCGAAATTGAAATTGAATTCAAAATTTTTGATGTTCAACTACTTACCCATTATCTAACTTAATTCTAATTTTATTTCTAAAACAAACAATTTCAACTCCGACTACGCTCATCTGTCCCAATAACTAAACTTAATTCATTCGACAACTTGACGCCTGCTTTATACCAAAATTATAATAAATGAATTTATTCTCACTGCTTGCTGGCTGTCCTCACGCCCAAACCATTTGCTCTTCAAATATTTCCCAACAGCTAGCTTCTCAAGCCTTTGCCAATTTATGCTTCTGACTGGGGTTGACAGCTCGTTGCTACCTTTTCTTTCAAAGTCCGCATTCCCAAGTAGATTTAAATTGACAGCAAGTCCGAAATTTCGACAGCAATAAGCAAGGCATTTAAGCTACAAATTGATCAAAAGTCCCAGCATCACAATGGACTTCAAAAGCCAAATTAGCAAAAGGCATGTAAGGCTAACTGAGCATTGTATGAGTAATTTATATTGACTTTTAATAAGAATAGAATATATATATTTATTGTGTATAACAAAAAAAAATTTATATAAATATTCTCAACTAATTTATAAAGTAGCCTTTGGAGCCGTATTCCAGTGTATTTGGGAGTGTTCGTGTTTGAGCAAAAAAAAATTACTAAAAGAATCTCTCTTCATCATGATCAGTATCATAATTATAAATATAATTTGAATTATAATTATTGAGTAAAGGAATAAACTCAATGTCTAACGACCCAATGTTCAACATCTATTTGTATTTTTTAGAGCAGCAATTGTCTCAAAACATTATCTTTTTGAGAGATTTATATTTATTAAGAGATTATTTAAAAGATTATTTAAGAGATTATTTAAGAGATTATTTAAGAGATTATGGTCAATCGCTTCCATTGCTGTCTATTTCTGACATTCATGTTCGGTCTCACGATGCATCTAGTCGTGCTTGGCCGACGTGCTAAGCCGACGATCGTAGTTAGAGCAGAAAAATAAATGAATATTCGATAGCTCTCCAAATTACCTGACATGACTACATATACAGTAATGGAAGGCCTTGCAATGATTTGCTCGTGCTCAAGATACGAACTAATTGCAAAAACTCAATACGAATTCAATCAAATTAATATATATTGTGTAAAATAAGTTTGAATTTACTCAAAGTTACAAAAACAGCTCAATATTATTAGTATTCAATGGAACCTCGGTTAACGAACACAATGCATTCCAGCATCTTCTTGGTTAAACGAAACGTTCGTTAACCGAAACAAACAGATCTTTGCAAATTTTGCAGCTAAATTGCACACAAATATTGCTAAATATGATTTAAAAACATATGGAAGCACTATAATGTGTATTCGGGCTTTTCCCTATTTCGTTATTTAACACAGACAAAAATTTAACAAATGTTTTCAAATTTGTTGTTAGTCGTTATGCGAAACATTGTTCGTTAAGAGAAACTTATGTTCGTTATGCGAGGTGTTTATCCGCTGTATTACATTATTTTATTTTAATGGTATTTTATAATTTATGTTATACATTATTATATTGACATTCAATATTATTATTTTTTTTTTATTTTATTATTATTAAAATATATGTTCAATATTATTTAATTATTATATTATAATATAAATTCATATGACTGCGAAAGCCGGACAAAGAGGAATGCAACGACCTGACAGTAATTATGAGTCAAATGAAAGCAGACTGTAATAAAGCAAAACTGCAAAAAAAAAAAGAGTCTGTGACTTTGCCCAAAAAAACCTTTACAGCGGGAAAAGGAAGACCTGAACAGTGCTCTGTAAGAGGACATTGAAGCGCTCTACCATAAAGAATAGTGCGTAATAGTAAGAGCGTAGGCAGCACATGAAAGAGAAGAAGAAGCAGTAAACAAAAATTTTTTTAGAAGGACACACAAAGTCTGCATAAAGCATTCAAACAATTTACACAATTTGTAACTTTCAATGTTAAATTAAATACATTTTTCCTTCTATATTACAATTCTTGCTCGACTTTCATAGACAAAAAATCAAATACACAAATGAATATACATTTTAAATATTATATTTACTTTTATTTATCTTTTGCTCAGTTGGCACACAAAACCACAAAACATTTAAATATTGGCAACATTTTTACTTGAGATACATATATTTCTTGTTCATTTATTAAATCCAATTTCTGTTTGCTTTAGTTCTATTTCTATTTGTATTTGTATTTGTATTTACTTTGTTTCAAAACAATGGACTGTTATTGTAATTTATTTACCTGAACTTGAAGCTATATTTATGTTTGACTCAGTTTAGATTTCATATTCATATTGCTATCGTTAAGATCAATTGTGTATATTCATTATAAGAGGATTAAGGAAATTGTTGTCGAAAAGGATTAGAGTGTAAATGTATAGCTAGTTGAGTAAGATTTTCATGTGGATATGATAAATAAATGCAGGATTTTTTACACAGATTACGACGAGTCTGAGAGGAAGTAAAGAAGATTCTTTTATTATTATTATTATTATTATTTATTTAGTTATTTGTTTTGTTCAATATTTTTGTTCATATCTGAATCAAACTTGAAGTGAACTTTGGTAATATGTTTTGCATTTTATACTTTAAGTTAAAGTTATTTCAATTTCCTTTAAAACTAAGCACTAAGCGCCCATCTAAGAGTTTTTATTTTTTTTTTTTTAGTTTTGTTTTGAAATCTTGTTTTATAAATTTTGGCTAACTTGCTGGGCTTGCAGATAAACTGAACGAAACTCTTTATTAACTTAAGCTTAAGAGCGGTTATATTAACAACTTAGTAGATTAATTAGTAGACGTTATATAACACGAGCAGCGATCGGGCAGCAGACACTAAGGAGGTTAACGTGGCGACGCCTTAAAGCTAGACAAAGCACATGGAATTTTTTTATTTTTTCTTCTTTGTTTTTTTTTTTAAGGGTGGTCATGTTGACGCACAGCTTTGTAAGCGCTCAGTGGCTATGCCGCAGCAGTAGCTGCACCAGTTGATGCAGCAGCAATACATACAGCAGCGGATAGGTATTTGTCAATAGGGATGCGGCCGAGACACGCGGCTCCAGCGACAGAGTCTTGCACTTCTCCACTTTGGTGTAGTCACTGAAGCCGGCCAGATTACGCGAGGCAGCGCGTATCAGATAGACGGTATCCGTCTCTAGGTTCGTTATGAGAAAATTGGCACCTGGCACATACGTAGACAGAGAGAGAGAGAGAGAGAGAGAGAGAGAGAGGAAATGGTGAAAATTTTGCAGTTGAATAATGGCAATGCGCTGATGCAGCTGACACACTCACCCTCCTCGTAGGGGAAATCCTTTCGCTTGGCATTCGTCCATTTGCCCGCATCAGCTTTGAATTCCTGCTCCGTCATGTACTCGATGCGAAAGCCATTCACATCCATAGGTCCGAGCTGATCCTTATCCCTCGGTGCACTCAAATCAACATCAAAAGTATTCGAATTGTAGCCGCGCAATTGGAAGACGAGCGGCGGCGGCGGCTTTTCACCCTCATCGAGTCGCGTGATGCGCTCAATGCTGCCCAAATGATTGTGTGCGAGGCAGCGATAGTTGTCAAATACTTTCGCATCCAGCACACGGATGGTCAGACGCGACCAATAGTTATCCGATTCGATGGTATAGAGCTTATCGTTGCTCTCCAAGCGCTTCTGTTTGCGGTACCAGCTGAACGTAGCGGGCGGCTCTGCCTGGGCCTCGCACATGATGCTCGCTGTGCCATTGATGTACGCGTATTGCAGGCCCACATGTGGTTTCTTCGTCCAATGCGGCTTATCTAGAGGCAGCAAATGAAAGATTCAAGTTTTTTATTCATATTTATCAAGCAATTTCAATTTCTAATGTTTCCCTTCAGCTGGCGCACATAAGTATGCTACGAAATATGCAACAACTCATGCGCTTTTGGCATAAATCAAAGTAAAGTCATTAGCAACATGTGCGCCACGCCCCCGCCCAGCCAGAGCATAAAACATATGCGAACGAAGCGTATGTAATTTAAAAATATTCTCGTGCTTCAAAAACTATTTGCCGCTAAACGCGCTGCATACTAAAACGCACACAAATTTTAGAGGCGCTCGTAAAATTGCTCAAGTAATTTCCCTGCCATTCAATACAAAGGCACTGTGGTTCAAAGTAAGCGAAACTGTGCAATTAAACTAAATTTTAATTTAAACAATCTTGAAGACATAAATGATGTTAAATAATAAAATTTATCAATATTCTTCAATTATTTAATTCAAATTGCTAAATCTGAGGGTTTTAGAAAAATGTATTAATACAAATATAATTTTAGTAACTCTAAAACATATGCATGACATATTTACTTAAGTACAGGTCGTTGATAGCGTGTTGAAGAATTTAAAAAAAATAATAATAATATGTCAAGTCTCTTTAGTTTAAATAATGTCAATAAGGAAAGTGTTCATAGACTTTAAAAAATTCAGACTAAAGGCAAAATAGTTATATAAAGATTAGTTATATAAAGATTAAAATAGTTATATAAAATATTTAAATTAAATAATTTTTCAATGGTTTTCCCTTCACATTATTATTTAATAACAAATTTTAAAAATATGTTTATGTGAGATTTATAAAAAAAAATATTTTATTTGTTTTAAATATGTATATTTAAAAATGTATATTTGAGATATATATATATATATATAAATTTTATTTATTTTTTCGCAAAAAAAAAAGATTAATTTTTCATTAATTTAAATTTTTTCCAACAATGATAAATTTTTAATCTTAGTTATATTTTTTCCCAACAAAAACAAACAAAAATTGATTATTATTTTATTAAATATATACATTCTCTTTTGCTTCATATATTCAGTTTTGGCTTTTCTTTATCTCTTCAATTTATCAACTGTCCATAAAGTTATCATATCATCATATTTTATTTTCTTTTCTTTTCAAAATAAGTTTGCCAACTTTTTTAACCAGTGTGCATTATTATGTTGTATGAGTTGCAAAAAAAATCATAAATCACACTCACGTTCGATTTTCATCAAAACTGTGCGCTCCTGCATATCGGAAGCAATCGAATTCACTTGGTATGCCCGGCACGTGTACTCGCCGGTGTCACTCTGTGTTACCTTGTTGATGAGCAAACCATCCGCCAGGATGCGAAATTTCGGGGCGTTTGCTGTCGAAAATGAGAGCGAAACATGATAAACGGGTGCAGCAACAGAAAACAAATATACAGAAAATATCGAAAGATAGATAGATAGAGAGGGAGAGTGGGAGGGAAGTTGATGGAGCTGAATGCTCATTACAGCTCTGCCCGACTCACCGTCCACACTAATGGGCTGTCCATTGAAATGCCAGGTAACATTTGGTTGTGGCTCGCCCTTCACCTCGCATAATATTGTCGCATTTTGACCTTCCTTTACAGTTTTAACCGTATCCTTTTCGGTGAACGTAATTTTTTCTATTTTGTATTTTTGTTCGGAAAAACACACAATGAAAAATTAATGAATGTGGTTGTTGGCTTCGCATTGACATTGTGATCTGTGTACTTACGATATACAATCAAATCGAAGGATTTACTATGCAGCCCCCCCTCAGCAGCTTCGCATGTCCAATTGCCCTTGTCCGCCAGAGCGATGTGTGCAAAAACGATTTTCAATTGTTCTGTGTGTTAAGTAAATGAAAACGGTAGCGAATAAAATCCAAACATTAAGTGAAAGCTGAAAACAGCCAAGAGCAACTTTGAGCTTGACTAGAGCTGATTTTTTTATTGAGCTCTACTAGCAGAGAGCGAATTTATTTAGTAAACGTTGTTCTATTTGTAATTGTATTTTTGTAAATTTATTTATT
This sequence comes from Drosophila stalkeri, assembly GCA_035047405.1. Taxonomy (NCBI): domain Eukaryota; kingdom Metazoa; phylum Arthropoda; class Insecta; order Diptera; family Drosophilidae; genus Drosophila; species Drosophila stalkeri. The sequence goes on from JAWNPR010000039.1 coordinate 13,872,918, forward strand.
ATTTATATAGCTACAAATTCTTGTTCATAGTTAAGCATTAAAAAAAAAATCAACTATCAATAAATTGACTAAAAGGTATAAGGTATTCCTTCACTTTGAGCCATTGAGTTGGGTAAGTCCTAAAGTCTTAATAAATTCAAAGCTATAATGAATCTGTTTCTGATTACGGCTTGATTTAATTAATTAATTAGATTCAGCTTACATTTTATATTCACTAAAAATGAATAATTTTAAAGCAAAGCTCTAGCTGCTTTCTACCTTGAGTTTTGATTCGAAAGTTCGGCTTAGCTCTAACTAGCTCTATCATAATTTTTTCATTTGGTTATCGAGGCAACTTTTTTTGTCAAGGCTATATTCAAACTATTTCCTACTTTAAAACTTTTGTAAATGATTCCAAAATATTTTAAATGTATTATTATAATTATTATTATTATTATTATTATTATTATTACTATTATTATTATTATTATTATTATTATTATTATTATTATTATTATTATTATTATTATTATTATTATTATTATTTTTATTATTATTATTATAATGTATTGCTCAGCAATAGTAATAATAAATATACACAGTCATAATAAATGCCATCAATTATATTAGTCAAACTAAACCTAAGCTCAGCTAATCAAACACAAAGTCTACAAATCAAGCCATATATCTAAAAGTGGAAACCCTGCCTAACCCGACTTAATTCACATTTCCTCAATTTAATTGAAGAAGCCCATGCGCTCACTTTGTTAGCTCTCGTAAGTCTAAAGGGGTTACAATTCTATTTGCTGGGTAAACGCTCACAAGTTCATTATGTTAGAGCGCAGCTTAGTCCAAACAGAGAGACAGAGACAGAGAGAGAGAGAGAGAGAGAGGGATAGAGAGCTCAAAGTAAATTGAATACAAAAATAGAAGGAAACTGCACTTTGAGTGCGTGTAAAACGTTGCAATTAATTTTATTTATTTGTTCTGCCTGCTGGCGCGAAAGCCCTTTGCTCAATTGGTTGCTGGCTGTTGGCTGTTGGCTGTTGGACTCACCTGGCGCCGTTTGCTCGATGTGTATGCGTCCTTTGTGCTCGCGTATTATTTCGCCTTTCGGCGATTTCCAGTGCAGCTTCACATCCGGTCCGGGGCCACGGCATTCGACAATGAGAGACTCGTTGGTGTAGCGCACGACGCTGTGCTCGCTCGGACTCAGCGTCAGGCTGTCATGGTGATTGGCCAAGACGACGGCTGTGTGTGGAAAATATACAAAAGCGAAATCAATGAAGTTTCAAGCACATTAGTTAATGGTTCGTTAATTGCAACTGCAGCTGCACAAAAGCCAGCGCATTTCAAATGTAAATTGAAAACTTCTGAGTCAAAGTTTGCACAGGCCCCGCCGATTCAGCCCTCTCCCAGCTATCGAGTTCAAAGTTTGCTCAACAGCAGTGCGTTGCATTTTTCTTTGCCAACTACGCAAATGGCACAATACATTATAACTTATATATATATATATATATACACACATTTATACATGTTGCCTGTTAATGTATTTCGCAAGCAATCCCAATGGCCACATTTGAAAGTTGCTCCAGCACAAACTAAATGTCAACTGAATAATAAATATATTTCTATATTTAATATGATTCATCTGATTGCAGACAGCTAGCTCCGCTTATGCCACGCCCATCTATCATTTAGGGATGTTGTCGACATTTTAATGATAATTGCCAAGATTTGTGGAATGATTTTTCTATATATTCTCTTAGGAGAAAAAATTGAATATTCAAGAAAGTTTAGATGAATGAAGAGTTGAGAGAAATAATGGGAAAAAAATTGTTGAAGGAGTGAGATGAAGATGTGAGTGTGTGAACGAATGAATGAATGAATGTATGAATGTATGAATTTATAAATATATGAAAGTATAATTGTTTGAATGTATGAATATATGAATGTATGAATATAAGAACGTATGAATATATGTATTCATAAATATTTGAATCTATGAATGAATTGTGAATTCGTTTGTACTCATTCATATACAGCCCATCTAGCTGAATCTCAAGATTCAAGATAAGTAGGCAGAAAAGGCAGTAAAAGTCTTCAATTAGATATGCAAATAATAAATTTAAAGGAATAAATTATGATATAACCCAAGCTACATAATACATAAGATTCAGTGAAATAACTGCATAAGCGCATCAGCTATTTGAAATTCGCACCGCATGCTGAACAAACTATTCCATTATCAATTAAATTATGTAACTCAATTAATGAAATATTATTTGGTTACTCAAGCATCATCTGCACCTGCATTGTTGGCAGCTGCAGTTATTGAAGTAATCAAGTCTTGCTCATGTTTATTAATGTGATGCAAATTTCACACAAACTGAAAGAAAAGGGAGAAAATGCAATTTATGTTAGATTGCCATTACCGGCTAATTGGCCGTGTTGCCAACTATGCCGAAAATATGTTGCAGTTGCGTAATGACATTGTTGAAGTACATAGCTGCTGCATGCCACATGAATCACTCAGCTTTGATTCATATTGAACAACAAAGTGCACTCAAATTATTTGCATTTTGCATGCCACACATTTTCATATTTTCATTCAACGTCGAGGCTGCCGTAGCCCTAGCTCTAGCCGTAACCGTAGCCGTAGCTGTAGCTGCCTTGGCAGGTTGTTCATTGAAATTTATCACAAGAAATTGCAATTTCATTCTGCCGTTTCATGTCAATCTGTTCAACAGCAACAACTATATAAACAGCAACAAAAACAACAACGACGATGAAAAAAGAGATGTGAATAGCTCCTGCCGCTGCGATGCATAGATGCAAACATTTTCTAGCATACTTTTTAATAAAGTTTCTTGTATGCCCAAAGTGCCAGAAAAAGGAACAAAAACAAAGTAAGATTCACCATCAGGACACAGGGGAAGTAGCCAAGGGCTGGCAAAAGTTTTTCATAGATTTTCTTTATACATTTTCCACTTTTTTTCCATTTTTTTATTAAAAGAAGTTGCAATTTTATTGGCAACAAAATGCCCATGTTCAAGCTACATTACGTACAACAGGAAAATTATGAATTTTTTCATATTTAATATTTAAGCAAAAAAAGCTTATACATATGTATATGTATATAAATGCATATATTTATTTACATATATCGTTAACTTACTTATTTCCAACTCACAAATAACAAAATTTCAATATATAAATATAAAAGCTCTCATCAGCAGTTTCCAATTTCGACCACTGTTTCGTCTTCGTCTAACTACTCTTGTTAAGCTGTTTGCTTGTGCGCTTTTAGATAAAAAGAGAGCAAAAATGAGTGAAGCCGCAGTACAGTTTTATCTATGCTTGCTCAATGGCGAACAACTGTAAAGCGAGAGAGCGACGAGTCGCTCACCTAAAGTACAAATGCTCTGTGTACAGACTTCGTGTATCCGAAGCAGCTGCGTTGCCTTCGTAGATCACTTGGCTAAGCTCTGTAAGGTGAGAGCTTTTATGCCTGTTTGCATTCAACTGTAAAGTGAGAGAGCTGTAAGGCGCTCTTCAACAATCTAAATGAGCATTATCAAGAGCTTGGTTAAACTCTCTCCGCTTGAAATTCAAGGCTCGAGCTCTGTTTAACTCTTAAACTTCTCACTCTTTGCTTTGCACTAAATATACATATGTATAAATGAATTAACTCAATTTCATAAAGCCAAAGCAAACAAAGAATATCATTGAATCTGTGATATTAAGAAATTAAAGTCATTTTAATTTTATAAATTATTTATCAATTGTTTTATATTATAATTAAAAATTAAGAATACATACATACATATATGTATATATATATATACTCGCCCAGCACAACAAAAGTTTTACGTGGGGGCTATTGCATACGCATCAGAGCACATGCGTATACAAGCTATCACATATACATACATACGTATATAAGTACATATGTATTTGCATAACACCTGCAGTCGACGACGCATGCCTTTGGTGTGGTGGGAATGGAATTGTTTGCTTATTTTGCGAATGCTGCGTGTTGGTATTCTTGTTGTTGCTGCCTGTCAGCGTTTTCGCTATCTGGAATGGCTACGTCAACTGCGCACAATACGCGAAATACTCATCATAAAATTTCATGTGCACAACGTAGACGCTGCGCAGGCGAACATAATGACAGGCAGAACACAGAAAAAACAAAACGACAGCAACAAGAACAAACATCATGCTGACTGCAAAAGCCAACAAAAATATATATTTTTAAATATATACATACGTATAAAAGAAATAATGAAATAAGGGGAAGCATTGCCAAGTGCAGGCAAAAAGAAATGGTTAACGTTAACGCGTTAACGGTAAATGGCAACTGGCACTGTCAGAAACGAGCAACACCAAAAATTATCTGTCGCACTCTCGCTGCAGCATTGCTCGGTGGCCTCTATAAATGCTTATGTTATGCACTCTTTCGCAGCGCAAATGTAAGTGCAGAAATGCACACAGATATGCGCGAGAGCGAGTAAGCAACAGAAACAGAGCGAAGCGATAAGATGACAAGTGAGAAGAGAAGTGTGAAAGAGACCACAAAACAAAAAAAAAACAAAAAAATTGTACATAAAGAGCATAATTATAGTTCAGCTGTTGAGCAGTGAATACTCTACAGTTGTTAGAACTATGCAATATAAATATAAGCAAAATTATATATGTAATTTATATATATTATATAATTGATAATTTTATAAAATTTGATTAGTTTCTCATAAATAACTTTAATATATATAGTATTTGCACATAATAGACATGTTAATAAGGCTACCCTCCTTAGGGTATAAATTATGCAGGAATGCATGCGTTGTAGGCTTGTGATATGACGTGTACTTTTGCACCGGCCGGCTTTGTGTGTATGTGTGGGTGTGTGTTAAAGTAAATGTATTTGCAGAATATGCATGCATACAAATGTATGAATGTGTATGTATGTGTATGTGTGTGTTTGTGCCCCTGGGAGGTGTTGACCCGTAAATTTCATTAAATGCAATGCATTATATTATTTGCCTGCTGGCATTTGCCATTAAGCATGCGTGTGTGGCCATATGCATGCATTAAATGTATCTGTATCTATAAATATATGCAGATATGTATGTGGTATATGTAACTGACTATAAATGCTTTTAAGCAATTAATTGCAGTTTAAATAAATGGTAATTAATTTAAAGAGATATTAATGACTGCATAATCGAAAAAAAAAACTTTTAATTTTCCATAGATTTTGATCAGAGGCTAAAAAAAAGCAATTATTTAAATACCGTTATCTTCAGTATAAACCAAAGCCAAAAAGCTAAATTCAATTTTATTGATATAATTGAATTTAACAAACTTAAATTGAAATATACGATTCGATTGCGCTGAGAGTTCCAAAAACGAATTTTACTGTTTAAAAAAAGTTGCAAATTATTTACGAAACTTTACTTTTACATAATCGATCTATAAGACTCAATGTAAAATTGAATTTTCTTTATTTTCTGCGTTAATTTGATGAACTTTTAACAAATTATAAAATGTCAGCTGTATTGAGTCTCACAAAACTTTTCAATTTCCATTAGCTGCGCAGTGGCAAACTTTTTAATTATTTGCCAATATTTTATAGGCATCGAAAGAAGAAAAAACGAGAAGAACAAACGTTAAAAATTTGCCAGTAAAATTTGCGAAAAAAAAGAAACTTTTTGCATATGTTGCTGGTTGTTGTTTTTGTTGCTGTTGTTTTTTTTTTTTTAAATTGTTGTTGTTGATTACAGCAGAAAATAAAAGTTTGACTGTGGCAGCTGCCGTTGCCATTGCCCGTTGCACGCATGTTTTCAACTTCAACTTCAAAAGTTGCAATGCTGCAACTGTAATCGAGTGCAGTTTGATGTGGCCACAGGGGGCGAGGCGGGGCTGAGCTATAATAATGTCAGCATAAACGCATATGAAGCACACTTAACCCAAATTCAAGACGAGGTGACGCAAAGATACGCACCATACCCCATGCTGCATGCAGCTTGCCCTCGACTTGCATTTGCCATGCCACAAAGGCGAATAGAAATACTTGAAAGTCGAGCATGCAAATAATCGCAGCATTTGTATGAGCCTGACCCATTTCTGTTGCAAAGTTTCTATATAGTACATATAAATTATATATATACATATATATATATATATATACATCTTTTTTTTATTACTTCTCATAAGCTGCCGTCATGGGGCTAGGAATTTAATTCGAAATTCTCACACAAAACGTTGCTGCTGCTACTCCTGCTGCTGCTGCTGTGGCACGTAATGCCAAAACATACATAAATCATCGCCGCGTCTCCGCATAAGAATATATTTCCGCTATAAAATGGACGTTTCCGCATTTTCGGCTGCCAAGCAACGTTCCTCTCTGCCTGCACTGGCTGCTGCTGCTGCAGCTTCTAACTCTGGCTCTGGCTCTACCTCTGGCTCTGCCACAACAGGAAGTCAGCTTCAGTTCGGACTTGTGCTTTGCTTTGTGGCAAGCGGAAATGCAGGTCGTAAAACTCGTTGCTACAGTTACTCCAGGTAATTCTCGGTACTCAGTACACCCGCATCTCCAACCCCTTTCGTCCCATATTCTGGGCTTGATGCCTTTTTAATAGGTTGCAGCTGACACTTGCTTCGACTTGTCTGTCGGCTTGGGTCAGCTAACAAAATTTACTTGGCCAGTGTCTTGCACTTCGAATTCCTGTTTTACCTAGGCAATTAATATTTCACGTTTTTTCTTTTTTTTTTCATTATTTTTGTCTAGCACAGTTCATAAATTTGGCATTATGTGTGCGTAGCTGAAGCGTGGGTGCCGGAAAATACATTTATGCGTTTTTAAATGCTTTCATAGCTCGCTTCGCCAGCACACTCTGAAGTAAAGGAAGTTAAGTGCACATTAATTTTTGCCTTCCCAGCGATAAGAGCGGAACTTGATGAAAACACGGGCACGACTCCTGCTATGCTGTGCTCCGTTCCATTCCAGCGTTCCGGATGAACTTATGAAACAGTTCCAGCTCATTCATCAACATTGTGCGCCTTTGACTTTTGAAACAAAAGTTTGTCAAACTTTACATTTATGCAGAAGTCGGCGGCGCCGCAGGCGAAGTCAAGCAACCGCCGCAGAACTTTATAAACCAAAAAAAAAAAAGCAGTAAAATTAAGAGGTTTGTCATGTTTAAGCATTTTAAACAGTTTATAGATAAATCTGTGAACAGTGGAATGCGTGTAAAAGAAATTGTATATAATTGTAATATATATTATATATTTTATATGCTGCACAAGCTCTCTACAAATTTTCCATTTACTCCTTTATCAATTTCCTTCTCATTTTCTCAACTGACAAAGTTCTCGCTCTGCTCCACTGTGCAGCTAAAAAAAAAGTGTAGCATACTTTTCGGCATGCCTGCAACAACGAGTGCTGATCATTTGTTAAACAAATTTGCGTCAAGTTGCAACATGACAGACGTCGCATTAATCATGGCCCATCAAATTGCATAAATTGCGTATTAAGTGTCAGTGTTAATGGCTTCAGCAATTATGTAAGCTGTTAATTTGACACAGAGCCGCCGAGTGGTGCAAAAGGTGGTGCACTGGCAAAAGAAACTGAAGAGAAATATAAGAAACGCCAGCTGCCCGCCGTGTGGCAAACATAATTATCGCAGATGCAACGCCCACTGGGCGGGGCATGCCCCATTCGAAAAGTGTAATTGAATCCGTTTGGGCGAGTGTTTGTGTGTGTGTGCCACGTTACGTATACGCAACGTGTGGCAATGTCAGCGGCAACAACTTGGGTGTCCCCACAAAGAATAAAAATCAAATTTCTTCAACAGTATAAAGTAAAGTTTGCCGCGCTGCAATTTTTAGTTAAAAACTTTGTCTCATGTTCACTTGCTGCACTTGGGCACTGCTAAAAATTAAAATCCAACTGCCACAACTTGACAACGACAACAACAACAACAACAACAACAACAATAAAAACAACATCAACTTGCAACGACTTACAGCTTGCTTGTATACCCAGTGGCAATCAGAATAACTAAGAAAGGTTTAATGTTAAAAATATCCTATATATATGATAGGTATAAGCGCATAGAGTATATCAATTATGCAGTGAATAAGCATTTAACAATACATATAAGATACTATATAAAATGATCAAATAAGAGAATGCAAAATTAATTCTGAATTTAAGAAAATTATTTTTAAAATTACAAAATTTGTTTAAAGGCATTAGGTTGAGTTTTAAATTTTATTTATATAATATTAATATTATTTAAACCTAAACAATAATTTAAGAAATTTTAATCTAGTCACATTTATTTATTTTTTTTTTAAATTCATAAAATGTTTCATACAAATAATTTGTTGTATTACATTGACTGCTATTAAGTTTGATAAAAGTATTACACCTAATTAATAATATAGACTTTAAAAAAAATTGTATATTTTTTTTTTTTTAAACTTGAAATTATTTAATTACTTCAGAGCTCGAAAATAACCAATGATCAAGTCTCATTATCTCTCACTCACACTTTAAGAACAAACTCAGAGAGCAAAAAATTGCGTCGTTTCTTTAATGAGTTCGTTCACGATCGGACAGAAATCTGTTTTTTTTTTCGCTTTGAGTGCTCCCCGAACGTTTTACGATGTGAAAAGTTTCGTGTGTATGTATTCGTCTGTATACGAGAGTTGTCAACAGCGTAGGTGAGAGAGAGAGACAGATAGATCGTTTGCGACCAACCAAAAGCAGAAACGAACAGAATCGACAGCTTTAACTCAGCGCTGTGAGAGAGTGAATGAGAAGAATTTTTTTTTTGGCTGAACTGCTAAGCAGAGCGTAAAGATTCAAGTGACTAATAGTTAATTGTGAGCTAAAAGATATTTTAGTCATATTTTATATATATATTTTTTTATTAATATTCATTATAAAATATTATTTAAAATATTTTAATTTAAAAAGAAAAGAAGAAACAGTTTATATATTACTTTAAAACACAATAAACTAAATATATGACATGTGCTTCAACTTCAACAAGTAGACAATCTCCAATCAAACATCACACAATCTCTCTTTCTTGAGAAAACATCTATCATTTAAGGTCAACCAATCAGCTTTTATTTCTCTACAGGGTATTTGTCTTACTAATACTTCGCAAATAGCCGCTTACTTACATTTTTGTTATTATGGTGCAGCTTGTGTCTTTCGCTAACAACTTTGCTGCCTGCACTTTGTCGTAAAAATAAAGTTTTACACACACGCGCAAGTTGTTTTCCTTTCTATTGTATTAGTAGCATGTGTGTGGAGTGCGTGTGTGAGTGCGTATGTGATGCTGATGTTTCCTTGGTACATGGCACATTACAGCAATTGCTGCAACTATAACCAAAAATGACGCTGCTTTTGTGGTGCTGCATTTAGTGTCTTCAGTTTTAGTGCATCATAACGAAAAAGTTGAAGAGCCTGAAATGCCACTCGAATTGCCAACTTAACTGCAGCCAACTAAGTTGGCCAAAAACTGCAAAAGTCGTCAATTTGGTCAAGCGGCGAGCAGCAACGGATGCAATTTGATGCACCTTAAAGTGGCACGATTAGTTCGCTGAGGCAAGTGAGCGGCTCACTCAATTTAATATTTCATTAGCCGGCTTTCAGGCATTTTTAATCCAGTCAACAGTGAAGACGCTATAAATTTTCACAGCGCTACGTAAATTGTTTTCCAAGTTACTTAAGAATTGTTGCGGGTGCCACAACAGATAGCAACAGCAGCAGCAGCAGCAGCAGCAGCAGCAGCAACAGCAGCAGCAGAAGCAACTTCAGCGAGTGGCGCTGACGTTGCTGGCAACAATTAATGTGCTTTTAATTCAACTTAAGTGCGCATTCGTAATTGCAAAATTACACCTAAGTACGCAGTATTTAAAGTTTACCTACCTCAAATAGCAACTGCAGCAATGCAACGCCAGCTAACAACTAAGCTCCACTTTCGAGTGGCTTTCATTTTAATGAAATTTTTGCTTAAGCCGTTCGCTTGGCTAAAAGTGCAGCTCGCTTAATTTATGCTGCCAGCTTTTAGAATTGTTTTGGCCCAAAATAAAAAGAGCTAAGCTTTTAGCGGCATGTTATGAACAGCCAAAGCCAACATAAAACGTGTAACAAATTGAATTTTTCACACACACACACACGCGCACACACACACACACACACACACACAATTCTAGCCATACACTTAATAACAAGTTTCGTTGCGGGCTCAACCATATTGAAAAATGCGACAATATTTTTCACAACAAAACTGTCTGACAGGTGGGCCAGATTAAGCTGCTGGCGTTGCAGTTGCTGGCGCTTGTACCTCGTAACTCGAAATATTGTTGCCGAGTTTTTTGCACACGCTGCAAAAAGATTTCATACGCACTATGCAGCAGCCACAATTTAAGCTACTTAAATATGAGAATTATCTTGCGAAAGACAAAAACTATTAATAAAGATTTAAAACGGCGTGTTAGGTTGATTTTGTTATTAATTAATAAAATAAGCCTAGACTATATATAACTTTAAGTAAAGTCAATATGTTTTAGCCTAGGCAGGTTGAGTGAAGCCGAAGACTAAACAGAAAGCTTTGAGTAAATAAACAACATGTTAAAGCATTTGTTACGCAAAGTAATAAACAAAAATTATAAAACATATTATATAAAATATATTATATAAAATATAAAAATTACATAAATCTCAAAGATGAATAGAAAAAAGCCTAAAAATGATATATAATATACATTCATCTATTTTAATAGATTAATACACTAATTATGTTTAACAAAAATAAACAACATAACTTTTTAAAACATACAATTTATATCAGATTGATCTATTCTAAGATAGAAAAAACAAGAATTTTAAGATTAAGTAAATTGTAAATGCAGAACACGATAAAAGTTGATTAAATTTGAAAACTACTTCGCATTATTGATACTTTAATTTATTTATTTTTTGTATTTTTTAATTTTTTATTTATGACTTGCATAAACTTTCATTTAAATTAATGATTAAATTCAATCAATTTAATAAAAATAATAATAATTTGCGAAAATAATCAAAAAATATTTCATAATTTTATGAATTGCAAAAACTTTAAATTAATTTAATACTTTAATTCAATAAAAAATATTAATAATTTGATAAAATAGAATAATAATAATTTCAAATAACGTAATTATTAATAAAGCTTATTCAAAATTTTTATCGAATATTATTGTACTGTAATGAAGCTCGTGTCATTTTACAATTTCTACATTTCGGGCTTAAAGCTCACATTTGTTAGCAGATTATGGCTAATTAAGGCGTTGCAACTCAGTGCAGGTTGCAAGTGTTGCAACAATGCCAAAAACAACAGTAAATAAAACCCTTTGAAGGATTTTGCTTCATTTGCGTGCACACAGCAACAGAGCTTTGCCAGATTAGAGCCATTACCAACCAGACCAGTCTGGGCTGGGCGGGGCGGTGCGGTTGCGGGGCAGATGCAAAGTGTTGGCCACGTTGACTGTTTGGCATTGGTGCTAAAGCTACAGATAATTAGCGTTAGCTCAGTGCAAGATACAGCATAATGGCTGTCAGTTGAGTGGCTTTTACGCGCCGCTAAGTGTGCAGCATAAAAAGATGAAAACTAATTTAATTGCCATGAAAGTGCAGAAAATGCATATGTGATAGCTGTGTGTGTTTCTGTGTGTGTGTGTGTGTGGCTGGCCAAAGCATTTCAATGGTTAACAAGAATGAAATGCATACGTAAATATATGCAAATATCATTTATTCTCATTTATTTTCATTTGTGAAGTGATGTGTAAATAATTAATTAAAGTTGCATCATTTACCGATCCACAAATATTTGCCTTGGCCACAAAGTACAAAATGTATATATTGGTTTTATAAAGTCTGCTGTGGATAGTTACGAATGACAGCAGCAAAGGTAAATGTAACACATTTCTCTCTTCTCTGACAATTGTGAAATTCTCATACATCATTATGTTGGTTGGCTTGTGAATGCAAATGATTACGGAAATATTTCAACAGATAAACAGTTGAATTAAATGCAAGTTGACTGTCACTCATTTGAATTGGGCAAACACAAATGCACACAAATTCAACTGCCATACTCAAGGCGGCACGACCTTTTTCATGTTATTCTTTTCCGCCCGAAAGGAGATTCGTGAAGCGGCCGGCAGGGAAGGGGGTAGATGGAGTTAAGCTACCGTCAGCAAGCACTGTTGCCGTGGCAGTCAGTGACATATGTCTTGCTGCTGGCTGGATGGCTGGCTGGCTGGCTGGCTGGCTGGCCGGGTCAGGCGGGTGCTGGCAATAAGTAATTCATTACTTTAGTCATGCATTGTCATGCAATGTTGGCCACGCTTTTTCACGATATTTGCATTGCTGGCGTTTGTATTTTTATGGCTGCATACATACGTATGCGACATATGCAACGTCTATGGCTGCATGTCAAGCTCAAGCTGAGAACGGCGAAGCTGTTGCAATTTGTATGCAAAATTGTTTTACAAATTGAGCAAGAAAGATGGCGTAAGCAGAATGCACACAACATTCTACAACCATACCGACTCCTAACTACTGCACAAACTCTCACTCGAAACGAAATGGAGGCAAACAAGCGGCACGACGCTCTTGCTCTTGCCCAGCTCCAGCCTCAGCACGTTGACTATCAAGAATTCACATACGACACTCGCATCACGCTTGTTTTTCTTTTCTCAGTCATGCTGTAAGTATGCGTTTGATATGGGGTATGTGAGGCTTGAGCAGGCATGGGAAAGGGAATTTAAGAGGTGCCCAAGTCAATGCCTGATAAATCATTTATAGGTTAAAGCTGGTTAAATATAAATGAAATATAAATAAAAATTTGTCGAAATAGACTAAGATTTTTTTATAGTAGTATATATTTATTTATATTTTTTTATTATATTTTTATTTATTTTAATTAAAGAATATATATAACTCGATAAAGTTATTTATATTTATTTGTGTTTATCATTTTTTTGGATTAATATGGTTAAATATAAATAAAATACAAATAAAAGAATATCAAATATGTATGTATTTTTTTATAATAGATGATAGAAATTTATTCTTTTGTTTTTTTTTTTTATTATTATTTTATTATAGTTTACTTATTTAATTTTATACTTTTTTTTAATTTAGCTAATATAAAATAATAATTAATAAAAAAGTATAACCCAAAAAGTTACTTACTTATTTTTATACTTTTTTAGATTTACTTAATAATAATTAATAATAATTTATTTAAACTTATCCATTTAAATTTTGTATATTTTTATTTTATACTTTTTTTTTTAATTTAGCTAATATAAATTAATAAAAAATTCTTAAAACTTATCTATTCAAGACTCCAAGCTAAAGCTTACATAATAAATTTACAAAAGATTTCTATTTCCTATCCATCTCCATTCGACTTTAAATGACTTCTCACAGGATATCGTCCTAGTCGTTCACTTCCTCTAGTGGCATTTTCTTTTAGTTTTCTGTTGCCTTTCTATAAATTTTTGAATTTTCAGCATTTTCCTTTTGCCAGCAAACACATGACATACTTTTGCACAGACGTGTGTGCTTAAATGCTGTCATTGTCTGACAGTTATATACACACACATACTCACACACACATACACACACGCAGTCACCCGCCCATGACACAAAGCATTTTTTTGCAACTTTCGTTTTGCATGCATAAATAAAACAATAATAATAAAAAAATGGAAGAGATCTCTTTCAATGGACACTGTGTAATTCCAATATTTACATGATTAATTGAGTTTATTTTTAATTTATAACAAACAAAAGCCAAACTGATTACAAGTCCCCATACCGCGCTATGCATTCATTATGAGTAAGTTTAAATAAAACAAGATTAATTGAGTTTTAACCCACAGCCCATTGGGACGAACCATAAAATGAATCTATTGTTTAGCGCAGCGTATTGAGCACCTTTTTTCTGCTTGACTCTCTCACTCTCTCTCACTCTCTCTCTCTCTCTCTCTCTCTCTCTCTCTCTTTGTGTGTGTGCGTGTGTATTACAAAATCATTAAGCTTTTGTGTTCCCTCAAGTGGATCCACTCTCAGCTCAACTTGCAGCTAGTTTGGCAAGTTTCTGTTCGGTTATCTTGAAAAGTTTATAAGCCGATGACTTTCTGTACTGATCCACTTTTAAATGGTAACAGGTGTTGGCTTCAACAAATATACATTTATATAAGTATGTATATATATATATATATATATATACATAAATCCCATGCGCAGGCTTATAGAGTGCGGCACAAAGTTTGACGAGATATAAGCGCTCGTAAGTATGCTACACTTTTTATCCATTTGTAAACATACAAATTTAAGGCGAAAATCGTGAAATTTTGTTGGCCATTGAAATTTTGTTCATTGACAGCTTTTTACTGCAGTTCCATTTGAATGTAACTTTTTCAGATTTTTATATGAAAACGCCGTATGAATGCTATTAACTCTTTTTTTTTTTTTGTTCGTGTATCTCAGCATTGATATGATGACAGTCAAACGTATTCATACAGCATTAAAGTTCTGTCATTGATTTTACATTTCCAAGTCATTTTTTCAGCTTTGATATGACTGATATAGAGCAGGGTATAATGGCTATATGAAAATATATTAAGCCGGCAGAGCAAGGCATGGCAGATACCATAAAGTTTATATATATTTGATAAGGATGACAAGCTGAGATATATTCATCTGTTTGTCAATTCTTCCATCCATCTATGCTATACTTTTACTTTAAATTCGTACTTAAGATGAATATATATAAATATGAATGTCCTTATCAAGAAAGTTTAATTTATTAAGAGTTGAACTCTTAAAAAATGATAGAATAATAAAGTGTAATAATAAGTATATATTATTATAATATAATGTATATATATATATATATATATATATATATATATACTGCAGCACAAGCTCAGTGCCTATTTCAGAGTATCTGCTAGTCGAGCAGTCTCCATTAGATAAAATATTTATTTGCTTACGGTTTTCACTCGCTGCATGAATTGTCAGTATTTTTTTAATAGAGTATCTCAGTTTGCCTTTAGACCATTTGAAGTTGGAGTTGCGCATACAATTTAATTGCAATAAATAAATCAATTTCAATTAAGTGAATAGCAAAAAATGTATATTGAATGCATATATATATATATATTTATCAATTCGTATTTATTTCAATATTTGCATTAAGCGCAATTCAATTTTGCAGCTTTTGTGACTCGGCAGAGCTGTAAGTACAAGTTTGAACATTTTATCAGCAATGTCGCAGCTGAAATTTGTGTGCCAGACTTTTGGCTACTTTGAAATTTGAATTGTTCCAGAGCTCAATTTTCAAGTTTGCCCGCATGTGCTTCATTTGTTTGTTGCCCAGAGTCCACTCGACGACGACAACTTTGTGCTGCGTGCTGAATGCCGCATGCCGCATGCCGCATTCCGCATGCCGCATGCCGCATGGCGCATGGCTCGGTTTTGGGCTGTGAGTTAAGGTGATGGTGAAGTGGGAATCGTCTATTGAGGGAACTTTTTGAAAAGTGGAATTGCATTTGCTCTGCTTGAGAAACTATTATAACTTTTGCCATGCCGCCAAGCAAGAGTTTCAGTTCATCCAACTATGAAAGTACTTTATGTGCGCTAACAAAAATATTTCTTTTATTGAGTTTCGCCTTCTGCGTCATTCGATTTTAGGCTGTGCCGCACATCCGCCGCTTCTGCCAACCACTTGAATGCAGCACAAAAGTTTTCAGCTCAAAGCAAAGCGAATAGCTGCCGCCAAGTAGCTGCTGCCACAATTGATACCCGGCCCATTGTTAACAGTCCGGACACAAAGGCTCAGACACAGCTGGAAATGAAAATGGAAATGGAGATGGAGATGGAGAGTCTGTGTAGTCCGTGTTATATGATACACAAGTGCTGTCAGGCTACTAAAAAATGCTTTTATTTACTTAGTTCCGTTCTATGCGAAATGGCCTACGAATGCCTGCTGCAATATAACAAAGTTATGAGCAATTTCAGGCACTCTTTTAAGTCTAAAATATACAGCTTAAGATCAAATTGAAATTTAACAATAATATCTTTCTTGTAGCTAAGTGACTAGCTTTTGTTCATTTCTATTCTCAAAGTGAAATGATATCCAACTGATGAATAGGTATGCTGGAATAGTTATATCTAGCTGTCTCTCGTCAAATATTAGCTTATATTCACATATATTTTTAATGCAAGTTTCGTTGCAGAAACCTTTAAACAATTAAATAAATTTATATATAATATACAATTATAGATTTATATATATGTATATATATAATTTTTAGTATCAGCTAGCCAATTATCATATATGTTAACAACAGTTTTTATAAACAATTGTAAACGCATTCTATATCAATATCATAACTCTCTCTCTCTTTCTCTGCACATTTACAGCAAAAAAAAAAGTCATTACACCTATAATAATAAAAAAAATGCCACCTGCATGACATTTTCCAATTTTTTGCATACAAATAACCTGCATAATTATATGCCGCAGTACAGCTGAATAATTTAGCGTCATTTTTTCCATAAATGAAAATTTGTTGAAAGAAGAAAAATTTAATAAACACAATACAAATTCATTTGTATTAAAGCAAATTTTTAATACGTTTTACATTTAAATATGATAATTTGGCCCATATAGCTAAATTCAATAAAATGAACAACAATTATTATTCTTTTTATTATTATTAATTGTTGTTTATTTGTTATATAAAAAAACATGATAAGCTCAAAATATACTTTGAATTAATTTAAAGTCAAATAAAATTAAATTTATTAGTTATTTATTTCCAGCAAAGAGAATAATGTTTGACATTTGATTCAAAATTTCTACTTCAAAGTTAAATCTCAAAAATCAGCTGTTAAAGGCCAAAAATTTCTAATTCACTTGGTTTCAGCTCTGTCAGTTTGTCAGCTGTCAGTTTTGAGGTAGGTCAAACAGAAGGTAAGATTTCAAGTATAAGAAAATTAAAGTTAAGGCAAAATGAAGTAAATTTTCAATTAAATAAATTCTAAGAACTTTGATGTAGAACAAACTAATATTAATATTCAACTAAAGATTATTATGTAAAATAATAAATAATAAGAGGATGAAATTAAGCTAAATTCTTTTCTATAAAATAAATAAATTAATAAATAATTAATAAAATGAAAATGTGTTGTTTTTTATTATTTTAGAGGAGAAAAATAAATATAAAAAAATAAATAAAAATAATAATAAATAGTATGAAAGTAAGGGTTTATATAGACAAATTTTTGTTCCTCCACTTTTCTGATTTTCAATTCATAGCCATTGAATGGGATGAAGCATATAAATATGAACAGAATGAACACATAATTGTTGTAGCTAACAAAAAATTAAATCTTAGAACACTTTTAAAATAAGATAAATATAAGTCTGAAACATTATAAATATGAGTAATACGCCAGTATAAATCAATTTCAATTTAAGCATGACTCTGCTTGTTTGGCATATTTCGAACTAGATTTTCAAACATTAAATTGAGCTAACTGTTAAGAATCCCTACGGTTCAGTTGTAACCATACAATCATTATCCCTATCCAATTACTATATTATATTATACAAAATTTCTGCTTCACATATTCAGTTGCTGTCAGTTAATCTGTCTGTCATACAGTTTGTCAGCACAAATCCTTTTTTCACACACATTAAACAATGCGCGTAATAAATTTTTTTGGAATAATATTTTTAACAGTTTCCATTTACGCTAAAAAAAATTTTACAAATTTCAAATTCAAATCCAATTAAGTCAATTGTTTTATGGTGCATATTTTGAACATACAACAAAAATTACAACAATAAAAATTTGATTTATAAACAAAACATATTAACAAAGTTTTTTTTTTTTTTTTGGTTTTCCTCTAACGTGGTTGAATTATGTAAAATATGTATATGTGAAATAGGCAAATTATCGCTTTAAAATTTATAGAACTAACCGCACAGTGGGGCGACATAGTTTGTAAAAACTCTCGCACACACACACACACACACACACCAGCAACAGCACACAAACGAGCCACAGAGTGTGGCATATGCTTGCCGCAGCGGCAGCAGTTGTTGTTGTTATTGTTATTGTTGTTAGTTGTAGCATTGTTGTTTTCTGGTGCTGCTG
This sequence comes from Drosophila stalkeri, assembly GCA_035047405.1. Lineage (NCBI taxonomy): Eukaryota > Metazoa > Arthropoda > Insecta > Diptera > Drosophilidae > Drosophila > Drosophila stalkeri. Next base: position 13,891,149 of record JAWNPR010000039.1, read on the forward strand.
CTGCTTCTTTTTCTCTGTTTTTATATTTTTTGGGTTAGCTGCTGTTGTTTGTTGCGCTAGTTTTGCGGTCGCGCTTTGTTTTACATCAGACAATGCAACAACAGCAAAAACCTTTGCAAAATTGTTGCTAACATCGAGAGTGGCTGCCAGAATGCAATGGATGTAGTATGATGTTCGGGTAGGGTCTTGCAACAAAAAACTGCATTACTATGCAATGCCAACGACAGTAGCAGCCAAGTTTTAATTACGTAAAATATTTTTGCGTGCACCCGCTCTAATCAACTTAAAAGCCAGCAACAGCAACAGCAGCAACAGCAACAGCAGCAGCAGCAACAGCAGCATTAGCCCAAAACTGCAATTCGGCAACAACGTTCAAAGGATTGTTGCAACTGCAGCGTGCTCTGCTGCAAGTTTGTGCGCCACTTCACAGGCCCTTAAAAACGTTGCAGCAAGCGCAGCGCAGCATCTAATAATTGCAACATTCGCTTGGCCGTCAGTTAGTCAACATGGTCGACTGTCAGACAGATGTTGTTGCTGCTGTTGTTGTTGCTGTTGTTGCTGCTGTTGTTGCTGGTCTTGTGTAATTACTTGGTGAGCAGCATACGCAAAATGGTTGATCTGCCAGTTGCCGAAGCGACAAAACCTTGCAGTAGCAACAACAACAACAACAGCAACAGTAGCAACAACAACAATAACAACAACAGTAGCAGCAACAGCAACAACATCCGCTCTAACAATTACAGACTACTGGCAGAGCTCTCTAAGTGCTTTCTGACATGCCACTATGTGGCCCTCAACTGTATCTAACCATGGGTGTGTGTGTGTGGCTGTGTAGGTGTGAACAACATTTATTAACATGCGCTGCGTGTGTGTTATATGTGTATGTGTGTGTGTGTGTAAGTGTGTGCGTGTGCTTTCTGTGTAAAAGCAATTTAGTTTACTGCTGCAGCAACGTAAACGTTGCCCGGCGGCTTTTAGCTGATTCATGGCTAAACGTTCTACATGAGTATGTATGTGTGTGTCCCTTTGTGTATGCATGTGCGTGTGTGTGTGTTGGTGTACGGCAAACAGTGCGTATGATTGATATCTGTCCAACAAATGTGCACAATAACACTAGCTGAAAGTATACTACTTAAGCATTAGAGCCGTTGGGTTTATGTATATTATTTATAATATTAATATAAGGTATAAAATATTCTTTATACTAAATTATAGCGTATTAAATATATAAATTATATATGCTTTATTGTATATATTTTATATATATATTTAAAGTACAAATTTTAAATATTCATATAAAATATAAAATATTATTTATAATATATGATATATACATAAAGTGAAGATTTTATATTTTATATTTCAAGCAAAAATATTGAGCAATTTTACTGTATTGAAACTTAATGCTTTATGTAGATTATTTTTAGTATAAATTACATAAATTATTTAATACTTTAAAAATAATGGGATGAATGTAAATAAACCATAACATATATACATATTATATAATAATTATAATTTAATAAACAATATACATATATTAATAATTATTATTGTTTGCTTCTTTAAAATTAATTAAAAATGTTGAATTTATTATTATATTGAAACTTGCAAAATATAATTTATATTTAACATTAAAACTTAAAAAATATATTAATAATAATAAATATTATTATAAATAAAATATTATAAATTTTATATAAATATAATTTTATTAATATTATTTTTATCTTATAAATTTTTTTTTTTTTATGTACTTATAATCAAAGCTAATGTTCAATTTCAAATTTAAGCTTTTTATCAACAAGGAAAAATTGAAAAATAACTAAAATCAACCGCACATGTATTTGATCAAATACAACACAAATTTCACAATTAGTATTTTTACAAAAAGAAAATTTAATTTAAAATGCTAAGTAACTGTTCTCCATATCGAAATTATATCTTCCAAGCTAAATTTTAGCTCTTAGCTATTTTTTTTTTTTTAATTTCAGCACTTTATCAGATAAATATAATTTTCAATTGCAATTTTTACATACATTTCTAGCTCAACTCCATATAAATCAGATAATTCACATTTTCAGCTCGTCTAAAGCTTAAATACAATTCGATTTCAAAGCTAACAAGTAAAATTTTGTGGCCAACTAACACTATGCAAACTGCCCATTATCAGGTAAAGTCAAGTGGATGCGTAAGTGTGTGTGCTTGTGTGTGTGTGGTTGCGTAGTTAAGTGTAGGCGGAACAAAGTAGATACAAGTAATAGATAAGCAGACATGTCTACATAAATCACCTAAGCGACCTGAGCAAGTGAAAGATACAACTGGACCGCATATTGGTTGGCCAACCAGGCAACCAGATAGCCAGCTAGCCAGCTAGCCGGGGTTGATTTTGTGCTGATGTTTTGGGCCAGAAACTGTTAATCAACTGCAAACATGACTTGCGCAAATTATGCAAGCGCACAAGCCTATGGCCAGAGGCCTCTCAATTGTGGGCCTCCAGGCAGGATGTGAGCATTGTATTGAATATTTGCCAACTGGCAGTTAATGAAAATCGCTGGTGGCTTTGCGGCTGTCATGTATAATGCTAGGTCAAAGAGCAATCAATCAATATTATATTGCATGTTTTTTTCTTCTCCCCCTCAGCATGATGCGATTTCAATCAAACTCAATTGCCGCAAATTGCGGCACACATCAAAGTGAATGCAATTATGTGAAAATTGCATTTTATTTGATTTTCGATTTAAACCAGAAAATTGGCTTATGCAAATTTATGATAGTCAATTACATAAATTCAAAATTGATGCAATGCCAAACATCTTTTAGCTAAATGAAGCCCTGACACTTGACTGCAAATGCATCAAATCATTTTATTAGGCTAGAATATTTTGTTTACATATTCGATCTAGGAGCTTCGAGACAGACTTTATTGACTTGGCTGCTTATTAATAATATGTAAACTTTAGAGCGATGACCAAGCCTTCAACTACGTGAGCCATTATACATATTTGGGTAATAGATATTGACTCAAATATACCGATACTCGCTTCACTTAGTCCTCAAAATACCATTCTCTCCTCCTTTTTCTCTCTCACATCTTCTTTTTCTAAATGCTATTCTCTCCCTTTTTCTCTCTCGCATTTAATTCCATTGCATTCCCACTGCTTTTATGTGCCTTTTTTTTATTATTATATTTCTGTGTTTCTTTTTCTCTATCTATCCGTCTCTCTTACCTGATAGTCTATATCACTTTTCATATGTATTGCTCTGTCTGTATCCTTATATCACTCTCTCATTTGTTTCTCACTGTCTGCCTTTCTTTCTATGCCTCTCGCTCACTCTGTCTCTCTACTATCTAATTCAAGATCTCTCTCTCTCTTACTCTATCTATCTATCTATCTAACTATCTATCTAACTATCTATCTAACTATCTATCTATCTATCCATCTATCTATCTATCTATCTATCTATCTATTTATCTATCTATCTATCTATCTTTCTCTCTCTTTCACTCCCCACTCTTTATCTATCTATCATCAATCTGTCTCTCTATATCTCCCTCTCTATCTCTCACTGCTCTCACTCTCTCTACATCTCCCCTCCTCTCTCTCTCTATCTCCATCTCCCCCTCTCTCTCTCTCTCTCTCTCTCTCTCTCTCTCTCATCCGCTCTCTCTCACATCTCTCAGACTAGAAAGTTCTAATTAAATACCAGCTCACTTGGTGATATGCTAGCAATGAATGCTTCATTCTAATGCGCTTACATTTCCTATATGTAATTTTCATGCATTTTGATTTCCTTACATATAATTATAAAATAATGCCCAGCTGACTTATCAGGCAAAACCGCATAATATATTCCACTGCATTTGTATTATATAAAAGTTAATTAGCTTAAAAGTTAAAGTTCTAAATGAAAATATTAATAATTATGCGCTTCAGCTATTGATACGCATATCTCTACATTGGCAATGGGAAGCTTATTACAGCCACGCAGTCGTTGGGTTCTGTTTTATATGTCTCGCAGATTTTGTAATTTTGTTTTCAATTATCAAAAATAATGTTGCCCCGTTGCAGTTGGTGCTGTTGGTGAGGAGGCACGAGTCGAACATAATTATGCATTTGCGGAAAATACATTTCAAATTGCAATCGCGCTCCATTTACAATTAATATTGCCAACATTTCGATGGCATTTGGGGTATTTCGAAGAGCGTGCGCCACCTACGTAATTGCCAAATATTTGTCTGTTAGTAAAATAATCAACGTACTGGGCGGTATTTTAAATAGACTGATGAAGTGCACTTAAGGGGCGAAGAGAGCTAGAGTATAAATATATAGTTTGATATTTTAAATAACGAATGCGGTATGCTATGCCATCCGCTAATTGAAGTGTCAGTTCGACTCACGTTGCGTATACGCAATGCTCATTCACCGTTATCATTGAAATGGGTTAAGAGAGGTAATATTGAAATGGCTTAGTTGGTATGAGTTGTAATGGAATCAGGTGCACTCTCATACAGGCAGCAAAATGTTTCATTAAATATCGAATCCATTCGCTTTGCCAACTCCATGCAAATAATTGTAATTAAATTGCATTTGAAAATATGGCTGCCATTTCGATTTTTCGTACAGCATATAAATATTTGTCACTCGCGTTGCGCATCTGTAATCTAAATAAACACATTTAAATATTCGTTGCTTGTTGTGACAGTGATTAATGTTTAGCGAATGTATTGCCTTTCAAATATTTATGCGCCGCATACGCATTTGTCTCTAAACAACAATGCGTAATTTACAACGAATGTCATTGCATTAAGTATACGCAACGTTGAACAGCATTTGTTTGATACAAACATAAACAGTACATTGACTCGTTTTTGGTCAATATTGGGGCTGAATTGTAGCCACCTTTTTGTTGATTTGCATTTTGTCTGCATTTCAAATGCAATTTGCAATTTGGAGACCCATCTAGTAGCTAGCAATTGCCTATGGGCAACTAATTGTCGCTTTCGCATGCAAAGCCTAATTGCCAGTTGCTTTGAGCTGTCAGTCAAACAATTTTGGCAACTTCTCTCATACATAAATTCGAGCTACTAATTCTAGCTTGCATCTTTGCAATGCCCTCAGCTGTCACAACTGATGAATTTTGAGCTGATTTTGAGCGATGAGTTCACGAAATATGAGCTACAAACGAAACTTTTGGAAATTATTTAATGTGAAGTTTGTGGTAGGCAAATTTAATTTTGAATATATTATTTTCATTAATTCTTCATGCACTTTGTTGTAAATATTAAATAAACTTAAGTTTTAACTTAATTATATGTGTTTATTTTCATTTATTTTTCAAGTATTTTTTTTTTGTAATAAATATGTTTCTACTTTAATTTTAAATATATTATTTTCATTTATATATTATGTATTTGGTTGTGAATATTAAATAAACTTAAATTTTCAGTGAATTATTACATGTAATTATTTTCTTTAATTTTTTTTATTAAATAATAAATTAATTTTTATTTATAATTAATATTTGTTTGCTAATAGCTTAATTGTTTCATTTTCACTTTATCTTTATTTTAGTTTTATATTTCACTTTATGTATTATATTTTATATTATATATTTAATAGTACTTTGTAATATATTTTAATTTAATATTTAATATTTTCTTTTATTTTTATTATTTTCATTTATTTGAAAATAAAATTGAAATTTGTTGAACTGTCCAACTCTATCGAAAGGCATAAATATGATATACAATTTTTCAATATTTGCAAATAGAACTTTATAAAAAGAAATTTATAAAATTTATTGACTTATTGTTTACATCGACATCAAACAATAATTTTTTGGTCATATTTAGTCTATAAATATTCAGGGAAAAAAGTTCATGTGATTTATTTATGTATTTATGTGCGTCAATTCAAATTGAGTCATACAAACGAAAGCTAATAATTGAGTTTTTTCTATTCGTTGTTTGCATTCTCCATCTCCCTCTCAGTCTCTGTCTCTTTCTATCTCTCTGTCTCACTTGATTATTTATTGCTCTTTTAAGGCTATAAATGAGTACATTTATCATTCATCTGCTGCTCTTTTCCATTTTTGTTTTGTTTTTCTGTACTTTTTTTTTATTTATTTATTTTTTTTTTTTTTGTTCTTTCCTTATTTAGTTTTTCTCTTTGGCAGTTGGCCCAGTTGAATTTGCTTAGATTTATCTTGATATAAAAGTACTTGAATTGCCATGCCCGACCAATTTGTCTCGTTCATTTGATGCATGTCGCAGTGGTTTCTGGAATATCTAGCATTAAATTTTTGTTTGCTGTGTGCACACAAACTGTACACAAAATAATTCCTTTTACCAACGATTTCAGTGCGGAGAGTACTCTGTGGCAAGTGCCAAGTGGCAAGTGGCAAGTGGCGTTAGGCAAGCGTCGAAGCTGCCAAAGACAGCATCGCACTTGGACCAAACAAACTTGTTTACACATTTTTGGTTGCTCAATTTCTAATGTCAACAGGCAAGCCAACAACACACCAGACAGCACACGTACACACACACACACACACACACACACACACACTCACATATACCCTTGCCAGCAAAAGTTGTTTGTCCTTGTTGTCCTTGGATAGTTGCTGACATAACTGGCGCAGCTCCTCTGCATTCATGGCCACACTCAAGCCGAACGAGTTGGCAACGCTGTTGCTAAACATTTTTTATTGAAAATGGAACGAAAGCTAAGGTATATTGGATTCGAACAAGCCTATGTAACAGAGGCAGTCATACATTCTTATGTTTGCTATGAGAAATTCCCTCCTAGCTATACTCTGCTGTTCATTAGGTCTCTGCATTGTAGAAAACAAATATACTCTCTTCAATAATTGAAGGAGCATCAAATCTAATTGCCTGATGTTTATGTACTCTGCTCTCTGATGATACAGATGATTGTAATGAACATGATGCAGATGATGATAATGTGCTTTCAATAACAAACTGGGTTCCGTTTTAGTGATTTAATCTTGCTGCCTAGTTTGTGTTGATTTGACTACTCTGGCTTATACATTGTCTACAGTTTGTACATAGAATAGTTTAATAATTAAATGTTTCCGACATCTGAAAAAGCTACTGAAGTTTATTTATAACATTTTTTTTTTGTTGCATTTAAAATAAAACTTTCTAAATTAATAGTAAAATTTTATAAAATTTTAACTAATCGTAGACAATATTTGAATTAATAAAAATAAATAAAAAAATAAAATTTAAAAAAATTTAAACTAATCGTAGACAATATTTGAATTAAAAAAATTAAAAATATAATAAAAAATAAATTATAATTTTTAAAAGTTTTATCACTATTTTTTGGTCTTCCTTTGCAATATTTACAGAGAAATATTTTATGTATATTAACTTATTATTTAATTATTATAAATATTATTATATTAAATACGTTATATACCATAGTATTATATATATATTATATTATATTATTTTAAACAGATTTCCAGCTCTCTTTTTTTTTTAGATAAATATTTTATATATTAAAATATTATTTAATTATTATAAATATTATTATATATTTAATTATTGTATATATTATATTATTTTACATATATTTCAATATCTGTCCCATCTCATCTCTTATAGTCGACTACGCCTAGCTGGAGTAAACTTGTCTTCCCTGTTTGTTTTTCACAGTTTTCAAAATATATTTTTTTTTTATTTTTGGGCTGTGGCTTTCTTTGCTTAACGACAATTTCTTTGACGTTGGAGCATAAAATTTAGCAAGAAAAAAAAATTGTTTGTGCATGAAATTTTCCATGGTTTTTACTTTTATGCAAGTCCAATGGACTATAAATTTTTTGAATAATTTAATGAGCACACTCAATTGGCATGTTCGATTCAATTCAATTCTTCAAATCATTCATTCTCCATTTGCTTTAATCAAGCATTTCCATATCAGATTTCTCAACTTTCGCTTACAGGTTTAATTTTTCAATTTCCCAGCCATGGGCGTATGCAAATGAGCTGCATAGCTTCCGCTCGATTTTTATGGCCTGCTGTGGGGCTAATCCATTGCAATGATGACGTTTAGTGGCCCGAACGACAGTTGTTAAATTTGTATGTGCCATAAAAAGGCTCCACCCAAGGCTTGCTTTCTCCCTCTCTCTGTCTCTCTCTCTTACACACTCTGTCGCTCTCTGTCTCTCTCTCTCTGTGTGTTCTCTTTGCTTTCGCTCTAGCTAGCCAGCTATAGAGATAGCTTCTTAGCTATTCCTTCATGAAAGTCTGTGCTAATTTTAGCTTAATTCCATTTTGAACAGAATTTTGTTTTACATTTTTTTTTTCAGCTGGTTTTTATGACCCGCAATTTGCCAGATTTGCTTGCATCTTCGCAGTAAGTGTGTGTGTGTGTGTGTGTGTGTGTGTTTGGCTTGCATTAATATGGAAATTTCAGTGCGTGAGTCTGTCTTTAGCTATTTCATTCAATTAGAGTGTGGAGCATGACCTGCCTTTTATGCCCTATCGTATTTGCTTATGCCTTGGCTTATTTCAAATTATGTTTGGCTATGCGGAAATTTTTGGACAAAGCCCAAGGCACATCAATTTTAATCATGGCCATTGGAACGTGCTTTGCATGCGCAAATAGTAATTGCCTACAAGGACACACACACACACACACAGAAACACTCGAAAACATGATGGGCTGGGGTAGGTCGCAACAGCATATCAGGCGGCAAACTTTACAGCCACGCACAACACTTGGCCAAAAGAGTCAAAAGGCGACGCAGTAAATCAAAGCTAAGCCCAGGACGTTGATGGCCAGTCAGTGTCATTTAAACGTACACTTGGCGCCTCTCAAACACACACACACACACCAATATACACATAGAGCCAAGTCCAGACACCTTCTATTGCAGCTGCATGCGAACTTTGAACTTACAGCACTGGGCAGCTTAACCCGTTTAATGCCCTTATCTGCTTTCGCATTTCACTTGAATGCATTTGCAAAGCTTGGCTCGAGTTTTGCGCATTTCGCCAGGCCTTGACTTGAGTTTGCTTTCGGCTTTGGCACTGCCTTTTGGCATCTAATGCAGCTTTAGCTGGCCCAGGCCGACAGTCAGGCTCGGCTGGCTCGGCCAGCACTCCAGAGCTGTTTCTATAAATCCCTTGTCTATATAAGCTGGCTAAAGGCTTTTGGTCAGCTTGCCTATTTGACCGCTGCAAAGGTCCAATCGATGACGTGCTTTAAGCTTTCAGTACACAATACATAAAACGCCTCTGATGCCATTGCCTTTGGCTTTAAGAGAAAAAAGAAAAGAGCTCACGCCACTCTTTGTTCCTTTGCCCGTCGCAATTTGTCGAGTCATTCTATACTATTTCATTTCAACACGCTCACTACTCAAATTTGTCATTAGGCATCGCTCAGCCCGGCGGCGCCATTGCTCCATTACCTTACTATGACTTCCTGGACTAAAAACTTGCTGGTTCGTTGCCTTTGAACAATGCGCTGGCAGCTAATCCTTTCGGGTTATTATATAGCTGCAACATAGTTATGGTTTTCCCTGACGAACTTTCCGACTCCAGACCCGCTGCCATTCGTTAAGCCGCTTACCGTCTGCTTACCGCTCGCTCGCAGCGAGCAGCTCAGTTTCAGCAATTGACTCTTTTGTGCACACTTTAAGATTTATTGTTTGTCCAGGCTTTTGACATTGACATTTCAAATGAAAACTTATATACATAGATGGTTTTGCCTTTATTATTTATATGGCTAATGCAATATATGACAAGCAGCTTAACGCACAAGTTCCTTTGTCTAATAATCAGCTTGGGAGCAATAAAACTTTATCAAAATAACTCATACGCCACATAAAACGACGCATTTTCATCGAACTTGCTGTGATGCCAGTTACAATTTTCTTTTTCCAAGAAAACAGAGCTCGAAGTGAATTATTTCTCGTTACTATAACAAAGCAAGAGTCGTAGTTGTATAATAGTCAATAGCATAACAGTTCCTAGAACATATTTATGCATATATTTTCATATATGTCTATCAGTAAAAGTCGTGGAACTATATGTATAGCTGTCAGTCAAGTTATGAAGCTATTATATTATCATGAATTCTGATTCATACCAGCTTTGATATTATGAATCCGAGCACAAAGCATCAATCATCATCAAACAAACATAATCAATCAAGCAAGCATCTAGGCTTATGTATGTATATATAGTTTAGTTATTTGTGTATATATATGTATATGTAATTTTATATGTATAAGAATATGTATATGTGTATTTGAATGTATCCCAAGTATATTTATATTAAAATTTTAATAAAAGAGAATTTACCTTAGCTGTTTTTTTTTTTGTGTTCAACATTTTAATCAAGTTGAGTATATTATAGTTTATTTTAGATTATTTTATTTTTATTATTTATTATTATAATATTTATTATTTTTATTTATTTATTTTAATATTATTTATTTTATTATTCTTATTTTTTAATATTTTTCTTTTTTAGTCATTTTTTTTTTTTTTTTTTTTTTGTATTCACATTAAATAGACAATATTTTTGACAATTTTTTACATTTTCTTTATTAATAAATATTTTAAAAATATATTTTTATATCGTAAGTTCGTATTCATTTGTATATTTTTCTTTATATATTTTTGACAATTTTTTACATTTTCATTTTTAATAAATATATGAAAAATATATTTCTATATTACCAGTCTGTATTTATTTGTTCTCTTTTACCCTTTGACACATTTTAATAATGTCTCTTTTGCCATTACAAAGCTGGCAGCACAGTAAACCATATACACTCCCCACACACATACACACACACTCCACACACACACACACACAGCACAGCACACTCATACACACATAAATATTTATTTTAACCGCTGACAGCATTGAATTTGGCAATATGTCAGAATGCGGTTTTCTGGCCAGTAAACTTTACCTAAAAGTTCAAAGAGCTGCTGCGCTGCATAAATAAGTTGCGAAAGGCGGAACGCTTCAAAAATGGGCGTGCGAATGCCCTATCGCCTTCCGCTCGCGTCGCCCACAAAGTTGTGCGCCAAGTAAACATGTGTTGTAATGAGTTATTGCTTTCTTTGCGCGCTTCACTCTGTCCTGGCCTGGCATGGCCTGGCTTGGCCTGGCTTGCTCTCTGCCCAACATCACGAAAATCAATAGCCGCCAAGCGTGGCTGCTGTTGCCAAGTTGAACTCGTTATTTTCCACAGTGCATGCCAATTGCATTGCACTTTGTTCCTGACTGTGTGTGTGTGTGTGAGTATTTTTTATGCGCCTGTACTAATCGTAGCATATCAGTTACGCAGCGCACGTTGCCATTTTGTCATGCGCGGCCATTTTTTTCCACTTTTGCGGCAGGTTGCATCTGCTTATTGCCACATAAATCCGGCAATATGCAAGCCAGAGCCACTGCAGTTACTCCTTTGTCTCTCTCACTCTGTCTCCCTCTCCCTCTGTGCACACTGTCAGAGAGTCACGTGTTTCATCTTTGCCGTAATATAAGTGCCAGACTTTTGTCTATGGAGCCAGCTGCATGAGCTATGCTGTCATTTAACGCCTTTTCGAACTTTTGAAGCGGCACAAAAAGTACCAAAAAACAATATACAAAATGGTTTCACTCATAAATTGTACGCTAAAAGAGGCCAACAATATGGCTATAGCTCAATACATCTCCTATATATATATATATATATTTATATGAATATCTATATATTTGAGTAAGACTTTGCACGTTTCGTGTGAAAAATCGTTTAAAATTCAATTTGCCAAAGTTGCCAAATGTGCGGGGCATTTGTCAAAAGCCAGCGTGGCACAGTGGAACAAAGTTGAATGAGAAATGGAGTAAAAATATAGCAAAGAATATATATGTAAAATGTACTTCAAGAAAATAAATGTTAAGAAACAGTTGGAAAAGTCTAATGTATTAATTATATAAAATTTTAATTGCTGAAAATGAGCGCAAAAGAATATATTTTAAAATAATGTGTAATTCAAAAGTAACTAACAATAATATATTTATATTTTTTTTGCTTTCTTTTTAATTCAAAAAATACTTATGAATGTCTCAAACTGCTGCTAAATATAGGTACATCCATCACTGGAATTGACTTGATTGGACATTGATCATTTATATATAATATATATTTTTGGTTTCTTTTTTTTGATTCGATTTCATAACTTCAATAGTTAATTAAATTAGATAATTAAAAAAAACGTTGTAAATCTTATAGTTGATATTAAAATAAATATTTTCAGTTTTATATATGTTTTTTATATTTTTTTTTTATTTTTATTATTTGTAAATGTAATTTGTGTAATTGTGTAAGTTTTTGAATTGTTTATATTTTTAATAATTATTTTATTTACTTAAAAGTTCGATATTTAAAATATTTTTAAATTTCAAAAATATATTAAATTCTATATACAAATACCCATTTAATTAAAAAACATAACCTAAATTCAATCAATTTTTTTTTTAAATATATTTTTTTAATAAAAATTTTATTAGCTGAAAAGTTACGTATTTAAAATATATAAACTTTAAAAAAAGAATTTAATTCTGTATACACCCAACACCCATTTGATTTAAAAACATAATCTAAATTTAAGATTTCAACTTTCATAAATCTTGCATGCTGAATTTCATATATTATTGATCGAGAGTAACAAGACCTAATTGAAATTTATACAGATCTGTCAATAAGCTTCATTCGACTGTAAATTTGCCGAGTATTTTTGACCACGCTTCCATCAAATTCTATTTACACTATACACAAACTAAATGCTATGAAAAATAAATGAAACATAGTAGTAACGCTTAGCCTAACACACACACACACATACGTAGACAGCCGCATGACAGACAGTCGCATAGATCAACGCGATGACGTCGACACGGAAGTTGCCTTAGCATTTCCGCTTGTCGCGCTGTCAGCTGCCGTTGCCGTATCATCATCATCACAGCCAAATGTCTCTAGCATTCATGGCATTCATGGCAACTACTACTTCTTCATCTTCATCATCATTATCAACATCATGCACATCATCATCATCATGGCCATTGTGCACATCATCATCGTTTGTCGCCGTCAACGTCGCCTGTTTGTCGCCTGTCAGCCGTTCACCCAGATGTCTAACGATTTGATGGCAAATGAGTTGCCAAAATAGTTGCGTTTTATGGTTAAATTTGTTGTAGGTAAATGAGTTTTCACAGTTATTTTGTTGTTGATTTTTATACCACGTACACAATAAAAGCGTGGGTAGCTTTGAACGCACTGAATATGCATGGCACGAATGTAAAATGAAATCGTTGATTTTATAGCGAAATTATTGAGTTTGAGTTTATGAAGTGAATGAAGTGTGAAGAAGATAAATAAATAAAATATAATTTGGGAAGTACATTTTTAAGGAAATTTATTTGAAAAGAATGTTTTTTTTTTTTTAAATAAATAAATAAAAATTCAAATAAATGAGTAGTTCTGAATATCTGTATAATCAAATAAGTATTAATATACATACATATATTACTTTTTTTTTTAAACATTCCTAAATACATTTATTTAATATATTGTATCATATACTATGTATATGATATTTTCTATTTTTAATAGAATATTAATTTAATATATTTATCAATATATCTAAATCAATATTAAGTAATCTATTTTATATTATATTGCATTATAATAATTTTATTATTATCTTAATGAATAAATAAATATTTCTTTAAATTATATACATAATACATAAATATATATTTACATAAATAATTCTAATATTTTTTTTATTATAATTTCTGTCTATTCTTTGATTAATTTATAGAGTATTTTGTAGTTTCCACACATATTTGGGTAACCGCTTTCGTTGTTGTTTTTTGGTTTTTGGCAATGTTTGTGCTATTTGTGCCGCATTTCGGCTGTTTTTCCACAACTTAATTTTCCGCACTTTTGTTTGGCGTTTTTGGAAAAAACATTTGCATACTATATCCCTGGCTGACGGTCGTCTCTGTGTCGCATTTCAGTTTGGTGTTTCGCATTTTGCATTTTGCATTTCTACTATGCAAATGCGCGAGTTTTGTGATTAAATTTGCAGTTTATAGCGACATTTTCGACAAGTTTTGCATAAGCAACGCCCACAAAAAAACACCCATACGACGCCCATGGCCCCCTGCAGCCCCTACAGTCCCTACTCCTGCTCCTGCTCCTGCTCCACGTTCCCTCTGGCAACTCACTAATTGAAATTGCTTTTACGAAAAGCATTTAGCGTGCCACAAAGATGTCGATGCTGATGTGATCATAATGATCATGATAATGATGATGATGATGTAGATGCAGTTGTTAATGATGAGCATGTCGATGTCGTTGTTGATGCGGTTCTGGCCCACAGCTCTTGGCATCAAATTAACTCATTATAAAATTTTGGGTCGCCAGCGAAACGAGCAACTTGTCGGAATCTGTCGTCTCCTGCTGCCTAGCGAGTGCCTGAGTGAGTCCCTTGGCGAAAATTTTATAGTTTAGCTCAGCGGCAAATTGAAAATGTTGAAACAGTAAAACGTTGCCCCAATATCCTATCCCTCTCCCTCACGCCCTTCCACCCATCAAAGTGAAAAACTAACGAACATGTTAAATGGCTGTGTAAACAGTTTAGACAGTCGGCCGTATACGCCGCATACGTAGCACGGCCGTACAGCTATAAACTGTTCCACTTATTACAAGTAATTGCCACAGGCGACACATTGTCTTGCCATCAATCTGTGCCGCAATCTGTCTGGCATCCGATGCGATGCCGGCATTAGTTTTTAATTACACGTAATTCAACTGCCAACTGCGTTCGACATTTCGCTGTGCTGGCAAAATTTATCACAAAGGAAATGTGATTGACGTCAAACCCTTGGCTTGTGTAATGTGCCACGAAATGAAAGGATATTGCAACGCACACACACATACACACACACACATACATACACAGACACTGCCACACACATGCCAGGGCAGAGTTTATTGCAATAAAATCCATCAATAACTTGGCAAGCTGCTTCAGCTTTGAAAATCAAAGTGAAAGCAAAGCGGGAATTAGTCAAGTGTATCAACTACATCAAGGGATTCGATAAGTGAGTCAGTTAGCTAGCTTCTCAACAGGATGCACTTTAATATCAATCAATGCCGGATGAGCTCAATAAGCCAACTGCCATATTGAGCTGAAGTGGAATTTTTAGCTAAATTTAAATTTAAGCAGATTAACAAATTTGATTGAAATTTTCTTCTTTTCTCGTTTACTTTACAAATCTTGATTTGAGTCCACAATCAATAAATTTTTTATAAACCATTTGCATAGTTTCCATTTCACTGCCTTTTGCTTTAAATAGTAGTCGAAATAAACCCGATTTTAATAAAACTTTTTTTTTTTTAATAAATTTTTTACACACAAGCCCTACACTTGAACCCTTTTGAGATACACATCAGAAGAGTCATTTGAATTTCGTACGCATTTATATAAATATACATATATACGCTTATATACAGACATACATATGCATGTATATGTAATCATACGTAATATAGAAATTTAAATTTCAGGGCTCGCCAGTCTGCACCCTTTCAGATTCTGTGATAAAATATTGCTCATATCAGGGCTGTGTGCTTATGCCATTGCCCCACTTCTTATAGCTTTTCACTGATAATGTTTACACGTTGAAGCATATGGGGCTTTTTTTAAAGCTTTTTTTTTTACTTTTGGAGGACCAATTTCTTTGACCATTGAAATGAGGTTTTAAATAAAGGTTCATTTTTAAATTTAAAGTGTTTTTTAGGGTGTGTGTGGAATATATAACTTAAGAGTTATTTTTAAATTTTAAAAATCTAAAGCTATGATATTAAGGTTTGATATTTTGATATAAATAGCACAATCTGTTTACAGTTGCTCTCTCCCTTGGCAGTCCTCTCTCATTCTTAAACAACAATACACTTAGAATTTCAATTCAACAATGCATTTATTCCTTATGGTAGCAAACATATTTATGTTGATGGGGAGAGCAAGCATAGGGAGAGCAAGCATAAGGCGACAGATCACAAAGAGAGCAACATTTAAATCTTAACTCCAACTACAAATGCTACTCTTATAAAAATTATTTCTCTTTAGCATACAATATTCAAATGACTTCAACTTATTCACGCTCAATTTTATCGCGATAGCCTCCTACTCTTGCAGTTGTATTAGTGAAACGCTGAGTGCTAGTAAGAAACTGTAAAAGTATTGTGCGAGTGAGCTTGTGTATTAATTACTCAACACGAGTGACTGAGACACAATTCATTTATTGCTTGTGTCACTCCAAGAGAGAGAGAGAGGGGCACAAAAAAAGCTACTGCTCACTGTTAAAAGACTCAACGCTGAATTCTTCTTCGCTTTTATTTGTGACTTCTACCTGCTCAATATCACTCCAAGCTAGAGAGAGATGGAGAGAGAGCGAGGGGCAAAAATGTAACTGTCGCTGACCGTAGGTGAAGCTGCTGTTGAGTGTGAGTGAGACTGTGCCTTCTTAAAGGTACGAATGTTGGTGGATAAAGAAAGTGCAACTGGAAATTAATAAGATGAAGAAGAGCACGATAAGAGTCACCAACCTGAGTATTTGTTTTCGAGCAGATTTACACAATTATTTAATTGAAATGCAAAGCGATGAATATTGCAAGACACCAACATACATACATATTCATATATACAACATATACATGTATGTATGTACATACACACATATTAAATAATATATGTATGTATGTGCATTATTTTTAACAACCGTAAAATTGGCTTAAGTAACTTATAGTCGAATTTGTATGAATTATTGCTGCCTTAATTCTAATGAAAATTACTTGAAATTTTCAATTATTAACTTATTGCAGACCATCATCATTATTAGACTCTAGAGTTGCTTGATTGCATGCTGAAAATAACCTTTGAACTATCTTGAAACTCTGTCTGCAAGTTGTCAAAAACTATGAGAGCAACTGTATGATGCGCGCTTTTTCAGAAATTCATTAAGAAACTTTTCAAGCAGAAATTTGAGACACACAGAGAAATATTTCGCCATTCAAGTTTCACATCTTTTAACAGCTCATCGCAATCTTCAAATAGTATATTACACTAAATAATAGGATTTCCTTTTCTTTTTCTTTTTTTTTTTTTTTCAACAGGCAACTGAAAGCGGAGCCTAATGAAAAAAGTTGCTCCACACGCACAGTCAGAAAAGGCCAACAGTGTTTGCCAGCTAACAGGCAAACAAGCTAACAGGCTAACAGCCACGTTGGCAACAGAAGCAGACACCGAACATCAGTAGTGACAGCAGCTGATGAATCTGACAGCGCTGAAAAGTGTATGGATAACTGAGGATGTCACTGCCATAAAACTTTCGCCAGCTCTTGCAGCTACTTTAATGTGCAGCACACGAAATCAATAGCAATTTAAGATGGGTCGGGGATCAAAAAAAAAAAAAAAAATAGAAAACTCAAGCTAAGCAGCCCCTGAATTTATTTGCCGTCTAGGAAATGGTTGCAGTAAAAATTGTTAGTGACTGGCGACGGTGGTTGCAGCCACCGTCTAGTGGCGCCACAAAACTGCGTCGCCATTTGTCTGCCAAAATGGGTGGCAACGACAACAACAACTACAAAAAAAAATGTGGCACAAGTGACAAATATTGAGCCAAGAGATGCCCTGCAGATGGAGAAAATCAGGAATATGTTAAAAAAAAAAAAATGTGGCTTAAAGAAAGCCGTAAGAACTTGAAGACTTGGAAATATAAAAAATACTTTTACTATGCCAGATCTCAGTGAGAATTTTGAAACTAGCTAATGTAATTAATAGCTTTACTATGCCAGCTTACAGGGTATATAGAAATAATCAAAAGAAAATGTAAACATATATATATATATATATATATATATATATATATATATATATATATATATATATATATATATATATATATATATATAAATAATATACAATTAATTTGTATATCACCCTTAACTCAGAGATAAATGCAAAATCTAAGACAAGCAACCCTTTACCTCTAACTCTCTTATACACCCCCGCTTAGCATCTCGTAACCAGGGTATACACAATAGAAATTCCGCACATTTTTCGCAGCCAACATTTGCTCAGGGCATGACCTAGAAAAATAAGTAACTAAAGCCAAGACAAGGCGTATTGGGGGCAACTTCATAAGTAGCAGGAGGCTGCTGGCTGACTGACCCGGTGGCATGCCGCATGTGGCATAAACCATGTGCGCTTCTGGTCATAATGAATTGATTTATTGCCCCATCAACTTATTTTTTTCTCTCTTTTTGCAGTACATAATTAGTTCGAGCTTGTTTGCAAATTGATTGAGCATCCAGTTGATTGCGAGCTTTCATTTATTTATATGCTTTCGCGGCAGCTCGTCTTTCAAAATGCACGCATTATCTATCAATAATTTAATTAATTTTCATTAATGCCTTTGTGTGTGTGTGTGTGTGTGTGTGTGAGTATGTGTTTGACATGCAAATTAAAATAAATGATATCATTGAAATGTAAATAAATATTAATTAGGATTATATAAACAATTGACCGGAATTCATATGGCTTAGAATGGGTGGGAAAAAATGTTTATCTAAAACAAATTCAGCTTTAAGTTCTTTACATTTAAATTCAATAATAATAAAAATCAAATTGAAATTTTAGAAATATAAATATTCATATGAATGTTGCAGTTGCGCCCAACCAATTGAATAATGCTCATTAACCAGCAATAAAAAAATATCTAGATTTATAATAAATGTCGATTTATCGATTTGTCATTCACCAATAAACTGATCAATTTGTTAGATAATTTGTTTATCAGTGGAAATAATCAGCGCCAATAATTAATAAATATTCAAAAATATATTTGTGTACTCATCACTGGAATAAAATATTTAATTACTAATATATGACCTCGTCGAGAAGATAGTATTTAAATTTGTTTAAATATTGTTCAAGCCATACTTTATTATTTAATTAAATTATAATCACAAATTGTTTTACTCATTTATTTACATAATTTGTTCATTCCTTTGGAACTTCTTAGTTAGTATTTAAATTTGTTTAAAACATTTGTTTACATAATTTGTTCATTCCTTTGGAACTTCTTAGTATTTAAATTTGTTTAAAACATTTGTTATGGTTTCAGAAATTGTTTAACTTAATTATTTAAATTATTTGCTCTTCCCTTATGAACCGTTTAGATTTATAAAAACAACTTATGATAGATTGCTAATAATATTTAAAAAATTATGTACATTATAATATTCATAATAATCATATATAGAAATAAAGAACTAAAAAATATATATCATATATTAATAATTTTATTAATATATTAAAAATGTATATATTTTTCTATATATTCATATATATAATTAAAAAAAAAAATTAAATAAATTAAAATATTCAAATACTAATATTAATACAAATAAATAAAATAAAATTTATACTTATACTTAAGAAATTTATATTTAAAAAAATAAAAATTTTGATTAGTTAATTTAGCTGCTTGCCTTAACGAATTGCACTTATGGCAAAACTTGAACTATTTTTCTATAACATTTTCTACATATTTGCCAAAAATCTCTTTCATATCTTGATATTTTCACAATTTGTATGAAAATATCTTTGCCAAAAATGCTTTCGACCTCCCATTCGCCTTTAAAAACTCTGTTAATTTTAGCCACATGATTTCATGAACTTTATCGATTTGCCCGAAACAGTTGCCAAAATAAAATAAAGAAAGAAAAAAAAAACAAACCGCTCCAATGCCAGCCGCAGGATGGGCGACTAAGGGAAATCTGTCTGGCGCCTGCTGGCGCCGTCTGGACGCATTCTCTTCCAAGGCGAACAAAACAACGTGTAACCTTAACACACGCCGTTTAACAAACAGCCCCCCAAACCACGGCGGCCCAGACACGCCCACAGCTGCGTTCATTATGTAAGCGATGGATACGATTTTTGGCCGCTGGCAGCGCAGTTTGACTGATAAAGCATAAAATTGTCCTTTTCGAGCGTGGTTGCAGCACTTGAAGCACTTGGCATATGTTCGTCGACCAGGCCAACAGCGAGTCAACAGCATTAGGCCAAGACAAAGCGCGCAATGGGCGTCATAATAAGGGCGAACACAATGCCACAGATTAAGTGGGACCACAATGCATCGCGCTTGTTGCGAGTTTGTTGCCAATGCAACCAGTTCCCGCTCTACCCCTCTCTCTCTCTTTGTCTCTCTCTCTTTCTCTCTGAATGTCTCTGGCTTGTCCCGTGCAGCTTGTCCTTTTGTGAGAGCTACAATTGTGCTGCTCGAGGCTCGTTGCTGCTTGTTTGTTGCGCTTTTGTGTCGAGTACATGAACATGTGGCTTGTTTGTCTAGTTGCCCACGTTGCCTCGACTGCCCAGAGGCAGCTGAACAGAAATTCTGCAATCGACGAGTGCTCGACTTTATAAGCATTAATGCCTTTTCCTCTGCCCTGATTCGTAGCGCAAAGTAAATGCCTTAATGCGCTTATCCTTTTAGCGTCAGTTGAGCATTCGATTTACTTAGACCCGGCACATCGAACCATCTCCAACCAACGTTCGCCTCATCGATTCGTTACTTTAACAATTGCATTCGTATGATCTTTGAAAGCTTTAACGCATGTTCGTGTCTCTGTAGTGCAGTGTAAATAGTATTGCCGCCAACATTTGTCAAGCGCGTTGTCGCTGCTGCTCTCAGCAGTCGTTAGGTGTGAAAATAATATGAATGCTCCGCTAGCTGCCACACAGTTGACACATATCACGAGTGCACAGACATGTGCAGGCCTGACGAGGGTCGCCAATAAAGTTTCCCATACATTAACATTAACTAAACAAAAGCTTTGGTGGAATGTTTGTATTTGTATTTAATATAAGTTTACGGAAATTCTAAACAATTTTTTGCTAAGACTCGATATGAACGCATAATTAAAATATAAAAATAATTAAATACAAAAATAATAAATAAAAATATAAAAATAAATTAAAATAAATACTTCAAAATTAAATTTAAAAAAAAATAAACAAAAATTTATTAAAAGAAATAAATAAAATATAAAATAAATAAATTAAATAAAAAACTAAATCAAATAAATAAAATATTAAATCAAATAAATAAAATAATAAATAAATAAAAACCTTTTAAGAAGCAAAGTGATCAGATAACATTTAAAGATATTTGCCATTTGATCATGTTTCATGCAACTAAAAAATTCTTTTTAAATATCGACACACTTTCTACTTTGCCTTTTTATCTCTTAAGCAGCTAAAGAATGATATGAAGTTAAAAAAAATATATATAGCTGCCTTAGCCATATTAAAGAATATAAAGAAGAGTCAAATAAAAGCCTAAACTCATCGGCGCTGCAGAGTCAACCATTAAATTATTACAAATTATATCTTAAGGTTAAAGCACTTAATTACATATTACTTTGTATAAAGTGGTACAGCAATGTCTTACAAATAAACTAAAAATCAAAGTTAAAGCTTAACTCAATTTGATTTTATTACAATTTTATCTACTACTTCTCTTACCGAGTCACCCTGTGTTTAGCCTGAGCCGTGTAGATCAGACTGCTATACATATTTGAGCAACTCATGTTTCATTTCCATCATGATGGGCACTCAGCTCTCTACACTTACATATGCCTGGCAGCTGCTGTCTCTCAACTTTTGACGATTATTGTTCTCTCTGAAAGTAACTCTCATATGAATTTTAAACTCAATTACTACATTTCATATCATCTCTTCTGCTGCCTGTCTAGCTCCAGCCACATTTACGCAAATAAACTTTTGCTTTCATTAAAACAACAACTTCATCAACTTTTTTAAAGACCCTCGCTTCGGTTGCAACTTCAGTGTGTACGGTCGGCCAAGCAGGTTGAAAGCCAGTCAATTTTCGCACGCTCACGCGTCAATGAACGATTTGGTTTGGGCCTCGTTCGAGTTCGTTGACAGCCCGTCAGGCCGTCTGTCAAATATTTGCACAGTTGTTAAATTTCATCAGTGGCATGTCACGGCTTCACAACACCCATCGACAATTAACCTCATACGTAACGACAGAGCGCGAGAAAACAAATTGGTAAAAAAAGGAGACTGAACTGAACAGGAAAAAGGCAAACAGTAGCCAGCGCCATGTTCAGAGGCGTGGCAGAACGCAAACTACGCTAATTAACAAGCAATTATAGCGCCCAAACAACTTGACAAAACACAGCTGTTGTTCGGCCCCAGCCGCATTTTACAACAACAGCTGCCAAAAGAAAAACAATTTGGCAACACTATGCAAAATGCAACACAGCGCATTCCGGCAAGTTCACGGCGTAAACCACGAACGGGCAACCGCAACGGCAACGGCAACGGCAAAGGGAACTTCCGCTGCTTATCGCCGCACACTTTGGCAGCAAAGTTTGCTTAATGCTTGATATACATATACATATGCAGCATATCTATGTAGGTATAAATACAATATATATATAGAGAGAGAGATATATAGAGCTGTGTGTGTGTGTGTGTGTGTGTGGCTGACATGAAACGCCATTGTTTATTTAAGCCAATATCCGTTATTTAAGTTGAGCTTCCTTCCGCCAACCATTTGTTGCCGTCGTTATGTTGTCAGCTGTTTGTTTGGCTTTTGTTTGAAATATTTAGCACTGGGTCCAAGTAAACAGCAAAAAACACCGCCTCTATTTGAACAAAAGTTCAACAAGACAAATAACAGTGACAACAACAACAACAACAACAACAACAACAACAACAACAACAAGAGCCATAGCATATGGCTGCACTGGTCTGGGCAAAGTTTACGAGCAACTAAAGGGAAGTGTGAACTTTTCGCCATTAAATAAAGTTACGGTCACAGTCACAGTCCGTATGTTGGTGGCAAAGGGTTGCTCCGTGTGAGAGCCGGGCTGGACAGCACGGACATGCAATAAATTTGCCGTAGAAAATCTTTGTCAAATTTACCATCTCTTTCGACCGCAAATCAATGCAATTGGCCAAACAAAGTGCATTCCAATAAGCGACACATTTACTCGAGGTCAGCAAACACAGGGCAAAAGCAACGCAAAAAAAAAAAAAAAGCGGAAGAGAAAGCAAGAAAAGTAGAATTCCCTAGAAATGTGTCTCTCTGTGTGTGTGTGCGACAAATGTGCACTGAGCTGTGTGATAGACATGGGTGCATGTGTGTGTGTGTCTCTTGTGTGAGTGCAACACAAAGGGCGTAAACCGTCAGACATTAACATTGACAACATACAAATTGCGCTTAAATCGAGCTGCCTGTACTTGAAGTCTTTGAAATATTGCACTGCATTTCTTTTACCTCTGGCTCGGCAATTATCTGAACATCAGAGCTCTCAAAAGGGAATTGGCAACAACAAGAAAGCTCAGCCCATAACTAGGCAACAGTTAGGAATTGTCTAAATGCCAAACAATTCCCAATCAGTTAAAGTCATTTTACACACAGCTTGAAATTTGAACTAGGTTCGTGGCTTGTAAAGATATGAGCTCGTGTGGCAAAGTCAATGCTTGGCCTTGGATCGATGAGCTGCCCAGAGATAATAGCGATATCTCTTCAGGCAATGAGTGTCAAAGTTCGACCTGCAGCTTGAGCTCCTCGAGCAAGGGCAATCAGGTCGAGAGCGAAAAGGAATACATTTGCTCGTCGACCAACAAATATCATGTGAATGGCAAAAAAATATATATTTATATTTTTATAAAAACTAATTCTCTTCTCCTTTAATATCTGCAGATAATACGCAAAACGAATTTAGATCGTTTTGTGCAAAAAATAGATAAGGCTGCCACGCTGGACGATCAGGCAGCTGATTTAGTTGCCAAGTGCGCCAATGCATTCGTTAAGGATGTATCGATGCGCCTGGTCAAGCTGGCGAAATATCGAAATGCAGAGCCGAGCTTATTGGATTTGAAGTTTACGCTAAAACGGGAGTATAATATGGAATTTCCACAGAACGCAAGTTCTAATCCAGCGGACTTTAATATAGAATAACACGCATAAATAAATCAAATGATTAAGAAAGAAATGTATTTCTATTAAGATAGGATTTTCATTATTTTTTTATTTGTAGTATTATAAAAATGAAATTTCACATAGTAGCTAATAGTAGAATAATTTTAATAAAAAAAAAATATATAATAAAAATTTAATAAAATTAATAAAAACGTAATTATTATTTCAAATTTAATATTTAAGAAAAAAATATATATATAGGTAAATAATTTTAATTTAATATAAAATCTAAAAAAATTGAAAGTTGAATTTATTATAAATGCAACACAAAATTTTTTTTTTTAATTTTATAATAATTTATTTATTTTTTTTTTAATTTATTATTTAAAAAATGAATATTTTTCAATTTTTTATATTATATTTATTATTATTATATTTATTAACTTAAAAAATTAAAATTTATAATTAAATCATTCATTTATTATTCAATATGACACTTTTAATTTTTTGCCCAAGTTCTGAGAAACAATCGAAAGTCTTAAACTTTAAAATAAATATAAATTTTTACAAAATATTCAAATGAAACTGTAGATAAGATATAGCTGCGTCATGAAAAGGGTTCATTAAAAACTTTGAACTGCAGATAAATTTGTTCAGCTGTAACACTTAAGCCCTGACGCCATCGATAAACCTAAACAATTTTGTAAAAAATTTGCTGAGCTTAAGATATTTAGCTCGATTTATGCCAATGATGAACTGAAACTTAACCTGGCCAAGACATGATGTGGTAGTTGAAAATGCTTACACCGCACTTTTTGTTGCCGGACAGGTATCTAACGTACGCTATCCAAATTATATAATAAACACGGCTGATGGCAGCAGCAGCTGAGCATTTCTGTTGGCTATTATGCAGCTGAAAATGGGCCAAAAACTTTACCTTTGCCGTTAACGTTGCTCAACATGTTTTGTGCTAATTAATGTCAAAAGCCGTTGGCAGCGACGATAGCTTGCAACTGGCAGTGGCCATTTTGTTTTGCAACCACACACACGAATACACATACACACGAACACACACACACAGACAGCCAAGCAAGTGAAATTTAAAACCGGAAGTTTATTGTTGGTACAATGGCGCGCGTTTGCAACGGAAACGCCGGCGTTGCCCTGTCGCCTCCATTGCATCCATTGCATCCATAGAATCCCGTGAAGTGCCCGTTGAAGAATCGCTGGCATTGCCCAAGAAATTGGACAATGGACAACGCCTGCCTGGACGCTGGCCAGGCGCAGTCAGCGCTGCACAAAACTTTTCCTAAATAAAATCCTTCGAGTATAAATGAAATGCAAACTTTTTTTCCGGTAAGCTGACGTTCTAATTGTTTGCAGTCCGGTTTTTCTAGGGTTCCTGGCCTGTTTCATTGTTCTTGTTGTTGTTGTTGTTGTTGTTGTTGTCGCTTCTATATCTGTTCTATTTACTGTGCTGTTGTTGTTATTCCAGACTATCTGCCATAGCTGAGTTTGGCACTATGCTGATTGTACCCAAAAGGCAAATTGAGATTTTAGTGGGTATATTAGCTAACGAAAGTTTTTACGATAATAGCATTAAATATTACAGGAGTTACGATGTACAAAAAAATAAGTATTTTCAATTTAAAACTCTTTTTTTAGCAGCTGAAAGTTAAGGTACAGTCTCCCTGTTAAGTCCTTAGCTGAATCTAACTAAAAAGCAGATAATTCCAAGATACATTTGGAGATGAAATCTTGAATAAAATATTCAATTTAAATAGTCATATAATTTATTTGTTTATTTTTTATAATATATTTTTAAAGAGCTCTATTAACCTATAAAGCAAATGCAGCAATAAAATTTTAAATTTTAATATTTTATTTAATATTAAGCAGTTTATTTGAATTGAAACAATATTTTTATTTATTGTAATTTTTGTTTAATAATAAATTATTTTAATTAGATTAAAAAATAGAAATGTAACAAATATTTAAAAATAAAAAAATAAACAAAAATTACAATAAAATATAAAATAAATAAAATACAAATTATATCTTATATATATTTTTTTAATAATATATACATATACATATACATTAAAAATAATTTCTTTTTTTTTCAAATTTCATGAATTCACTATAATACTAAATATAATAAAAAAAATTTATTAAAGAAATTTATTTTAAAAAATGTATTAAAAATATAATGAAAAAAATGTTTAAATTTTATGGTTTTGATTGATTTACTATTCATTTTTTATATTCTTCAATTAAATTTTTCCAACTAGCCCGCCTAGCTCGCCTATAGAGTATTTACCTTTGTTGACTATGCACCGCTATTCTAGTCAGTTATTTGTTTTAATAGTCTGCGTGTTTTTTTTTTCTCATTTTTATTTTAGCTAGCGGCCAACTTAGTTTTTTAAATAATTTAGAACAAATTTGTGCTGCTGCTGTTTTTTTGACGGGGAGCGGAGAACCGGTAGGGGAAATGAAAACTTTAAATGAAAACCTAATGAGCAGCAGCAAGTCGAGCAGCAGCAGCGGACAGCAATGGACAGCAGCGCAACTGCTCAAATATTAAAGAGCCAAAGCGCTGCAATGGCCACGATGCGTTTACGTGCTCGCGCCAACATAATTGCGCTTAAAATCGTTTAAGTGTTTTATAATCCGCCCTTTTTTGTGGCCGCATCAAAGAAGGGCATGCCAAAAAAAAAAAAAAGAAAAAAAAAAACATACAAAACGAACGGAACGGAAAAAGCTGAAATGGCTTTTTAAAGCATTTACCATGGCGGCAGCTTCCTACATGCCACATGTGTATGCATGTGTGTGTGTGTGTGTGTGTGTGTGTGCGTATGTGTGTGAGTATTTGTGTTGGTCAGTTAAGTCCACGCACACATATAGAAGCACACGCAAAGCCCTCATCGAAAGCCTCATGCGATCCGGCTCATACACTCAAGCTCACATCAGCACACGACACACACACACTCGCACACGCATACACACACACATACACACACTCGCACTCACACACACTCACACACACATCTGTGCCATTAAAAATTGTGCAAATTTCTGCGCGTTGCTTGCGTTTTACACTTTTTTTTTTTATTGGAACGGATTTTGCTTGCGGCCACAACATGAACATGTGCCACGCCCACCGAAGCCACCGCCCCTTGCGATGATTGCCGAGCAAAGTTACTGGCATTTAAGTGGGTTAATTACGACAGAGATTTGCGGTAGGCAAGTAAGAAATTATCTGAAAATTTATATATTAAATTTATAGCAAATATAAATCGGGGCATTAAAAAACAAAGGTGGAAAATTTAATGATGGGATTATTAGCATATTTTTATGCTAATATTTAAATTAAATATGTAGTGCATAAGTTTTGGGTAGATGAGTTAACTGGGTTTAAATTTAAGTGTTTGATGCAAATGTTTTCTAATAGTAATTTAATTTAATATTAGTTGAGTTTATATCAGCAATATATTATTAACAAATTTACCATTAAAATATGATTTGCCATTCAGATAATGAATATTTTCTGTAAATATGCTCAACAGAAAATTTAAACGAAATTTCATCTCAGTTGTTAATATGAAATTAAGTTGAGTTAATTTAAGTCAATCAACAATCGTCTGCTGAGCTCTTGAGTTTTGTTAAGTCAACACACAGATGGAGAATGAAAAGAAAATAGCTGTCGTATCAACGTATATGAAAGGAGACTCTGAATAATTATTTCAAAGCTTAAACCATTGCCAGCAGATGTATGTGAATTATGTATACTTCCATACATACATAATTGGTATGAGAAGATGAAGCAGAAACAGAAGCAGAGAAATAAAATGAGAAATAATTAAAGCTCACAAATGTCTGTTCACCCTTTCTCAAGAAAAACTCAGAGAGTAACCGATAGGTTCTTCAACGAGTTCGTTCACGAGGGTTGTCTTCGTTAAGTATATAAATATATTTGTATATAAATGTGAATATCATTTGAATAGACTTTCTCTCTCTCTCTCTCTCTCTCTCTGACTTATCTGTTCACTTACAGAGCCTCACAGTGCGAGCGTCAATCGTATCGCTCCATAAATTATGCTCATTAAAAGAGTATTACACGATTACTTTAACGCAAAGCGTTTCACAATTGGAGACAAAAAATATCAAGAGATTAAATTCTCATCCAAGTAGACTAGCCAGGCGCCTAGGTACTGCAGCTCTCAGCCGTCGCACTGACACTAGGAGAAGATTAAAATGACATCATCCTCAAGACCTGCTAGATCGCGTCGTGACCTAAACACCTTCCCATTCTTAGAGAATCCATAAGACCTACACATACCTTAATATCTAATATGTATACTATGTTAAAAAAAATATAGCTTTAAGTAATTTTAAAAATAACTTCCGTTTAGATTAAGTTGCCTAAAAGGTAGCAATACGTTAAACTGTAAATAAACATTTAACTTTTAATACAAATAATGGCATTATGTTAAATCTTTTTCTTTGATTGCATATCTTTTCCTATTCAATCAACCTTCAATTCACATTTTTAGACAATTATTATATAAAAGCATTTTCATTTTAAGCAAAAATATTTTATAACTATTTTTAATACACTACATACACACATTAATATTAATTATCAAATATTTATTTGCTCTACAAAAGTACAAATATTTTTCTAGAAAATTGCCACAAAGTCTCTTCACTTCAATATCAACACCGAAAAATCAGCCATCAGATATGAGTTAACCACCGCCACAAGCCACTGCCAATTATTTCTGTGATCTTTTGGTCGATGGCAAACTTTATGAGCGCACACATTTCCGCTCTACATACACGACTGACACACAAGTTCTTAAAGCATTGAGGTCAGGTGTGCGTGTGTGTCGAGCTGTGGGCGTGTGTGGGTGTTGAACTCTTTTAAAGCTCTAAATGCATTTTCTTTATCACACCACTGCAAAGACCACACGAAACTGAAGTCTAGTCTATAGTACACCTGTATCTGGCCCAAAGCGCTTTGAAAACCACTTGCAACACCACTTGCGGCCATTGAGAAAAAGTTGCCACTTAAAGAAGAACTTAAGACACTCAAGTGCCAGCCTCATGCACACAAATGAACAGAGATATATGTATGTATTAATATAAATATAGGTAAGTGTACGCGTGTGTGTGTGTGTGTGTGTTTGTGTGCGTATGCAACATACAAACAAGTTTCAACAGCTGCCATCGCCTCTATGCAAATGTTAAAGCCACTTAGGCGGTTAAAGCCGAGTCTGAGGCTGGGGCTGAGTCTCATGGCTGCAGCAAAGCTTCACATATATAGATATGTATGTACGCACCTGTAAGAGACAAACAAACAGACAAATAAGCAAACAAACAAACTAACATACATACATTCATACATACATTCATACATAATAATGTCGAGACTGTTGCGGTTAGTTTCTATGAATATGCATATGATATGTTGAGTGCAGACGATTGAAGTCCATATAAAGTACTTAAATGTGTTTTTGTGCAACTAGAATTATGCTTATTTAAATGACAAACAAATAAGACGACAGACACACAGTCAACCCAAGTATCTTTTCTATATTTTACCTTAAGCTATGTAACTCGGCAACCGATGACAAGTTTTTGCCCTGCGGTGTCATGTGAGCCGCTTAAATCTTTAGAAAATATCTAAATTGTTCTCTATGGCTTTTGTGTAAACTGTCTGACTCAGACAATGGCTATGTCATGCCATAGATACATATGTGCATACATATGTGTGTATGTGTGTGTGTGTGTATTTATTTATATCTCTGTCTTTGTCTCTGTGTGTGACATGCATTATACTGTTTTTGACTTTGCCACAAAACTACGCAAAAATGTTGTTGCCTGTGAAACGAACTCCCATTGTAAGGGACACACATATATATATATACAGACACTGGGGGCTTTGGCTGCTGCTGTTGCTGTGACAAATGAAATTTATAGTTCTCCAGTTCAAAACTGCAACGTTGCAAATCTCTGTGTGTAGCAAATCTAATTCATCTTTCAAATTAGCAACACACAACTTTTTTTATTGCAGTCTTTGATGCTGCAATGACACGAGCTGTCCAAAGCACAATGCAGTTGAGCAATAAGCATTAGCTTTGTGATGGAAGTGAGCTTTAGTATGAATTAAGTGAGCATGAGAATGCTGCAAAGCTTTTAGTTGATTTAATCGGTAAGCTCTGGGATAATAATAAAGTTTCTTTTCGCATAAACTTTTATTACAAAGAACTTTTAAAGCTATCATTATATATAATTGTAATAATAATAATAATAATAATAATAATAATAATAATAATAATAATAATAATAATAAAAATAATAATAATAATAATAATAATCAAATAATAATAATAATAATAATAATAATAATAATAATAATAATTATAATAATAATTGTAATAATATTTATAATAATAATTATACTAATAATTATAATTATAATTATAATTATAATAATGATAATAATTATAATTATAATAATAATAATAATTATAATTATAAAAATAATAATAATAATAATAAACAATGAAATTATATAATGTAAAAATTTATTAAATCTTATTTTTAAATAATTTTAATACCTATTAGAGTTAATACATTCATACGCATTTCAGTTGTATAAGCTTTATACATAAATTATTATTCAATAATAATTTAAATTTAATTTAATTTAATAATAAATTGAAATTTTATTTAACATAATATTATATAACATAATAAATTATATTATTTTTCCTTTAATTATTTAGAGATGGTCAATATTTGTAAAGCTCCACATATTATGAATTAATCTGTTTAATATTTATATGAATTAAATAAACAATATACTTCATTATTTTCCAATAACTTCCCAATTGAACTCTTCATTTGCAGATGAATTGATACAATTTGCCTTTAAATCCAGCATATGCAGCAGCACATGCTGTCTCTCTCTCTCTCTCATGCTAGACTAATTAGTCTGTTACTTGCTTTGACACTTTCAGCTAGTGTCATTGTGACTTAAGCGCTCAACCAACATGAGCACTCTTCGTGCACATGTGACAAGCAAAAGCCCCAAAAGTGGCATAAATATAATTCCACAGCATGCTTTTTTGTCGGCTCTGCAAATACACACACACACACACACACATACACATACATGTACACAGCCATGCATTTACTGTACTACACGCATCACGTATACGACTGTTGTCCATTTGTACATACTGCATATATCATGCTGGCTCCATGTCATCATCTCACAGGATTTACATTGACAGCGCACAGCGCATTATGCTGATTAGCTTGTGCTGTTCGGTGCTTAAAAGTTTGAGTTTGACTCAAGACTTTAATTACATTAATCAAAGGCAGCTGTTTGACAGATGTCTGCGGTTGGTCAGTGAGTTTGGCCTGTTGCTGCTGCGCTCCAATGGCCATTCGAGCAGTTATTATGCTGCCGCCCCATTTCTAATCTAATAAGTTGCCTAACAGACCGCAGATATAGCAGCTTGTAATCCAAAAACACAAACTCGAAGCGTGTGTGCGGTTTGTGGTACACACACACACACACACACACACACACAGACACACATTCATATATAGATAGATATACATATACGAGCCTTTCGGTCCATCTGACAATGTCTTCGAGTCAGTGCTTCGTGTTGTGGTTTATTTTGAAGTTGGGCGTGTGCAACTGCATGTTGCATGTTGCATGCACTTGCGGTTGCTCATAGATTTGATTGCAAGTGTAATTCAAGCACGCTTCGTTGGTCAGATACAATTTAGTTGCTACTGCTGCTGCTGTTGCTTACGCCTGACTTGCTGCTATGCCAAAACTTCCTATTGAGCGTACGCAGCATTTGTCTTAAAATTAAAGTATAATGCAGCCTTTGTAGTTCGTTTCCTTTATTTCCCCCCCTTTAACTCGCTCTGTCGTTTATTTCTCTTTTCGGTTTTTTTTTTTTTTTTTTTGCCTGTTCGCCACAGAAAAGGAGACACCGCACGCAGCATCCGTGCACAGTGTCTGGGGACGCCCCATGCACACTGCACTTTCGTTAGCTGCTCTAAGAGCATACTCCTGCATCTGAATTTGCTCTAAGTTATGTGTTCTGATTAAACGCAGCACCGCGGGCTGTCCAAACAGCGGGCGGTGCTAAAATGCTGCATCTCTACAATTTTTTATTACTCCTTCTTTTAGTCACATCGACCGGCGCTCATAAGTATGCTATACATTTTGTATTACGTTTCGTTTAAAGTTGAGGGGGGGCTAACAAAAAGTGTGGAAATTGTTGCTCTTAGCTATAAGGGAACAACTTTAAGAGCATGCTTAGCATAGCTTTAAGCTATCAATAGAAATATTCTTAATAAAAATTCAACCAATTTGCCAGCTACAACAGATTTGTCTTAATAAAATTCTAAATTGTATTAAAATTTATTGCATTTATTCCAATTCAAAGTATATAATTTGATTAAAATATTTTAATTGGTTTTTGGGATTTGACAAACGCAAATAGGAAACCAAAATTTAACTGAAAAATAAGCACTTTTTATTCAATTACGAAGCCAATATATATTTGCGTTTATTCATTTCGCTTATAAAACATGTTCAGCGTATTAAATTAAATATTTTGCAAACATATACAAATTATGGTCCACTGGAATGTGTGTAAAAAAAAAACAAACACACACACACACACAATAGAGAAATAATTTATTAGGCTTACAGTGTCATTAACAAGAAATGACCACAAAATGCATTGTGGACAGTGCAAAAACAAATAATAAATATTTAAGCAGCGGACATTGTTTGGCTTATTGTTCTTGTTGTTGTTGCTGTTGTTGTTGTTATTTGCCTGACTGTTAATGTTAATTAATTTGAACTAAGCCGCTTATGCATATAAATAGCACACGGCGCTCAGCAAATGACATTGAAGCCCAACAAGATAATTATTAGTTATTTAAACAGCTTTTTGTTGCATTTTAATGCAAATCCGCCCACGATTTATGTAACTGACAGCCAACAAATAAGAGACAGCGACAACGAGAGAAAGATAGGGAGAGAAAGGTCGAGAGGGTAAGCAGCAGATAGAAGGTAAAATGACAAACAATGAAATAATGCTTGAGGCTAAATATTGATTGTACTTGTAATACCCAACACAAATAAAATGTGCACAATAAGGTCGCTTGAATGGTTGTGAATGATTTAGATTTATTATAATTAAATAATGTGCCACAAGTTAAGCTTAGTTAATTCATATTCATAAACATATTTATAAACAATGCCCAAACATTTATTTGTAAACATTAATAGATAATAAACTGCAAATAAAAGAAACAAGTGATTATTGCATTACAATCGGCTTATTGGAATGCATGAAATATTTTCAAGCTCACTGAACTATTTATTAATAAATATTCGGCATTTCATAACAAAACAAATGTAATTAGAGTATCAGAAAAATTTTTAAAATCAAAATATACTGCTAGCTAGAAATGTTAAAATTATATTAAAGAAATGTACTTATTTAAATTAAAACATAAGCCTAGGCTTCTAGAAAAAAAAAAACAATAATAATGAAAAATATGCAATATTTTTTACATAAATCCGCAGACCTAACTACTCTTGCAATATTTTTAATTCAATTGAATTTTAATTAAATTAAAATTATAAAAATTAATTAAATTAAAATATATTAAAAACTAGTCCGAATTTCATTAAAATTCAATAAAATATATGTATTAATAATATATGCATAAAATATATGTATTACACAGAAACTAAGCTGGAAAACTCTCAAAGTTCTTTGATATAATATTTTAATATATATTTAACTTTTTTCATATACAGAAATTAAATTAAATATTAATAATTAATTCCATATGAATTCTATATAAAAATACTTGAAAAATATTAAAATCAAATTAAGAGAAAAAAATATGAAAAACCTCTTCAAACTTTAAACACTTTTTTCTTATAGAAATTATATGAAAAACAAATGAAGCCATAAAATATCTCTTATCAATTCACATGCAACCGTTGAGAGAGTATTTAATAAATAAATTAAATTATATTTTGAGTAGCCCTCTCTCTCTACATGGTATTATAATATCGAGTACTCTCTGCTTAAATCACGTTCACTCACTCTATAAGTACACTTTACATACATTTCGGTGCTCGGGGCCGTGTATCAAGTGCAAACATAAATCATATAATTGCCTGAATCGATTCGGTTTGCTGATAGCGAACAGCAAGTAGCTTACATGCCTTATCCGAATGTTTGTTATTTTTATTTTTATTTTTTCGCTTTTTTTTTTTAAATTACCAAACAATGGCCGAGCACTTTAAAGTCAGTGCTCGCGGCTACTCGAGATAAATCACAGGCATAAACCAAAGCAATAAATAATAAATCAGCGCTAACAATTTGCACAGCGGGCCCAAATGCCGGCTATAGAAAAGGGGGAAAAGTCCCGCTGACAACTCGAGAGCGAACAGACCACAGGCATTCCATGATATTATGCATTCAGATGGAATATAATGAAATTAATTGCTCGGAAAAGGATATGCTGCAAAAACCGTGCGGCCAATGTCAAAAGGAATCGAAAAACAGACAAAGCCACTGAAATGAAGAAAGCACAAACTGCTTCTTAGAGAAATATACATACATACATATATGTATATACATATATGTACGTATAAATATTCATATAAAGTTATAAGAAGACGTAAAAACTGCCAAATTGTGGGCACTTACTCAGGCTTATAGTTAATTTAAGTGCTTTCACGCCATAAACTTAAGCTGCCTTAAAGCTTTAATGCGCTTTTAAAACTGTTTACACACATGCATTGTTTAACAAACTATTATTCTGGAGATTACCACGCATACTTCGTGCTCTTAAGAGAAACAAATTGCGTTGAAGCAAAACAATTAATAAAGATTGAAATTGTAATGTGTATATTTACATAAAACATTATAGCTTGATTTACTAGGTTTTTAAGGATTAAGAGTAAGGTGTTTAAATGTGGAAATGTCGTTTTATGTATGTAAACAGGTATTGTAGTACGGTTTGAGAGATGTAATCGCAGTTAAGTAATGCGAAGAAATAACAACATAAACTAGAAGAATATCTAACAATTTAAAAACAGCTACATTTATTTAAACATTAATAACAAAATCAACTTTTGATGAATGGCGCGTATATTTATAGAGCTGTCTAGCGAGCAGTCCAATTGTAAGACGATTCATACGAGGTATGAAATATAAGGAATATAAATTATCAATTTCCCCTTTTTATTTTATTTTTTATATCTATTTTATTTTATTTATTTATTTATCATTTTTTTCATTTTACATTTTTTTCTTTTATTATTCATTAGTTATTTTATTTATTTAATTTTTCGATTTCATAGTTATTTTATTTTTTGTTTATTTTATTTAATTTTACATCTATTTATGTTATTATTTACTAACTGTTTTATTAATTTTCAACTTATTTTTAGTTTTACTTTATTTTATTTCTTAGTTTTGTTTTATTTCATATTTCATTATTTTAATTTCATTTATTTAATTTTTCAGTATCTTATGATTTTTTATATAAACCCTTTTTATTGATTTTATATATATTATTTTACATCTTTAAGTTATATTCTTCATATATTATTATTATTTATTATTATTATATTTTAGACAAACATTTTTTCATGTTTTTGCAATTTTAATCATATTTTATAATCATAATTATAAATTATTAAAAGTACACATTTCAATTTCAAATAAACCTATTTCTGATTTGACGCATCCCAATGTATTCTACATTTTACACATTTACCTTCTATTTCTGATCAAATGAAAGTAGTCTCTTCGCCTTAAGCAATGTACTGATAGACATCTCTATATACATATCTATTGGTCTGTCTGTATAATTTCATGCCAATATTGAAGGGAACATATTTCCAAGAAATTGAACAGACAGGCGAAAAGAAATGTAGATGAGAAGCAGATAAACATTACCCAAGGCCCGTATCATATTTTCACTTAATCAACG
The DNA here is from genome assembly GCA_035047405.1 of Drosophila stalkeri. Classification (NCBI taxonomy): domain Eukaryota; kingdom Metazoa; phylum Arthropoda; class Insecta; order Diptera; family Drosophilidae; genus Drosophila; species Drosophila stalkeri. The sequence goes on from JAWNPR010000039.1 coordinate 13,927,277, forward strand.
AGTATAATTAGTTTCCTTTGAGAGCTCAAATTCCAAGCATTTATGTGCTTTAATGTGGCCCACATTGAATATTGGCCACTGCCAATATTAGCTCGTTCATCAATTTTAAGAACTTTAATCTTCTTTACGCTTTTTTTGGCTTTTGAGCAATGGAACGTGCTCGTCAAAATCGTGCCAAGGGTCTAATGACTTAAGCAGAAAACGTTGTAATCGTATAAATTGTGAGAGTGCATTGCAATAGCTGAAGTAAAAGCAATTTTTGGTGCACAAATCAAATATGCACAGAGCAGAGGAAATTATAGGGGAGAGAATGGAAGGGCTGTAGAGCTGGTTGCAAGTAGCGATGGCTGCACGAATGCCCGTCAGTCGTTAATCAAAGTTAAAATGCGTTAAACAAGCGAAACAAACGCTGCAAAATGCGCATTTCGACGCCTTCTCATGCCCAAGTGACCAGCCAAAGAGAGAGAGAGAGAGAGAGAGAGTGTGTGATTGGGGTGTGAGTGCGGGTGTTGGGGCTGCCTCTGACTGCATCTGTTACTAGGTTTTGGTTGTGCCACTGGTGCTGACTGCTCTGATAGTATGCATTGCAGCGACTTCCGTTTCCTTTGGCAGCACAGCCTTTTCCGCACTCTCTCTCTCTCTCTCTTCCCAACTTTCTCTCTTTCACTCGGTTGCTGTCGCTCAGCTATGCATTTCCCTCGATGTTTGCATGTTTGCAAATTTTAGCTAGCATCGCGTTATAAACAAAGTTTATTACAACGATGCCCGACGGCTGGCATCGACTCAGGCTCAATGCTCAATGCCCAATGCCCAATGCCCCTTCTGCTGGCGGCGTGTTGAAGCGGAAGGATCAACGGGGCGAACGTAACAGAACGGAACGGGGTGGAACGGGCCGGGAACGAAACGAAACAGACCGATAGGCAAAGTTAATGCACAAGCATTGTTGCATGCTTTGGCACTTGAGGCGCATAACTTGTCGCAAATTTTATGCGCGCCACGTTGCCGCTGACAAAATGGCGACGGCTCGACAATGTTGTCCTTAGATATGCAACTCGTGACCCCAATAACATCACGTCCCAGACCTCAGACCTCACATCATATGCCACATTAGACCGCAATCATTGCGACATGCACACACGCACACACACACACACACACACATACATCCTCAGCTGTTAGGCATTTAATGCAATCGTTCCGCCAATTTGTCATTGCAAAAATTCCAAATATGGAAGCGCTGGCAAATAACTCTAGCCGCTATCTTGTTTTATGTTCCAATTTCATTTCGTTGCAATGCGAAGAGAAGCATTTTAGATATTTTAATAAGGCTCTCTGTGCTTAAATTGTTTGTTATTTTTAATAAAATGGTAATTCAAAGCTAAATATTTTTGATCTAACAATGAAAGAAAATTCCAACCCCCATATATAAGTTAAGGCTGCGTAGTAGACTGGATTCACCTATCCGACATTCGAGAGGAGAACACAACCTACAGAGCTAATTCTATTTAATTTGTACCTATTGTTCCTAAATTATATAAAATATGTTATTTCATTGAATCCAAATGTATTTGTCTATGCGAAAATATAACCAATCGCACCAATCGCTACTCACATGATATGGGAGCGCTTACTTATATAATCATGTCATTCTCTGAGTCTAAAAAAAATATATATATTTTTATATAGGTCACACTAAAGCTTATTTCAAATAATCTATATTTATTCCCATTTCAATTAAATTCATCTCGAACTTCAAACTACAAAGATACATAGATGAGCAAATAAAAAACGGATTATTTATATGTTCTTGAAAAAATGAAACATTTTTTAAGATTATGATTTGTAATCCTCAGGCTAATTTTGTTATATAACAAAATTGATATCATTCCAAATCGAGTTTTCTTTGAAGAGTTATAGCATTTCAGCCTTCGAAAAATATTTAACCTATTCAGTTGAACAGCACTGTAGATGTGCTCAGTATTGGCTTTGCGTGCTAAATTATCAAATCAAGCTCAAACTTTTCACTTGAACAACGTAATGAATAATTAATTCATTACGAATTTTCTGGAACTTGAAGCGAAAACAAGAGTAACTAAATTGAAATTTCGCAAACACTTTAAAGTATTTACACACATTTAGCAGTCAGAAGATATTTTCAAATCATACAGCGATTCATAGTGACTATTTCAATAACTTAATGTTATCGATAAATTAAATATTTTACCTATACTAATTGCTTATCATATATAAAATAAGCAATCAAGTAGTTTTATAATTTTTTATTCTAATTTTTATAATTAAAAAACGATACTTTTTTCTTATTTTTTTCTAATTGAAAAAATTGTTAGCCCTCATCATCAATACTCATTTTTTTGGCGGTAAAAACTCTTTTTTTTTTTTTAAGTCAGCAACTGATATATAATATATTTATTAGTAATAACAAAGCATATTTTTGCTCACCTTACACATTACATCACATCATTTTCCATCATTCTGACATCCAATTAATTATTTTTATTTTTCTTTGCAAAAAATCATATTAAATACTTGAAAGCCACCTAACTCAGCATATGCTCATATTTCGCAGTAAAATCTCAACTCTTTTATGCGCGTTCAATATGGCAAACAAAACGAATAGAGTACAAAAGATGTATTGCAATAGACTCGGCGCTGGCTCACTTTGATTGCCAGCTTTTGGCATTTTATTAACGCAATTGCGAATGCTAAAAGCAAAGGAGAGTTGATTCAACAGAGGTTTGGCTTCAATTTCATTGTGCTGCTTGGTTCAGTCGAGCGCCACGATTACGTCAAGGTTTTTGCTTTAGCTGTTTGCTTTTGTTTTGCTTTCAAGTTGACTTTTATTAAATGCTGTCTATTGATTTTGACTATTGACGCCCACAAAACGTGCACAGCAGCACTAGTTCCAACAACATCAATGTGTTTTCTATTTTAATTGCAAAATTTCACTGCTGTTGTTAGGATTGTGTAAAATATATTTAAATTAGCAGCTCAAATGCTGATATCATTTATTTTTATTTTATTTTTAATATAGAGCAAATAGTTTAGTTACTTGATAAATAACATTCATTGTCGCCTCAGTGACGATAGCAGAAAGTTTGTCATTCCTGTTCCTCTACAAAACAACAACAACAACAACAACAACGACTGTAATGAAAATCATATATCATGGCAACTAATTGCACAACGCTGCGTATACGTGATACGTGCGAACATTTAATGAATTTAATTAAGTTGATCACAAAAGCTTCATATCATATAGCATAAACGGCTAAACATTTTTCAAACAACAAACTTTTCACTCCTCATTGCTGTGTGTGTGTGTGTGTGTGTGTGTGTGTATGTGTAGTTGTTGCCTTCAATCTGTCTGCTGCTAAGCAGCTCTCTGTGCGTCCTTCCGCATCATCCTTTGGCACATATCTTCGTTAAAAGTTTTAAAAAAGTTTACTTTAGCTGCCTCGTGCAAGTACTATAAAATATCCTTTCCTAAGCAGCTTTGGCACTTTGCCTAACTTACTCAAACCAACAACAACAACTAGGCGACAATTTCTTCAATTTTTGTTTTTTTTTTTTTCTTATTAGATTTCGTAAAATATTTCTAATTAAAAACTACAAGATTTTTCAATTGGTTTTCTGTTTTTGTTCTTACTTTTCCTTTATTACTTCCAAATGCAATGCAATTAGACGTAAAGTTTTTATAAAAGCAACACAGCTGCTGCTCACATACATTCACAGTATTGTTGTTGTTGTTGTTGTTGTTTGTTTGCTTTGAGCAATTTGTTGCATATTAGTTACAGTTTTGACCAAGTTTGGCCATTGCGACTCATTAGTTTCTTGGCAGCTTCTCAGGCAGAGATAACTTGCTTTATTCACTTGAAATGGTATGTAAAAAGTATTCTTTTAAAGCAAATCTAGACAAAAAGATTGTAGCTGCAAATATTGGCTAAGGAGTTTATTGCATTTGTTATTGCATTTGATAAAGAAATTCAGCAAATTGAATTTCATCAACAATGAAATTTAATTGAAATTGAAATTGTAATTGAAAAATAAATAAAATAACGAGAATATAGCCGAAGTACTTTTATTATTTCTTTTTGTATAACAGAATATTCTGTAGAAATATATATTTTTTTTTTGTTTAAATATTCTACAAATATATGAGCTGAAATAGATTCAACTGTCTATGAACTTTTATCTGTAGCAATTTCTCATTCTCAGTTGATTTTGTAATTTTTTTCTCTGAATTTTGCTGGAATTTCATCAATTTTAAGAGCTTAACCTTTTATTACAATAGTAGTTCATTTTATTCTTTAAGCAAAGCCTTAGCTGTAAGCAAAATTCATATAACAACAAAAATACAGAAATTCATATACACAAAAATATCAAGAACACGCAAAATACAATCAATTCAGACTCATACTCTTGCACTCCCTTCAGCATTATTAAGTTGTCTGTTTCGAAGAACTGAGCCTATGTTATTAAAAATGCAAGACTATATGACGACATGATATCCCGTCTCTGCTTCTTCTTCTTCTTCGTCTTGTTTGCTCTTACAGCTCAAAGAGAACTGGCGTCATTGAGGCGTGCAGCACGAGGCTTCGATTGAAATCCCTTTACGAACCGAATTCGGTGCGCTCTTAAGTGTAAAACGCTTAAATAACACTTTAGTACGAAATAAATTTTTAACCAAAGGCAAGAGCTCATCAAATGCAGTCAAGCAAGCATGTAGAAGAAAAAGAACAAATAATGTTTTTTTTTTTGTTTTTTAATTTCAGTCAAGAGAAAAGTGAATTCCCCTGGGCGCTTAACTAACTGAAAATGATGAATAAAACAAAAAGAAAAAATATTGTACTAGTATAACTCTATGGGAATAATGTAATTATTGAATATTATGCAAATGCTAAAAATACATAGACAGAGAACTGAAGTCTAAACCAAAACATTTCAATTTAAAATAAATGCAAGTCTACAGCTGTCTCACTATCTCACAGTCTCTCTCTCTCTCTCTTTCTCTATCTCTATCTCTCTGCTTAATAGTTTCGCACAGGCGGTTTGTCAGATTGAGTTATGCAATTTGGTAGTACGCATCTTACACACTCTTAAGCCGTAACTGCAATCCACATCCGGCTCATGCCATAAAGCAACATGCATATCCACAATTTATGCAAAAATTTATAGCTGCCCCGGCGCACTTCCTGCCAATGCCGACACAGTAAGAAAAGCAAACGAAAAGAATTTCTCCTTTTTATCGAAAAACTTGGCATTCGAAATGCTCTGCTGCACAGACAAACACACACACACAGAGAGAGAGAGATACACTTTGGGTTTTTGGGATATTGAAAACGCATATGAAATGATGTTAAGTAAAAGGCGGTCGCTCTTAACTAAGCAGCTTTTCGTAGATAGCAAAAAAAAAAAAAATAAGAAATAAATAAAAGACAGAAAAGCCCAAAAGAAATAGCTGCAGAAACTAAAACCAAAAATTGCAATTTCAATAAAAAGACTAAACGCACTTGAGCGTAATTGCAAGCATGAAATTGTATGAGAATGTGTGAGAGAGTTTTATATAAATATATATATATATATGTACAAATCCATGTACATGCGTGTATGTATGTGTGGCCAATAGAGGCAACCGAGTGTGGCACAGTAAAATGCATTTGGCAATAAAATATGCGTCAAAATTTAAATGAAAATCCACTGCAGTAACATCTCGCTTTACGCTTTAAAGTGTTCACCATATTGGCAACGAGTTGCATAAATTGAGGCTAGCCTGTGGTTTTGGCTTCTATCTACAACACCAACCGACGCTACGCTCTAACTGTGATTCTGACTGCGGCATTGGAGTATGCATTTGGTTCTGGGACTCTCTTTGGTATCCACTGGCTGGCTGGCTGGTTGGCTGGCTGCCCCCTGGCGCTTGTCACATTGGCATTGGACAAGGCGCTAAATTGCCATAGCATACCCAATGGCCACTTAGCTTAGTGCCAGTTGTACAGACTCAGATACAGCAAGAGCTATACTACCAGCTAGATACATTGCCAAAAATGTCAACATTGCGTGCACTTTGGCCAAAACGCCATAGACACTGCAAAGGCGGTGATTGCGCGGTTTAGAACAGTGACACAAATTTGACAAATGAGCAGATGTTGAAATGCAATAATTATAAAATATATAAGACTTTACGGATAAGCTGTATAGTGATGAGATAAAGTTATAGAAGTGATTGAGTTTTGAATGTGTAAATATATTTAGAAAAAAAAAAAAAAAAAAAAAAATATATATATATATATATATATATATATATATATATATATATTTTTTTTTTTTTTTTGCTTTTAAACATTTAAGCTTAAATAATTTAAGGCATTTTACAGAATAAATAAAAAAAAACCTAGTAGGAAATGTGAAAAATTAAAAACAAAAATAAACAAAGTAAAAATAAAAAAAAATTTTTTTAAATATACTTTAAAAAAATCTTAAATAATTTACGCATTTTATACAACAAAAATAAAATTCCTTGTGCGAAATAACAAAAAATTAAAAATAAAAAAAAATTAAAATACAAATAAAAATATAAAAATTAAAAATAAAAAAAATATACCACAAAATACTAAGATTTGATAATCAATAAACACTCAACCCAATCGGGAACACATTCGCTCAAGAACTTATGCAATCGGCTGCTCTCTGACCTTTTTCTTAACGTATGCGTGAAAGACACTTATTTGCAGACATTGAGAAACGATCAACAGATACAACTAATTGCTGATTGATTAATGAGGCCTAATGTGATAGGCATTAACATAAGAGTCTAACGTAAGAATGTTTAACATCATCAAAGAAATTATTGCTATTATACACAGGTATCTATCGATGTGATCTGTTTTCGAACTACATTTAATTACCTCTCATAAAAAACAGCTAAGTAAAATTTGAGTCAATATTTACTCAACAAAAAGTCAAAGTAAGAGACTTTTTGCTAAGCTAACCAATAGACTATGAAATATCTTAACCACTTAAATTTTATATACTAGCTTGGCACTAGATATAGAAATGCTTCATTGTAAGTTAACATAACTATAAATTATGGCATAATTGAAACTAAGCTTATTGACTATAAATAATTGAATTATTCTAGGTCAATCAACCATAAAATTTGATAACCTGCAATATTCACTCATTCACTCAAACAAAAAATAAAATATTACTTTTAACAAAATTTGTAACAATTTTATTGCACAAAATTTACCACAATATAAAAGAAAAATATGTACAAAAAAAAATACACAATTTAATATAAATATAAATATCGAATATGCCTTCATCTACTATATAAAACAATAAATTTTAACGTTACTCGAGCCTAACTTTTCATATTACGTCACACAGCGCAGCTGACGCAATTGCCGCAGGCTGCACTGTAAAGTAGACAAAAATGTTTTGTTTTTTTTTTTTTTTGTTTATTTATTTTTTTTTTAGCCAGTTGAAAGCACTGAGCGTAAATGGAGCTCATAATTTTAAGCCGAGGCTTGAAATATAAATAAAAAGTATTTTGCATACATTATAAGCCGATGGCGGCAACGCTATTTACCCATAGAAGTGTGTCACATAAAAATATAAGCATATTTAAATTTTCTTTAATTTTCCAAATGAATTCACATTTTTGGCTGTGCCACAGCGAGTGCGGTGCCTGTGACGTGTCAGGCCCACGCACATCATGTGCGTGGGCGTGGCATCGTGGCATGAGTCGGGTGTATGCAACGATGTGCGCTGTTCAAGAAAAACATATTGTTAATGGAGTCGAGCATGTGAAACAACAAACAGGCCGAACCAAGCGTCTGTAAAAAATTTTAAGCCTTACCGCGTCGGCCGGATGTGTTGTCACATTTTCAACTTGCTTAAAGTTTAATAAGGCCTCAATTGCATGGGCAAAAGTTTGAGACTTCAGTTCAAAGTATACGTGTGTGTGTGTATGTGTGTGTCTACTCATCATTATTTACATTAACACGAACGCGTCTCAACTCTCACGCCTGTCACATGCCAAAAAGTTTTGCAACAAAATGCGTAAATTTGCAAAAAGAAAATAAAACAATAAGCATCATGCCGGCAAAGCTGACAGCTAAATGACAGTACACGTCTTTCGGCACGCTGGCAAATTTAAATTTGCCCCGTGATGGCTGCCAACCTAAATGTGGCCAACGTAACGGTATACGTAATGGCCGAGATTGCGTATACGTAACGCAAATGTAGCTCACGTTTATCTGCAACTGGATTTGCATGCGTTTACACGTTTACCAACGATTTGCATACATATATGTATATATGGATATATGTGTGTGTGCTGTATGTGTTTTTTATGCGCCGTAAACACTTGATAAAATTCACATAAATTTGATGCGACCGCGCGTATTCGATTTGGCTTCACACAAGCCACACACTAAAAGCCTTTTCGCCCATTTAACTGAACTGGGCCAGGCCGCGTTACGTTTCGTTTCGAGCGTAAAAATCTACGTTTTGCCAAAAACTAACCAAAAAATAAATAACCATAAAGACTTCTATATGAATACATTTATATATCAGTGTATGTGTATATCTATGTGTATATGTATTTGTATTTGTATTTGTATTCGTATTTGTGTTGTGCGCGCATATCTAACTGGCACTCGGCGCTAAACAAATTTCAACAATTTTTTTTCGCACTGCCTGCAGCCAATGCATAAAAAGTCGCTTTCATTTGCAATGCATTTTGAATTGAATAATTTTCAAATAAATACAAATTGCTCGTTGATAGCTCAGAAACAATTAATTAATTAATTAATTGATTCGATTCTTTTTTTTTTTTTTAGTTTGGAATTTTTGCATTTGAGTTGGATATTGCATTTAATATTTGAAATTATTTATTATAATTTTAGCTATTCATAGTGGTTTATGTATTCAAATTAATTTTATTCATATTAGTTTACATAAAAATAGAAAATGAAATAAAAATTTTCAAATTTGTACATAAAAATATAAAGGAAAGTAAATAATTTCAAATTTATTTATTTATTTATTTTTTTATTATTATTTATTTATTTTATTTTTTTTAATGTTGGAAATCAATTTGCTCAAAACATTTATGTTCTTAGAATAATTAAAAATCAAAGCTCGCAATTAAGTGTTGACTGTTTCTCAAAGTCTGCAAATAAATGTCTCTTATTCACATTTATAGAGAAAAAAAACTGAGAGAGCAACCAATTGCGTTGGTTCTTCCAAGAGTTCGTTAGAAATCGGATATTCTTTGAACTGTTTTTTTTAGTTTTATGAAGCAAAAGGTCGTGGTGTGTATGCGAGAGTTATCTTTGTTATGCTCAAAAAATGTTTCTCTCTTTGCTACAATTTCTTCTCAATCTCTCACTCTGTCAACATCTGCGATATATGCAACTCTTTTGTAGAGTATTTCCATTGTGTGTTTTGCGGAATCCCACATATATTTATCAAAAGTTGCATTTATATATATATATATATATATATATATATATATATATATAAATATATTTTGTTAGTTTTGCCGAGTGCGCACGGAGTTCTGACAATATTTTATGGCTACTGGCTGAACACCCTGGCCAATTGTTTCATGGATTTTTCACAACAAATCGTGATTATTTAATTCCAATGAAATATAAATGTGTGCAGCGAAGCATTGCACAGAAGAAAAAAAAAAACTTGCATACAATAAAATAAATGTGGTATAGTATCCTATGCTGATAAACAACAAAAAATTAAAATAAAAAAAAAAATACATAGATATTATTATGGCTACTCAAATATACATAGTTGAGTAGATTCTCTTTATGTATGCATATTCGCTTTGTTATTTTGCGGTCGAACATCTAAACGATATCAAATACACAAAATATGCATGCGAAACACAAACGAAAATATCATGCATTATATCAAAACTCATAGCGTGTGCATATATATACATGCGATTTATTTGTAATATTTATATTCTTGCTCGTTTTATTTGTATGCTTCATATGTGAAGGAGGGGGGGGGCATAGCGACAAGGACTCAGGTGAGCCATAAAAATAAATCTGCTGCATTTACGCCGCCTCGTTGGCTTTTTGCATATTTTATGTGCTTGTCAAGTCGCTTTTTACTCTGCAATGCACAAAATGTTTTTTTTTTTTTTTTTATTGTTGTTGCTGTTGTTGATTTTATTGATTCGTTTTTTCCAACATTTTTCTTGTGGCCATTTGCATTGAGCTGCTGCTGCTGTTGCTGCTGGTGCTGCTGGTGCTGCTGTTGCTGCTGTTGCTGCTGCTGGTGCATTCAGTTAGAGCCTAAAACCCAGCCAGTCAGCAGTTGTCCTGTGAGAGGTTACTCTAAAAGTTAAGCCACTTTGTGCCGGCCCAATAAAAACTGTGCGACACAAACAAACCGTAAAAACCGCTTGCAACATGCACGACCAGCTTCGCACACACTTTTGCAAGTCCTGCACATTTTGGCAAATATTTACCTGGGCAATCAAATTTTTAAATATCAACACACAACGGCACAGCGACAACACCAGCAACAGCAGCAAGCAGCAGGCCGAATTAACCGTTTAAATATTTAGGCAATTAGTGAGACAGCAGCAACGCAGCAACGCACAGCTAACAAAGGCCAAAATGTGTGTTCGGTGCGAAAATGGGAAATGGAAAATTCTACCAAATACTAGCTGAAGTGAGGTGGAATGTTGCAGTTGTGTTGTATACTCAAGCGAAAGATAAAGTATCTGAACCACAAACCATATAATAAATATACCATATATATCTCTAGTATTAAGAGTCTTTTAAATTGTGTATATAAACACAAAGCTGGGACTTATGCAAATGTTATTTCTCTTCTTAATTTCTTGTTTGTCAAACTTTTTTTAAATATTTACCATTTAAGCATTAAATAAATTCCATTTTTCTTTTTTATTTTCCTCATGTTAAAAAAAAAACTATTAAAATATTGCTATCAATTTTTTCGACTAGAAATTATTATTTCAATTATTTTTGTGTATTTCTCACTTTAATGGTTGACAAAATGTAACATTTTTCTGAAAGAATTTTTTCTTTCAATGATTGCATATATTAAAATAAAAATAAAATAAAAACGGCAGAACGATCCGATTTTTTTGTCTAGTGCCACATGGAAATTGCAATTTTTTTAGATATTCCATTTAAGTCGGATTGATTGGAGTTATATTATTGTATATAAATATTATGTATATATACCTCATTAGTATTTTATAAAGAAACAAAAACAGAAATAATAATTTTTTTAATATTTTTAACATTGAGAAAAATGTTCATATTTAATCGTAATCTTAGAAAAAATATATAGCAGAATATATGATAAATTTTTCATTTATATTTTGTAAAGCAACCAAAGCAGCAAGGAAAGGAAATATACAGATTCTTTTTTTTTTATATTTTAACATATGAATTTCTATATAGAGAAAAATGTGTAGACAAAATATTCATTTCATAATCCTAATGCTTATCATTGAAAAAAAATAATTATAAATTATTTCACGTATACAATTCTTTTACTCAAAACAAAATGTTTTTCTTTTTTAGTTTATGCTTCAATTATATTTTGCTTACATTTTCTATAAATCAAAAAAATGAACTCTGCGACATTTACCTAGATGTACACTTAGGCTTAGTCAGTCATACTACTTGGACTTAAACTGTAATACTTATTAGAAATAAACATACAACATTGCAGGCATCTGACTGTACAATACTCTGTAAATAACTAACCATTAGCTATTCTTAGCTAATCTACTCAACATACTAAATGTAGATTCTTAACACTTTAAATAATCTAGTCATCATCTCAGAGCTCAACTCTAACTAAATATAACTGACTTAAATATACATCACAACACAGAGAGACTTCATACAACTGCATGCATATACATTTATTATACAGGGTATAAGAGGAGACAAAACAAAGGCAAAGGGCAATAAAGTTGCCAGTTGCCAGCTGCCAGTTGCTGCTCTGGTGCTGTCAGAATGAAGCACGAAGCAAAAGTTACCTCATTTACATGGGGCGCGGGCACTCGCACTTGGCAGTAAACTTTGCCAATATATCAGGTACTTAATAATATAAACAACAACAGGTAGTACGAAGGTTTGCCACACCCAAAAGCTGCTATGACTTTAGAAACTTTTCTTCACGGGCATCGCATGTGAGCGGTAATGAATGAGAGACTTTGTCTTGTGTGTAATAATGGGCAAAGTGCAAGGTATTTACGCAATTAAATGAAAATGAACTGTGTGCTGAGCCATTAACCATGAGTATGACAATGAGGCCATTCGCTAATGGCTAACACTTTAATTGAACGGCTGCGAGCTGCACCCAGTTTAGACTGAAGAGGCGACAGTCAGGTGCCAGGTGCCAGGTGCCAAGCTCCAGGTGCTTGGCGCCTGTCCGAGTTATGTGCGCAACTATCATAACCTCTATCAGCTCATTTGCAGCATTGTTGTTACCAGTCGTCGAGAACGCACCATTAGCCATTAGGTAACATGCAACAGCAGCAACAACGCTATGTAACGGCATAGAAAATGGCTTGCCACAGCTTGGCGCAACGTATACGTCGTGTCTATCGCATCGAAGTATTTCCAAGCTGTTGCACACTTTCAAGTCCACTAGGTAGCTTCTTGGCAATGCAGAATCATATTGTTGTTCTTGTTCTTGTTCCTTTTGTAGCTTTTGTTGTATCTGTGTCACCGTTGACATAGTTTTTGGTCTTTCTTTATACAGCGCTTCGCTTCGGCTGCCATTTACTATGGAAAGGCAAATACTTTGCTCTTTTTTTTTTTTTTTTTTAAGTTAGAATATTGCCCATAAATTAATTAAAATAGTTTAAAAGGAGTACAAAACAGTTGATAGAGCTTAATAAAGAGATTGACATTATTGTAATATTTAATTTTAAATTTTAAAAATTTATTAAATATATAATAAGCATGTCTCTTGAATCAGTGTTAAACGGAAGATCTATGCTCTTTCATACTTAATTTCATGGCTGTGAATTCCAATAATTCCACATGAATAACTTCTCATCAATTGCTGCTCAACCAATATCTCACTTTATCAAATATTTTCATTACAATATCTTTATCTTATCGCTCCTTCATCAGAATATATTTTTAGTAAAGATAAATTTAAGTTATCTACGAGTCTTTAAATAAAAATTAAGATCGAAATAAGCTTTGAATATATAAATATATAAATTTTAATGGCACGCTCTCTCAATTGAGTTTCAATTTGCAATTCAAAATGCTTACGCTTTTAGTCAAATACTTTAGTTAAATACTTAGTTACTATATCAAAGCCCATTGCTGCCCAGCTGTATGTCTGCCATGTAAACACTTAGTAACCGACTCTTGATGCAAACAAGAATGCGGCGAGAGCGTAGAAGTAAGCTGCTTTTGACAATTTGTTGAAAGGCTGGTGCTGCTGCTGCTGCTGCTGCTGCTTCTTTAACCACAGAGTCGAATGTCTGCTCCTGCCAGCAGCTGCTGCTGCTGTCCTGCATAAATGCATTTAAATAGCAAACAGCAGTATGTTACGTATACGCAGCGTAGTACAGTAGCTGACTCTTGTAACTGTTGCCGCTGTTGTTGTTGTTGTTGTTGTTGCTGTTTGCATTGGTGTTGCTGCTATTGCTGCTGTTGCTATTGCTGTTGTTGTTACCGCCCATGATTGCATATTTTTAAACAAGCACACTTTAATAATGGTTTTTGGTTAGTGGCAAAATGTTGAACCTAGCCACAAGTTTTGCTTCAACCACAACCCTTTGAATGTTGCTATATACCAGTATATATATATATTTTTTTTTAATGAAGTTGCGTAGACAACCAGGCGGGTCCACGGTGAGCGGTAGCTATGCCGGAAGTTTGGCATTACCTGCATACCTAGCCAAGGGACTGGACCGTATGCAAGTTATTTACTGCACATAAACTTAAATGAATGCCAGCACAAATAGCAAACTGAGAGCTACAGCAGAGTGAGAGCGAGAATGAGACAGAGACAGAGAGAGAGAGAGAGAGATATGGAGTTGGTCGTGTCCTTAAGTTCATTAGTGTTACTTGAGCAATATATGCGTATACATTGTGGTTCAGTGCATTGCTCTTGCTTGCATTGCAAAATGCAAATGCAAATGGCCAACGGGCAGCAAGATGAGGCTTGATTTGATTTAGCTGCTGTTGATGCTTGCTACTGCTGCTGCTGCTGCAGCTTCTTCTTCATCTTCTTCTTCTTCCCCATGAGAGTGATTCAGAAATTGCTTGCAATGTTCTTAGAAGAAATGCAGTTCATTTTTAATATCCTGCGGCGGCAACAGCTGTCGGCACTTGCCACAAAAGGCGGCGGAAATTAAAACTCAATATTCGAGTGATTGCACAGTGCTAAAAGAGAATGGGTATGGCCCCATGCCACCGCCCATTCATACTACCAATCCAATTTGATTCCCATTGCACTTGCCATCGGTGTCGATGCCGCCAGTTGCCACTGGCAAAGACTATTTGACTTGCACCACACAAAAGTGCGCAATTGAGGCGGCAAATCAAATGAAATGCAACGAAACGTGTCGGGCACACACGCACTCAGATGCCCTACAACAGCCTCAATCCAACCACCCACCGAGCATGTCTCACTCTCACTACTCCCTTCCCTCTACCCTTTTGCCACTGAGTGCACTGCAAAGACACCGACGTGCAATTGCGTACAAAACTTTCAACGGGAATCGTTCGATTTTGGCCAACTGCAGCTGCGTCTTCAAATATTTTGCTATCTTATGCCATTGCCATTTGCTAAATGTTAATGCCATTTCGATTGTTCCACCCAAACACACGCTTCGCTTTGGCCATCCACCTAACAAATGCTGTCGCCAGCACAAATCTCATTTTAGTCTCGCTTTCACCATAATACCTCTTTTCAGTAAGTGCAATGGGATTGTATTGAATTGGGTCTTTGGAAAGTTGTTGAAGTATAAACTTGAAAGCATCATATGAGCCAACTAAATTGAAAGTTTTGTATGAAGCAATTGAAATTATTGTCAATTGAAAGTTAATTCATTTTTTACATATAAAGTTAAAAATTGTGTTTATGAATTTATGTATGAGAAACTCACTAATAAATATAATACATTTTTCTTTCTTTTTTTCACAAAAAATTTATATTTTTGGCAATGCTGCATAAGATATGAGAATATAGAAAATGTCTTTATAAATTTTTTTTTTTTTCAAAATATAAAAATTTCTTCAAAAAAGTGAAAATATCAATAAATAAATTATTATTAAGCTAATAATGAGATATATTATATAATTATATTATTATTATTTTATTATTTTATTAATAATTAAGACATTTTTGGAAGCTATAGTGTAGAGCTTTTTATTTATTTATTTTTATCAATTTAATTTGCTTACTAACTTGTTTTAAATTGCTAAGCTAGATGTATTTTTTATTGTTGTTTATTCATTTGTTTATTTATTATAATTATATATATTTTTTACAAATTCCTATTATTAATATTGCTGTTATTCCAAATTTGTATTCTTTTATATATAAGAAAATATATTTATACATATATATTATTTCATATTTATTTAGAAATTCGAACTATCTATTTTTATTATTTATATATGTTTTTATATGTTCTTTAATTTACAAACTGTCATTATTTAATTAAATGTATTTTTAGATATTTAATATTATTTATAGGATAATTTTATATTTTATTAAAAATGCATATCTTTCTAGCATTCATTCTACATATTTATTTAAAATATTCTTTTTATACAAAATATATTTTTTTATCTTATACAGAATATCCTCTAGTTAAACAGATCTGCTTTTCATATTTACATTCACTTCTTTTAGTAGCACAATTTTTTTTCTGAAATCCAGTGACACTATCTGAAAGTCAAGTGCAATGTGCATATCGCATAACAGATAAGCAGTATTTGGGCATGTGTTTGTCCAGCTCTCTGCAGTTGATAACTGAAATGCTCTTAGCTGTGTGTCATTTATAACTTTACTGATATTTGCTTCCGACCGAGTCAAAACCAGCAAATTGCTTCATAATTGGGGCACAATAATGATGTTGATTAAGTAATTGTGATTCGTTTGTGGTTAAATAAATGGCTAAACTCAACTTAAATTACATGAATGAGTATATATAATTCGTAAGAGAGTTAATTTAGTAAGCGAATTAAGAAATGTTAAGTTTTATAATTACAACTTTTTCAAGAGCTTGCTCAGATTACTTTCTCTAGGTGGCAAATTCTATGACAATCTCTGTCTTCATATATATTTATATAATATTAAAGTAATTTTATTGTTGTCACTTCACGAATTTTCAGCATTCCACTATCTCAATTTCCATCCTTTGCCTTCTCCTTTTTTGCCACAGAAATATCTCAAGTGCTCGTAAGCCGCACTGCAATTTACGTAATTTGCGAACAGAAACAGCAGCTGCTGGAATTGCTACCAAGTCTGATTGAAGAGATTTGTGCTTAAAGCTAAAGGCAAATGTTTATTTGTTGGACATCAACAGCATGGCTTTAACATCTAAACCGTATTGCCAGCGCGTGTTACCTGGTCCAAATGATATCAAAATATTTGTCTGCCTTTCCATAAAGTATACGACATGTTGGCTTTGCTTAGAAAGCCATTTAAAGGCGCATTAAAATATAAATGTTATGCCATTAGCATAATGTGCACGTTCTGCTGGCCACATTGATTGATAGACTGACTAAATGGCTTGAATGTCTGATTGATTGACTCACACTGACTCACAAACGTACACGCACACAGAGACAAGCAAGATTTTTATACACTTTCTATGGGTTACACGGACATAGGAATTGATTGGATTATGAAATAATATTTGAATTGTGTTTTTAATGAAGCTAAAAGTTTTGATAATGTTTTTCTTTTTTTATAAAAATAAATATTTTACTTTCTTCTTTATACTTAACTAGATAATAGTTACAGTTAGTGCACATTAGCTTCGTCTATGCTTTGCTTTTCTACCCCATATTTGTTCTCCTTTTTTTTGTTTTGTTTGGCTACATGTGATTTGTTTTTACGCCAAATTGCATAAAACATCCGGAATTCGTAATGCGCAGCTCATGTGCGTGCTTCGATTTGTGTTAAAGCTGCCTGATTCGTATTCAGCATACACACAGCATTCACCCACAGCATTCACAGCGTCAGCCTGCCTTGCCAGCCAATAGGCCAATAATGATGGCCTGACTCAAATTAGGCGGCTGTCTGAAATCTGTTTACATGCCAAATATATCAAGGGGGACGTCGCAGCAGCACAGCAGCGCAGCAGCGCAGCAGCGTGATGACAGCTCAACCGCAGCTGATTATAACTGTTTGTATGCGTGTATGTGTATATGCATGTGTGTGTGTGTATATATTGACCAGGATGAGACATGTGCTCAAGGCTCATGCATAACATAAATTTGATGAACGTCGCACGCAAGTCGACTGCATTGATGTGATGCCTGTGGGTGTCTGTGGTGTCAGTTGCCGTGTTAATGTCGCATAAATAAAGCAGCTGCAGCGACAGTTGCAGTTGTAGCCAAGGTAAACGACCTGCTGGCTAACCGCAAATTTGATTGGTTTTCTCATCAATATCAGCCAAAGATGACTATGAAATGAATTCATTATAAATACTCAAATGTAATCTACTACATAAAGTATTTTTTTTTTTTGTATGTGTGTGTGTGTGAGCTGCAGTTTCATTTGCATGTTAACAACTTGTAAACAGGCACGCGGCAACGCTTAGACACACACACACACACACACACACACACACGCACACACATCCTGTCCTGAGCTGTGTGTGTGTGTGTGTGTGCGCGCGTTCCGTTTTGCTGCCACTACCAGGCAGTTGATTGCATTGAAGGCAGGCAACTAATTAAAAAGTTAAGCTCGCATGCCTTTAACTTCTCACAAAGTAATTAAAGTTGGCGCAGCGCCAAAGGTAAATGTCTGCATCGTGTGTGTGTGTGTGTGTGTGTGTGTGTGCGCGCGACTGAGTAAACTTAACTTCTCACATTTGCATTTCACACCTGTGCGTGTAAAAAGTTAACATACTAACTGTAAGAAAAGGCGTCAATAAAAATAAAACTCAAGCTCACAAAAAAAAAAAAAAGGATTACAAATTTTTTATTGCATAACCTTTGGGTGCCATGCATTAAACAAAAAAACAAAAAAAAAAGAGAAACTTTAAAAACTCTTTTATTCACCTTGCGCGTATTTTAACACTTAAGACTCTCACTCTGTGTGTGTGTGTGCTTCAGTTTCCTGTCGACTTATAAGTTGCCAAGTTCCTGATGTGATTTTTTTTTTCTTCATTTCTCTTACATTCATTCCTGAGTTTTCTTTTCGGCTTAAGTATCTTTATCGTTTCACAGTAAATTAATAATTTTTTGTGTAACAATCTTTACATGCAATTAAAAGTTTTATTTTTTTATCACTTTTCTTTCTAGTCGATGAAAAAAACTTTCATATTTTTATTGCAAAATTGCAAAAGTTTGAAACTCTTAATTATAGTAAAGAAATTGCGTGTGAAATAACTTGGGAATTTATGAATTATTATTGTAAAAGCATTTATGCTCGTAATCATCATTGAAATGCCTAATGGAATTATTTTCTTGCTCAATCTGAAGCGACGGATAACTAATCATTAAATTATTATTTATTTTTATACTATAAAATAAGATATTTTTTTTTCTTTTAAATTTTCATTTTTCATCATATTTCATTTTTAATTATTATTTATCTTTATACTATAAAAAAAGAGATATTTATTTTAATTTTTTTTTTTATTAATTTTTGCTACTTAATTTATTTAAAGTAAAATAGTGGCATATCGAAAAAAAAATAGCTATAACTAAAACACAGCAACTATATATAGCCAAATTCAATATCCTAATCATATCAATTATACGCTCGATTGCCCAACTATGCCCCAGTTCACAGGCAAATTTAATCAATGATAATCAAAGTATTATTGGATTTAATTTGAGATTGTTAAACCAATTGTGAATCATTTCATGTGCATTTTAAGCATAATCTAAATACAAAATAGCTCGCTCGACTTAATAAAACATTCGATGTAGACTTAAAACTTTAAAATTTGTGAGCTACTTCAATTTCATTATTAAAAATTTGAAAAAATAATAAAAAATAATATAATGCTTCCATAGTTATTATAAAAAATAAAAGCAGTAAAATTTAAATATATTCTTATAAATCAATAAAGATTCTCCGAAGTGTCGCTTTTAGCTCTTTTCCAATACTACAATATTGTCAATACAATATTGCTACAGCGGCAATATTTTATTATTTTAATAATATAAAATCGAATATATTACTATATATTCTTTCAAAAACATCTTTTTATTTTAAAATTATTTTTTTATTTTATTTGTATTTTTAAACCACAAATTTAGCTGGAATATATGGCCTCAACAAACTCATCTAAATAAAATTTCTGCTCTAGCTTATATTTGTTAATCATTCAACCAATTATCGAATGTTGCCTTTCCATGCTAAATAAATCAAATATAAAATTCAATCGCTTTGATACTTTACTTAAACATTACATACGCATAATATGCTAATTAAGATGTAAGCAGAACTCGAAAAAGGTTTTAAAGTAATTTATTCAATTAAATTTGCAAAATAAATATGCTTAGGCTCTGCATTCAAAAATATGTGTTTACAACGCCCACACAGATGTCAGTAATGAATCAAAACAAGTTAAGCAGCTTAGCCAACCCAACCGAGATGTAATTAAATGCATAAAGGCACAAATACCAGCATTTGCTTTACACAGTGGCAACACACACAAAGCTACACATATTTTTCTAGAATATCTGGGAAAAACATTCTCTGTCGTTACTGTTTCATCTAGTATTGATTAATTGATGGTTTCCACATTAAACATGTTTGGCTAGCTCGTTGACAATTTGAAACTGTTTTAATATTCCATGCATAACCATAAATAAATTAGGATTTAAAGAGCTGAGACTTAATTACCTTCACAATACCCCTGTGTATTTGTTCTCTAAGAGAACCTTCAATCATATTTACCTCAGAGCTTCATGACCGTGACACAGCTGTCCCCAAGGCATTTAGCTGTTTGTTAAGTATAAATTAATTGAAATGTGTGTATGTATATATTTTAATATTTTTATTTAATATATATTTTTTTCTTATTACCTGACAAAAATTTAATTAATATTCAATTTTATTTTTGTGGTGCACATTTGGCTTGACTAACTTTTTTTCCGCAAGCTTAATACAAATTAAAATGGTATTTTAATAGGGCTTTTGATGAGCCAAAGATTAAATTATTATTTTTATTTATTTTTTTTTTTTTTTCTGTTTTATTAATTACTTTGGCATTATTTACAAATATTGATATTCACGTTAAAGAATTTTTCCTATGTGAAATAAGTTAATAGGTTAATTGTGTTGCCAGCTCACTAAAGCATAATTTTAAAATAATTTTAATCAAATATATTTAAGAATGACGTTGATAATATATAGTGCTATTTATAATTAAAAATATTTTTTGAAATGATAAATAAAATAGTGGTCGATTATTCATTGCGTTGATTTATTATTAAATAAATTATATTATTAGTTTATTAATCATCATAATATTGATTTAATATTAAAATTTTTGTATAATTGTCTTATTTATTCATAAATTATATTATTGATTACATGAGTATTATTTATTTCTTTATTTTATTTTTAATTTATTTTTTTTTTAATATATTTGTTTTAATTATGTTTTTTTTGTGTTTATTTATTTTTTTACCTATTTGTTTTTTTTTTTTATTTATAACAAGAGAAATATGACTCATTGTAAGTTTTTTTTTAACGTTTTATTGACCATCTCACAAATGATGCGCAAGAAAATGATTAATCAGCTGTAGCTGAAGCGTCACTAAAAGCACAAATAGTTAGTCCCATTATCTTTGTATTAACGTCTTAATTAAGCTGTCGGCGACATGGTGGCCTTTGTCTAGACTGTCGCGGCGCTCAATTAGCCGTTCAATGAACTGTCTCGCAGCACTTGCTGGCACTTTGAGCGCTATAGGAGTATAATCGAGATCATTTAGTGTTCGTTGCTAAGGGTGCCTAATGGAGCGCCGCCAACTAAAACGGCCAACTTAAAGGCCATTCAATAAGTTTTTTTTTTCCAGAGACATCAAAGCGACAACAGCCATAAACTTTTAGCATATGCTAATAATTGCGCCACAGATTAGCAACATAAAATTGTAAAAAAAAAAGAAAAAGAACGTAAAAGTTCGAAAGACTTTTACTCCTTTCATGTGCTGCAGACAATGGAAAATTGCATAAGGGCAGTAAATACACTCATTTCAATAGAGTTGAAGTTGGAGTTGGAGCTGGAGCTAGAGTTGAAGCTGAAGAAGTTTACCGTAACAGAGTGCAATTGTGATTTAACATCAGGAGCATATTTCCATCTTTTGCGTACCTTGTTGCTGCACACTTCTGACTATTGACTGCTGACTGCGGAGTGCTGACTGCGGAGTGCTGACTGCTGAGTGCTGACAGCTGCCTGGCGCACATGGCGTATGATTAACATTTGCAGTGCATTGCATATTTTTCATACTGAATACACAGTGTGTAAATTTAGCTTTAAAGTAAAAGAGGTAAAAGTTCTGAAATAGCTAGCTGTTTATAACATATCCAGTCAAATAAGTGCCAGCAAATAGTTTACACTTCAAACATGCAGAGAGTAATTAACTAGACGCATATGGGTAAGCTAACACATGCTGGCCACCATCCACACTCACTTTTTTTTTATCAACCTCGCTTGGTATTTGGGCAACAGCACTACAAAATTGAGTGCGACATGGGCATCTGGCCGTTGGCGTAAAACAATGCGTGCCTTCGTCATGGCAATGGACGAAACGACGAATGCCAAACACAATGGTGGCTCGAAGGTGCGGTACAGCTTCAGTGCCAGTTCCAGTCGTACGTGCCCGCTTTTAAGTGAATTGTCGACCCATGGCTGAGCAAACAAAGCCACACACCTTGAACCAGCTGCCCAGTTGCCCAGCTACCCAGTTGCCTAGTCGAGTTTCAGTGATTGTTCGGCCGTTGATTGACGTGAACGCCCCGACAAAGCGAAACGCCTAGACTCGAGCATGAGTGCAGCCTAATGCCTAATGGCCGTAGGCGGCACTGAAGAGAACATGCTGCACGCAGCACGCATTTTACAAGAGTACAGACATGACAGCGACTGCAGCAAGAAACTCAATCATCTGTACGGGCCGCACAGCCCTTTCATATACATTTCCTGGACCACATGCAAGACCAGCCCAAAAAAGTATGCTACAGTTTACATTCCAACTCTACACGTTTAACCCACTTGCCATTCGCTTGCTGCAGTTGCTGTTGTTGTTGCTGTAGTTGCTTCAGTTGCTTTGTTGTTGCTATTGTTGTTAACAGTTGCCTGTTGGCTGTTCAATTTAGCACGCCTCTCTCTGTCGAATGCATTTGCATTATTAAGAGTCACTTATTGACTGTTCAGCGCTGGGCCAAAATCACACAACGATGCAAATTGAAAACATTTATTTCGATTGCTTATTCTCAAGTGCAAAACATTCGAGCTGTTGCATGTTAATGTTGCATGTGCAGAACATTAACAAGAAATTTACTTAGATCTTGACTAAGGTATTGAGATGGTATTCATATGGCATAATAAAAATAATATTACACTTGAAATACATTAATTAGTTTTATTTGTATATTATATTTATTTTAAATATTTTTTATTATATTTTTTTAAATAAACTAAACATATTTAAAAAAATATTTTTCTTTTATATTTTTGTAATTCAATTTTAACTTAGTTTATAAATATAATAAAATAATACAGTAAAATAAAAATATTGTATTATATAAATTAAATAAAAATAAAATTTAAATAATTAATCATAATAATAAATTTAAAATGAAAATGAAATAAAAATATTTAAAATAACAATTTAAAAATAAGAATAATAATTGCCCATATTTTTATTTTTTTTTTTTTATTATTATATTATTATTTATTATATTATTCTTTTGATATTTATCAAAATTAAAACTATAAGGCTATCGAAATTTTAATGCACTTAATTGATTTATTTTTTTTTTTTAATAAGGTTAAAAAATTTCAGTTTTTCTAAATTAAAAAAAAAAATATTTTATATTATCAAAAGCGGCCACAACAAAATTTCTTGATAAGGTAAACAATTTTATTCCAGCTGTAGAGCAATTGTCTGCCATATCGAGTAGGCTAACTACGAGCATCTTGTGTGTATCGTTATTTTAAGTGTATGATGCTTCAGGCAGAAGTCATGTTAAGTGGCCAGTTCATTAGACATTTGGCAAACACACAAACTGACAGCACACAAGACTTGAATAATATGCGTTATTAAGTGAGTCAAGGGAGAAGAGCTAGCAATGGAAGCTGACTGATGAGAGACATTTGAAACAGCCGAGAGGTGGTGGAGAGCTGTGCGACTGTGGGCGCATTAGATATGCAAACATTATGTCATTAATTGGAAATTCGCATGTTTCGTGTTTGATTTGAAATGCAGGCATTAGTGATGTGGATTGATTTTGGTGTGCCTGGGGAGCAGATGGGTTAGTTTTAGGTCCGACCGGACACACAGCAGCTCATTACAAAGTCACGTATACGAAAACTGGGCCAAGATGGACTTTTGGACTTTGAGAGCTAGGGGAATGAGGAGCAGCAAAGCCACTGAGCAGTAGAGCAAAGCAGAACAGAACAGAACAGAGCTGAGTAGAGTAGAGTAGAGCAGAGCTGAGAGCAACTGTAAAAGTAATTTTATTATCAAATCCAACTTTAACAACTGCAGCGTCTCAGTGTTCGTCCAACTTGTTATTTGGCTTGTAAGTTACAAAGTCCTGTTCGTGTCCTCGGGGTAATAAAACAAAACTTTGTGTTGAAAATGAAATTGTACAAGGCAACAAGGAAGGCATGAATGCAGTCAGCGCGTGCAAATGACAGTCGAGCCAAAAGGATTTCAGCAAAATGTAAATTTTATTTGTTGCCTCCGTTCGCACACGCAGTCACAGTCACAGTCACCATCACAGTCGCAGTCACAATCGCCGTCACAGTGGCAGTCAGAGACACAGTCGACAGTCTTTCTTTCATGTTTTCTACTTTTCTAATTAGTATTTCCATAAAGGACTCAGATGACCTGCAGCCCAGGACTTTTCCTCTCTCCTTCTCTCCCTCTCTCTCTCTCTCTCTCTCTGGCTCTCTCAAAGATAGTGCTTCGCGTCCCATAACCAGTCATGAAATGCTTCTGCCCAGCTCTCTACCTGTGCCATGCGTGAGTATGTGTTGGCCCGATAAGAACCTGGCCAGGCGTTTATCTGAAAAGCCATTAAGCGGACTCCATCCAGCGCCCACTTGGTAGCCAGGCACTGTTGTTGTTGTTGTTCCAGCTTTTCCCATTTCCCATTTCACAGCTTATTGTTATTCAGCGGGATTTCTTTTTTTTTTCATTTTTTTTTTTTGTTTTTTTGCGAGCAAAAGTCATAAGAAGTTTGAAAGGTTTTTTTTGCTCACAACTCGTTTTGGGCTGCTGCGTAACGCCGAGAGAGTTGCCATGGCAGCTTTATGGAGGAATTGTGGTGAAGCTGAAATGCACTTTTAAATTTCTTCGAAATTGATCTTTAATGCTGTCGAATGCCTGGCGACGTGTTGCCATCAAAATGCGCTTTCCTCGACTCAAGTAGCTATTAAATAAGAGAGAAACGCAAAATGCAACTTGCCAACCGGCAAGTGGAAAGTGGCAAGTGGCAAGTGGCAAGTGGCAAGTGGCACATAAATCGAGCGCTCCAATTGCCAAGCATTGCAAGCAGCTCAGCAGCCGTTTGTTCCATCATTTCCGTTCCTCATACGCCATGTAAACACGCAGCGAACAATAAGTCATAATGATGGCCGCAACTACACGCAAAAAAAGAATACAAAAAACAAAAAAAAAACGTAGTATAAAAAGCTAGCGTAGTGAGAAACATAGCAACCGCAGTGGAAGCTTCTGTAATTGCAGCACGCACGGCAGCATCCCTCAATGCGTTTTGGACTGGCATTTATTAACTGTTCACGTGCAGGGCACAAAAAAAAAATTATACTTCAGAGTTCTCTTACACTGAGTACATTAGCTAGGCTAAGATAGTATAGAAGATATATTTTTAAAATATAAAAAAAAATATATTAGAGAGCAGAGCAACGATGGGGGAAGTGAAAAAGTAACTTCGAACCGTAATACGAAATTAAAAATATATTAAATAAAAAGCAAAAAGCAAGCAGAAATAATCAAGATAAATAAAAAATAAATAAGAAAAGTCAAAAGATAACATGACATAATGAATATAATATGAAAAAATCTCAAGAAACAAACGTTAAGAGAGAAAATCAAATATTTAATAAAAGTCAATAATAAAGGAAGAGACGAGGATAAGTAGAAGGGAAAACTGCCAGAACAGACAAAGAAACAAAAAGAAGAACGAAGAAGACAAATACAAAGGAAAGATTAGGGAATAGTAAGTGAAAAAAAGAAGAAGATAAAAACGAAGAAAAGAAAAGAAGAGAAATGAAAAATAAGTCTTTAATAAAAGGAGAAGAATACAACAGATGAAATAAAAGCAGAGGCCGTTTCGCAATATCTGTAAAAAAAAAGTCAGAGTACCTCTCTAATTGCAACGAGATTACTCTCGATCAAACATTTTTTCGCTCAGGGCTTTCTACGAGCATTAGATTGAGTTTTATCATGCAAAAAGACTCATGCGTATGTATTGGTATTTATGCGAGGGCTGCGCTCGATAAGCACATCATAATAATTTACTACTCTCATTGTACGAACGTCAATCGTATGGCTCTCTAAAAGTTGTTCGGGAAAAGAGCAACACACGAAGCGCTCAACCGATAACCAACACGAAATGTGCCGAAGGCTCTTGCTTAGAGCGAGAGCGAGAGAGTATGATTTTTTTTATGTTTGATCTCGCGAACAGAAACTGAAGGTATAAATGGTTAACAGTTATTTGCGAGCTTTGAATAAAAGAGAGAGAGGGAGAGTGAAAAGATAAGAAGCGAAATGACAAAATAAACATGTGAGTGAAGCAAAGAGAAGACATGCCAGAAACTAAAAAGGAGACTAAGTTTTAAATTTAGTTATTTTTATTGAATCATCAATAAATAGAACTAGCTTCCATTCTTTTAAAACAATCGAAAGAGCACTCCAGCTTCGTTATGTTGAGAAATGTTTTAGTAACTATCTTGACGATCTGGTTGCGGTTTACTTCAGCGCTTCGAGTTTGAGTTTGAGTTTGAGTTTGGGGCTTGGCCCTACAGTTAGTCGCGTCACATTGGCAAGTCTGGCATAGGAATAGGAATTGGAATAGAAATAGGAATTAAGCAAGCATTCAGCATTTGCTGCGTGACAGCATCTTTTTGACAAATTGAATTTTGCGAAGAACGTGCTGTTGTCTCATGACGCTCCATTTGCTCCGTTGAGCTGCATTGATGATGATGCCACAGACTTTCGAGTGAGCCCGAAACGCGACTGCAGTTTGCGGCTAAGAACGACTGTGTTGCCAAAGGGGTTTTTTGGCTATTCCCCCCTTTTGCTGCCTCCTTATGCTGTACTGTACAGGCGTCTCCCTTGGCGTGGCTCTAAAACTTTTCAATTACATTAGATGCTCAAGT
This sequence comes from Drosophila stalkeri, assembly GCA_035047405.1. NCBI lineage: Eukaryota > Metazoa > Arthropoda > Insecta > Diptera > Drosophilidae > Drosophila > Drosophila stalkeri. The sequence goes on from JAWNPR010000039.1 coordinate 13,954,110, forward strand.
CGATGTCAGAGGGGGCGGCCGGCGACATGTGCTGCTGCTCCTGCTGCTCCTGCTGCTGCTGCTGCTGCTGCTGGTGCTACCCAAAGCGCCCGCTGACAAGTCATTAAATGTGACAAATTGCAACAGGGGCGTGGCTTAAAGTCGTTCGCTCAACCAAAGTTTTTGGACCTTGGCATTTAATTAAACTAAAGTTAGTCCAGATCCGAAAGCTAATGCAATTCATTAAATATTTACGAATAATGGCCCAGGCACACAACTTTGTTAGTCAATTTATAAATCTACAACAAGTGCACCACACACACACACACACACTCACACACAAACACATGCTTGCATCTGTGTGCACAGGAAAAACTATAAGTGGACCACAATGGCTTCTGCTTTTGACTTGTTTTAAATTGGCCAAAGAGAAAGAAAAGTCCTTTGGCCGGTCCCGGCAAAGTGAATTTCTTTATGCTATGAAGTATTTGTACTCTGAGCATATTTAATATATATATTTTTTTTTTATTTGGCATATTTACCTGCCCTCAAGTAGCATTCACCTTGCTTCAATTGGGAGTAATGAACCCAGTTTTTTTTTTTTTTTCAGCATAAATAAGCTTCAGTTTACACAGTGCGCACAGTGCAGCATTATGCAGCAAAAAAATACATTTGATAGTCAAATTTAATATTTAAAAAATGAATTAAATAATATGTAATGGAAATTTATTTTTTTTAAGTAAATTTTAATATTTTAAAAATGTTTAGTTACCAGGTTAAAAATGTTTATTGTAAGCATAGATAAATATTTTAAATTGAATGAAAAAAATTACAAAGTTATTTTCTGCAAAATTAAATATAATAGAAATTTGCTGAATGTCTACAATGCTTTGTTAAATTATAATATTTTATTTATATTATATTTATGAAACAAATACATAATATCTTAGATTTGCGTATATTACACATTGTTTTATATATTCATGTTCCTAGAAAGTTAAACAGTTAAAAAAAAAGCTAAAAACAGGCCTACAGTTTCCAAGTCCAAAAATTTAAATTTAAAAAAATTTTGAAAATTAAATAATTTGCTCGAAATGGTTAAATAACTATACATTTATATTAAATTTTATATACTATGTATACAACATTTAAAATCTTTTAAGCCAAATAATTGAAACTTGTATGAAAGAATAGTAGAAAGAATTGACTTCATATTCCTAAACGCTTGCTGTATTCCAGAGTTCAAAATAATATAACTTTAATTTAAATGCAAATATTTACATTTATTGTAGAATGTATGTAAGCTAATTGTCATTTCTAAACCTATATCAGAAAATTAATTTAGGCAAATCTAATTTGATAATTATATGTATTACCATATCATAACAAATCTTTCTCTCTCTCTCTCTCTCTCTCTCTCGCTCTCCCTCTCTCATTACACTCTCTTCGAAAATCGCTCATAATAAGCACATTCATAAACGGATTTCCTTCGAATAATTATTTTGCTAATCTTGACCACTGTATTAAGCCAGAGGCTATCTTGTGACGCTGTTGATAACAAGCAACAAGAGGCAGCAGCAACAGCAGCAGGAGCAGCAGCAGCATCATACAACATGCAACAGTCAAGTGCAGTAACTGGCCTCAGCATGTTCCTGTTGCCACTGGCACTGGCACTGCCACTGCCACTGGCCTGGTCAGTTGGTAAATGGCAACAGTCAGTGGGAGCCAGCGGCATCGTATTAACTGATTGATAGACTACAGCTCAATAAATTCAATTGTCACCCGTTGGGCTGTTGGCTGTTCGGCTACTACTGTTACGCTCACAATGCTTATAGTTGTTGTTGCTGCTGCTAGGGCAGATTTATGCGAAGTGGTCGCTTTTGGCCAAAAAGGACAAATTGTTAAGTTGGCCCACAAGAGCTCAGAGCTCGTTATATGAAGCGCGCATATGACAAGCAATTTGTGTTTATTGTCATGGCCATAAAGATTTGTACGCATAAAGTACAGGCTCTGAGAGCCATTGACCTTCGTTAGAGCCAAACGCACACACACATATACAGCGCATAAGCGAACACCATTTGGCGTCTCATTAAACGTTCATAAAGTTGATTCGCTTTTCTTTTTTTTTTTTTTTTGGCTTTGCTGTCGCCGCTTGATTAATATGCAATTTCTTGATGGCAGTTGCCGCCATTAACACACAAACACACACTCACACATAAGCCACAAATACATTTATAAGTGCCCAGCTGTGTGTATATGTGTGTGTGTGTGTGTGTGTGTGTGTGTGTGTGTGTGTGTGTTTGTGTGTGTGTGTGTGCGGCGTCTACTTGAGCGGTTTGGCTTTTGTTTGCCAAGCGGAAAAAAACACTGTGGCAAAAACAAAGGGATAATTTAAACTCTGTCATAAACTAGGTTAGCATCACAACCACACACACACACCCACACACACACTCACTTATAACCATATAGTCCACACATATATATATAGTCTACCCCCACTCCATGTCTAGCTGCTTTATAATAACTGTCGGTTTTGCGTTTTTTCTTCATCAGCTCTGTTGCCGCCTTTTATTTTGCTCTTTATTTCCTACTCTTCGTATTTTATTTTCCTTCTTTTTTTTTCTTTTTGCAAGACAATACGCGGCGCATTTATTTCATTCACCATTTTATTTTATTTTTTTTTCTAGGCGTGGGCGTGCCACAGACGGGTCATGCGGCATTATGCGCCGCATGCATTTTTTATGCGTCGCAATGGCTTTTATCACATATGCATACATCAGTATCCGATTTTTTTTTCTTTTCGGTTTTGTTCTCTTACTTTTATTTTTTAACTCTTTTCATCTGTTTGCCACATAAATTGGCCACAGAGTTGGGCCAGCCATTGTTATATATACACTCGCCATAATGAAACAGCGGGTTTCAGATTAACTTCGAAAAAAAAAAATAGTTAAATATAATTACAATTTCTTAGATAGATTTTCCAACAGATTTATTTCAAATAGAAAACTGTTTAATGAAATATTTTTAAATATTCAAAAATTTAATATAATTAACTATGGAAAATTATTTATATATTATTTAAAAAATATGATTTCAATTAATTGTACAGAAAGTATTACTTATTAAGAGAAATGTTACATTTTTTTTATAATTCATAATTTTTGTTTTTATTAGTACTATTGTTTAAAAATTTTAGTATATATTTTTTATTTGTACTTCTTTATTAAATATACTTTTTTAAATATTAATTTTTTAATTTTAATTTTTTTATTATATAATTTTATTTTTATTTTAAAAAAATTAATCTTATATTTTTTCTATTAAGTATGAAATAATTAAAATTAGTTTCTACACTGTCATCATAATATGTAAAGTTTAATTTAACAGTTATTTTTATTCCAATTTATTTTTATATACCTTTTTTTTTTTTAATTCTCATGCTTTGATTTTATTCTGTAATAAAATCTGCACTCAGATTTTGCTAACAGAATTTAATTAAATTGCAAAATGTATGACAACAATTTGTATGTTCGATAAATGAAAAGCATTGGTCCCGAGCTACATTGATAAAAATGATAAATTGATTGAGGAAAAAATAGTGTTATTCAAATATTATTAGTAACTGATTGAATGCACATTTGGTCTGCAGTTTTTTGGCCCTTAAATTTGGGAATATTTTCATATGTAAATGTAGAAGCAATCAATGAATCTCTGACATACCACGAATAAAGGCAACAACAAATATCGATTCAGGCACCAGAGGCGAAAAAAACACACACAGAATGTAAGCAAAACAATAAAACTTTCTCACGAGCGGCATACGCACAGAGCCAATATAAACGGTTTAATGCAGAGTGTTTTAACTTAAACTACCCTGTAATCAGAGAAATGAGACAACCTTTGCTTAAGCGACCCATTAAAAAATTATATAATAAATTAATAAGTGATTAATTCTAATACAATATTGAGAAAGTCGAACTTAATGAATTTTATTATAAAAAGTAATTTTAAATAAAATAATAAATTATTTTTATTTATTTAAATTATGATTTATTTTTTATGAATCTTATTTATTTTTATTTATTATTAATATTATTATATGATTTCTATTATAAAAAGTAATTTTAAATAAAATAATAAATTATTTTTATTTATTTAAGTCATTATTTATTTATTATGAATATTATCTATTTTTATTTATTATTAATATTAAATGATTTTCATTATATTATATTTTTCATTAAATTAAATAAAACTAAAAAAAGAATAAGTTTTAAAATGTATTAAATATATATTTTTTTATAATTAAAACTTTATTTATCAATTTATATAATATATTTATTATATTATGCTTGCAATGTAGAATTAATGAATCTGCAGAAATTTCTACAATTTGTATGCATTTCATTTAGTTCAACTAAATATTATCCTCTTCGTGTTTATTTATTATTACAGGGTATAAAATATACAAATTAAATTGCAGATTCTTTCATGTTGGGGCTTTTGCTCTTTGGCATGGCAGTTGTTATTGTTCTTTCGCTCTTGTTGATGTTGATTTTCATTTTGTTGCTCTCTTTCGCTCGCATTGTTGCTGCTGTTGTTATTATTGTTGTTGTTGTTGTTTTTATTGAAAACACATGCAAATCGATTATTGTTAACAATTTTTTGCCAATGCTTTTTTACATGCGCGTGTCGCGACATCGCACCAAACTGATTGGGCAATTCGTTTTAATGGCATTGCATAAACATCAATTAAAAGTGCCTGATAAATCGCACAGCTGTTTTATGTCGTATTCGGTTTAACTATTTATTTAACTTGTAATTGAATTATAACACTTATGCCACGCCCACACCATAGCTGACACTATGTCACCATGGCAATGACCATTGCCCACATCTTTTGCAATGTTTCGTTGAATTGTGAACGGCAACGCTTCGCTGACTTTCACTCCCATTCGAATATTGTTCTTTGTTCTATTGTTCAGCAGAGCTCCGGGTCATAGGTTAATTGATGATAAATGCCTTGACCATTCCGCAACGAGTTATTCATGTGGGGTGCACGACTTGGTTGGATGGAAATTGACATATCAGAGCGCACCCATTGTATTTGTATAATTCATTAGAATTATGAATGTATTGTTGAATTCTTTCTCTAAAACTCAACGTTGAACTACGCTGTATTAATGAACGTTTCTTAAATTCCATTAAAGCTGTAAGCCAACAAATATTGATTTATTGCATTATATTAATTATTAAAATTTAGAAACTGTCAACGGTAAGCTGATAGCTTTAAGAAAGCACCTCAAAACTTTAATGTGCTTTTGAAAGCTAATTTAATGAAAGTGAATCAAGTACAATTTCTTGACGCATCACACAATAAATACAAAAATCTTTTCAAATACTGACAAATCTCTCAAAAGTACATGAAAACAACAAAAAAACCTTATAAATCTCTAATTGTAAGAAGAATAATAAGTAATACTTTTTAAATTACAAACTAGATATAGTGAAGAAAAATGAAAGCGTCTAAAAGTTCATAAGATCTTCAATAAGTTCTTATGGGATTTTTATTAAAAACTGCTAAATGCAATTTCATATTTGAAGAAGCATAACTTTTACGAAGAAGCTTTTGAAAGCACATTAAAGCTTTAACGATATTAAGTAGAAGTCGAATTAATTCATATAGGAAAAAACTACCTACAATTAAGTAGATCTCTTTTCAACCTACAGAGAAATACATTGTTGTCAATTTAATTCCATTAAATGAGTTAAATATTACAAAAAACGATGTTCACCTTCCTAATGAATGCCCAACATCTGACTCAAAAACAAACCCCCCCAAAGTAAGCCATCAAAAATGTAGTGAGTATGCGTCAAGCAGAATTCATTTAATTAATGAGCAATTCATTTAATTATAAACAATGCGAGAAGGCAAAGCACCAAAGCAAAACTCACACAATCTAAATTGAACGCCTGATAATGCGCTGCCCTCACTTGCTTGAGCACATTTCCCACATGCTTTCAGCACTGACAAGTGCAATGATTTCTCAACACTGGACACTGGGGCAGAGGCGACATGCATGTCAAGCTGGTGTCAGTCGTGTACGGGGTAGGGCAATAGGGGTATGCAATACCGTAACACTCGGCATTATGCCAGTGTCAATTGCTATAACAATTTGTTAGTTTGTCAAAGTCTCTATGACAATGCACTAAATTTGTCACTGTGTGAAAACTGAAAACGAGAAGCGAGAAACGAGAAACGACAATTCACATGCAGTGACCGCATGAACATTTTTAAATTCATTTCAATTAGCGTTGAAAACAAAGCTTTACAAACTGCAATCATTTTATGGTATTTAATTATGTTGGCATAAACATAGTAAAGACTAAAAAGCTTCGAAAGTGCTGAGTCAATATGGCTGAAATATTTTTAGATTTTTACATTGATTTAGAAAATAGAAAGATTCACAAGAGTTGAACATGTTCAATGAGTGAGATAATTTTTATTAATTTTTATTAACTGTAATGCAAGTAGAACCAAGCTAAATAAATATTAATTTAATAATATTATCATATAATATGCATAAAATGCGTAAAATATTTTTATATAGGTAAAAAAAATATGTAAAAATTGCAAAATGTAGATATAAAAACTGGTTCATGTTGGAAATAAAGAAAAGTAAGTTATATTACCTATTATTATATAATCTTAAATAAATGTAATCTAAATCTAAATCTCTAATATAATAATTTTATAATCTAAATATTTATTTAGAAAAATATATATTACAATACTTATAAATGCATATTTAAGAATTGAAATAAAATTAAATATTATATATTGATTAAAAAAGAAACAAAACTAAATATTAAATATTTTATTTTTCATTACATTAAATGAAACTAAAACTAGAACAAAAAATATATACAAATAAAATTTAAACCACTTTTATTTAAAAAAATTTTTTTTATTAAAGTTTTAAGTTTATAATATATTGATAAAAATTAAATAAATAAAATAAAATAAAAACTAGTTCTCAATTCATTCCGAAGCTCCTAATATCTTTTAAATAACATAGAAGAGGTATAACTTGAGTATACTTAGACTAAATCAAATTAAGCTTAATAATAATAAGCTTAAACCCATTTAGAATATAATACAAGTAGAATAGTTCAGTCGACTGTGCCCAACTACAAACTACCATAAACGAAAATATTTTTTATTATCAACGGAAAATATGCATAATGTATATATAATGTACACAAATTACGTCAATTGTGATCCTCATAACTTCAGTTATTTTCATTTTTAATAGGCTTAAAGGAATGCATTCCATTATTAATAGCCATACTATTAAAATGTTAGCAGCATATTTACTATTTTAATTTAATATTATATATGTTAAAATATTTTGTAAAAAATATTAAAATAATAATATTACTTGGAAAATTATATAATCTAAAATTATATAATCCACATTTATTCCATAAAGTTTATTCCAAAATGACTTAACAAATTAGTTTAAAAAACATTATTTTTTTTAAATTTTATAAAATTTAAGCTTAGCTTTAAAGTGTAAGACAAAAGTAAACTGGCTCATAGCTACATACATGAAAAAAACATGTCCGCCATGTTTTCTGTTTCATCTGCATTTGAGTATAACTAAGCCAAGCATCTCGACCTCACAAACCTCCAGCTATAGCAACAGCTCTAGCTATAGCTATGGCTATAGAACATAGTGTCACTTACACACACACACACACATACATAAATGCGCGGTCTGACACCTGACAGCCACTCAACAGCGAGTGGTTGTCGGATTTAAAAAAATAAAAATAAAATAAGAACTGAATAATAATAAAATGCGACAGCAACAACAAACTGACAGAGAGTGAGAGAGAGAGAGAGAGAGGGCTGTATGCAAACATTAATGAAAGGACAACAACAAAAAATAAATAAAGAGTAACAGCGCCGTGTTGACACGCAGAGGCGTCGGGCAAGCCGAATGACAAGACACTTTTGAATGTGTCAGTTATGTGACAGGCACACACACAGTGAGAAAGAGAGAGAGAGAGAGAGATATATATATAGAGAGAGTAGCTGAGACTGAGACACTCGAGGCACGAGCCTGATAGCTCGTTGGCGACTTATTTTTGGTGTGACTGGCATCGCAGAACTTAAAAGAGATTTCAAGGTGAGGCACACTTTGTATGCGTGTCAACAGAAAAGTCAAAGTTCAAAAGTTTTGGACAACAATAAACAAGGGACTTAGGATTGAGATCGGCAGCCAGCCAGATGCTGCTACTGCGGCTGCTACTGCTGGCGGCTGCTGGTTTGCTATATCAACGACCCGTTCACAGCACAAATATGCAAAGTCAAGTGGCAATTTATCATGCAATGCAACAGCAACAATACTCGGCAGGGGCCCCCCCTGCCATGTGGGGTTAAGTGGTGCCCAGTGCGAGTACAACTAAATTAAATGGACTAACGGACAGCGGGAGAGCGAACCGGCTAACCGGCAAGCCAACCCAATGCGTAGGCATGAATGAATCCACACCTACGCTTGGCTCAGCACACAATCATGCGATTCGCTTTTGTAATCAATACCCTAGACACAGTAGGCGATGGGGTATGCAGAAAGTGAGAAAAACTGAAATTTCTGCTTAGAATTAATTTAATTTGCAATACTAAAGATCTGGCATTGCAGGGCATTTATTATTATATATACTAACAAAATGTAGAAAATATTATTTTTAAAGTGCATAGTTGAGCTTTAAATTAAAAGAAATATGTATTTGACACAGCCCAACGCCCAGACATTCAGACGTCTGACCTATTTAGCTGAGGAAAAAGAAACCAAGATTCGTATTTCATAGCATCATAATGAAGTTATAATTTTAATTCAAGTCAACTGCAATTTCTATGTGTAAATATATATTTGTATATTTGAGAGTGAGTGAGCGAGAGAGAAAGAAAGAGTGAGGGAAAGAGAAAAAAATGTATTTCATTTGTAAGCAGACTAACTTGACTCTAAAGAGATATTTAAAGAGAAAATTTGTTAGACACTGCATATGAAAAGTTTCTATATGTAAAGGTAAGCAAACAGTATATAGATATATTTAAGTATATTCTATAAATATGTTTATTCTGTTATGCATATCTATATTCTATAAATATTATATATTTGCTAACGTTTATTACAGCAACTTTCCTTTAAGACTGAATTTACAGGGTATATGGCAAAGGTACCTATATATATAGTATATATGTAATTAATGTTATAAGATATTTCCGATTATAAAAAGTATACGTATAACAATACGTATTGCAGATCAGTCTAAATACCTATATAGCATAGACTTTAGTGCTAAATATCTTTATATATTGGTCTAGGAAATTATATAAAATTAATTAATATTTATATATATATATATATTTTTTTTTTTTTTGGTTTTGATTATTTTATTTCAATCAAAAAAATCTAAAAATGTTTATCTTAGCAACTCGCTAAGAAATACAGGCTAACTCTAAGTTGAATCACATTTTTTGTTTTTATATATAATAATTTTATTTAAATCAAGAAGTAACCATAGCAGCTGGCTAACAAATACAGGGTATCGCTAAGTTGAATCACACTTTTTTTTTATTTAGTTATTTTATTTAAAACTAATCAGAATGTTTATTTTAGCAGAAGAATTACAGGGTATCTCTAAGTTCAATCACATCCACCTACAGCATACTTGGTCACTGTTTTTTTTTTTGATTTCATTATGTTGGAGCCCTCGCGTTAGTTAAATCGATGCGACGCTGACCTTTCCCTCAATTAAAGGCAAACACAGAAATACAGGGCACAGTGCTGTGCAGCAGTAATGCGACCAGCTGCTATTGCTCAACGGACTGTGCTGTGCTGTCGACGCTTTGGCTCATTAGACAGCACTAGCAGCCAATAGCCAGCAGCCAGCAGTCGTCGCTTTCATAATTTATTGGTACCTACGGCTGAATCTAATTTCTGGGATTTGCAACAGAGCAAATATGTTAAATACGAGCTGGACAGCACTTGGGAGCTGGAAGCTGGAAACTGGAAACGGGCAACTGGCATGGATGGGAGACATTTCACTCGCCAGCTGCTAGGCGAGATAATGGACAAAACCAACGCTAAGTGCGGCCACAAAAGCCAAGCAATTAACAAGGCGTTTGGTTTAGGAGCTTAGTCATTGGCTTGGTCACTCGACAATCCTGGCCAACGAGTACAACCGCAGGCGAACGGCCAACGGAACGGGAAAGGGACAGGGACGAAAACGGGACGGGGTCGTGGCAATGGCTGACCGGAAATGCACGCAACTCCAGCTGAAGCTGTTGTTGACAAGGCTCTAAAGCAACGGACTGCAACCAAAGACGGCTCGCAGTCAGGCAGTCAGCAAGTCAGCACGAGACCGCAACTGGGCGAGAGAGAGAGAGAGAGAGAGAAAGAGAGAGAGGGAGGGAGAGCGGGAGAGAGAGGGAGCCGCGCAGGCAATGGCGGGACTTGGGTGTAATATGCGTAATTAAACAAAACCGCAAGTGGGGCAGTTGCACAACAAGCGGCAAGCAATGCGCAGCAGAACTGTAAAAAAAAAATAAAAAACAAAAAAAAAAAAAACTTTGTATATATAAAGGATACCACAAACGACACAACAAACACAAGACTACAAGAAGCGCAACGGAATAATTTGTGGATCGTTACTAATGCGTTTTCCATATGCTCTTCATATGAATATACTAAAAAAATAAATTGATTATTAAAAAATTAATTTTTTATCAATAATACGACTAATTTTCTTGCCCTCAGAAGTTTAAAAATTTCATAAATTCTTTAAACAGCTTTTGAGAAATTCAGCTCAAAAGTTAGCTAAAAATGCATAATATATTTATATAACACATACAATTTCAGACTTAATCAAAAATGTTCTGCGCATTGTTTTTTTTTTTTTTCGTTTATTTATTCTGCAGAATTAACAAGTAATTAAATGAAATTATTTCAGCATGAGCGCATTCTTAAGCTGAATTGCTTCAGTAAGCTACAGTGCTGTTAAATAAAAAATAAAAAAAAAAATTGCATTTTTTTGTTTACAAATTTGCATACTTTAAAAAATAAAAAAAATAATAATAATAAAATATATTTTATAAATTTTCAGTTAAATACAAAATAAAAATGTTAAATATTTAAAATTGAATAAAAAAATTTTGTCATTTTGGGTTTTCGAAAGAAAAAGAAATTTTTAATAAAACTAAAATAATAATAAAAAAAATTCTTTAAAATTTATTTTAATCCTAAAATTAAATTACAACTTTATAAAAAACAATACATAAAAGCTTAAATGAAAATTGATTTTTAATTAAATATTTTTTAAGAATTTTTCACAAAAAAAAAATATTGAGTATTTGAAATTATTTGAAAGGCATTTATAACAAATGAATATCGATCTAGTTTGGTTTCATTTTTGAAACAGTCAATCAAAAATTTAAATTTAAATTACAATTGGTATAACATTCTCAAAGGGAAACCCCACATCAATCAATTGCCTACAGTACTCAGTTAAACTGTAATTAACATAGTTCTCAGCTTACAAAGCGACTGACAAAGTGTTAATGCCCAGCGTGTGAGCTGAGCCGTTTAAATTAAATATTTGCCGGGCAGAGCAACGCTTGACGTGAGCCGGAGTGTCAAGAAGTAAAGCAAAGAGTTGAAATGCAGCAGCGCCACATTAATCTGGAGCATGCAGATTGAAGTGTCGCCCTGCTCTGTGAATCTGTCTGTGATGACAAGTTGAGCCGGGACCAAAATGAAATGAAACGCCTTAATCCCTGTCAGACTTAAATGCAACAGAATGCCATGCACTTAAACCTCAACTCGAGTTGGTTGCGTCACCGTTCATTGATTTCACCTGGTAAACGGAATATGCAACAATGTGAAATCGATTTTGCATTAGCCACGAAACACTTGAGCCACAAATACCAAAGGCCCCAAGCAAAATATATTGATGAACAAATAACAACGCAAAAAACAGTGGCTAAAGGCAGAAGACAAATGAAGACTCGCAAAAAAAAAAAAAAATATATATATATATATATATATATATATATATATATATATGGCGAGCAAAATATGTAAAACTAAACAGAAAACTAGTTAAGACTTAAACAAAATTAAATATGAACTCACAAAGAGGCCCGCCCCCAACACCAAGCCTGGACCCAGTTAACCCAGTTAGCTGGAATTTGAAATTCAACACAGTCAAAGAGATAATTTTCAAGTCAAGAGCAATATTTGTATGCAGATAAGGAGAAAAAAATGTATTTAAATTTATTTATATTTTTATATGTTATAGAGAAAAATGTATAAAAAATTATATATACATATAAAATATACATATAAAAAATTATATATACATATATATACATTAAATTTTTAAGTTAAGAACACTTTAAAGTAGTTTTGAGACTACATTATTAGAGCAGTCGGTCTGTGTCTGGGCATATAAATATTTATTTATTTATTATTAAACATATCGAATAAGCACTGTAAAGAAGTACACTTAATTGAAAAAATACATTCTATCTTCATTCAAATAACAACAATTCACTCAATACTTATATTTAGATACAACTCTCTGGGCATCCTCATTGAACGGTCAACGAGCTAACCATAGAACTCACTCACCTGTTAAAGCAGCCAAATTTAGAATAAATCCAATTAGACGCATCGCGAACGCTGCTTATTGTAAATATTAATTGTTATTTTAGCGGAATTTATTGAGCTGCTATTGCAAGTGGCAAAAATTGATGCATTTATTGCACTTGTTATCAGCAATTTATATGCCCAAGCACCAGGCACTTCAATTGCTACGCATTAGTTTCGAAATTGTTGTTATAGTTGTTGCTGCTGTTGTAATTTTTGTTGTTGTTGCTAATTGTGAACACACCGATCCGACACGAAAGCCCACGAAGAGAGTATGCGAACAAGACAGAGATAGAGCGAGAGAGCGAGAGTGAGTGAGTGACAGAGGGCCGAGAGCCGGAGTCTGAGCTTGAAACTTACACGAAGTGTAAGCCAACCAACGCGCACGAATTTCACTTTATCACTGAATATAATTTTTTTTTTCCAATTTCTACGCTCGCGAATTGAGCGTTACACGAACGTTGCGTTAGCAACAATGCGCATGTCCCATGCAACATTTGGCCGTTGCTAAATGTTGCCAGCAACATGCACGAAGCGTCTGTAAATAAATTTTTAACTCATATAATGTGCAAAATAAAGGTGACTCCTCAAGTATTTATTAAATTTGTTCTCTTTCAAAGTATTTTCAATAAATCATTTTTTAAATTAATAGTTTTTTTTTTAATATCGATGTTTGCAACTCCAAGAATGTTCTCAATTGATTTCTAACAAAATTGCGCTCATTTTTTGAATTTGTATCAACATGTTGCTAATGAAGGGGTAAAACATAACGAATGTTGCAGCAACTTTGTCGAAAAATGGGGATGCTTTCTCGAAAGCTCATACAGCTTTTTACGTCCGCTGTTGGGGTAGGCCCCTGGGGCTAAAAATGTATAACATATAACGTATAACGTATAAAGTATAACGTATAACGTATAACGCATTACGTATAACATATAACATGTAACGTATAGCGGATAACAGTTGTTATGGCTAAATGTTGTCCTATTCACCACACATGCTATAATAAAAAAAAAAACAAGTTTACTTTCGAAACTTGGCATTTTATAACAATTAAAGTGTTATAATTGTTATAGCAAGGAGATTTGGATTATGAATACATTAGCTCAGACATAAACCATGATATAATAGCGTGGAATAAAGGTTAAGCGATTAACGGTTATCGTAATATAAGGTAATGAAATGTAGTAAAGAAAAAAAGCTCATTAACAACTTAGCAGATCTAATATCCTTTGATGATTCAAGTGCTCAATTATTCGCTTAACAATCAATTTACTCCAATACAATACTATCGCATTGTACTATCGATAAGTCTTCCGAAACAAAAGCTCACAAAAGAAGTGAAGGCAACACGGGTAGCAGTTGTTTATCAGTTTATTTAACTTGTTGCACTGCTGGAAGCTTCAAAATCCATCCGATCGCTGGTATAAACAGTGCAAATAGTTTACAGCTGAAAGAGCAATAAATTACTTAATATGTGTGATCAAGATAAATCGAATGGTGAAATTGAAAACGAACAGAAAACTTCTGATATACCCAATGAATGCCCCGATGGAGCCTGCATCTCTGTAAATTACATTAAAACTGATGAAATAAGTAACGTTGCCAAAATGGTTACTCATCGATATGAAACCAAATATAAAATGTCTCATAAGCACCGTGGGCTAGCGCTAATCTTCAGCCATGAGCACTTCAACGAATATAAATTGGCATCACGACCCCAAACAAATATCGACAGCAACAATTTAAATCGTGTGCTCACAAATTTGGGTTTCAAAGTAAAGATATACGAAGATTTGTACTACAAACAACTACAACAAGAAATACAAACAGCTGTTTTCATGGATCATTCGGATCACGATTGCATTCTTATCGCTCTACTTACGAATGGCGATAGCAATTATGTTTATGCCAGGGATGAGCACTATAAGGTGGATAGCATTTGGGAATCCTTTACAGCTGACAAATGCCCCACACTGGCGGGCAAACCGAAGATATTTATTATCCAGGCCTGTCGCGGCAATCTCAGAGATCAGGGCTATGTCACGAAGTCCAAGGGATACACCGAAACGGACAGTGATTCGAATAGCAACTATAAGATACCACTATATGCGGATTTCATAATTGGCTTCTGCACGATTCCCAACTATAGATCATATAAAAATATCGTACAGGGCAGTTGGTTTATAGACAATCTCTGCGAGGAGCTGGAAGCCAATGGCAAAACACTGGACATGCTCAATCTGCTCACCTTTGTATCGCAGCGCGTGTCCAATTATGAGAACTACGGAACGCAGGAGAACCAAACAAGCTGCACCATGTCCACTCTGACACGTATTTTGCATTTTAATGATAAATTTTAGTAACAAACGCTCCAATGGACAATGATACATAGTTCATTTTTTTTTCCTTGTTTACTTATCTTTAAATTTATCAGATTATATTAACTTTTATTATATTGATGATATAATCTGATTAGATTAGCGGATATGTGTAATACCTTAATGTAAACAAACCACTGTACTGTACTGTACTTTCAAAGTTTATTAACCAAAAAATACTATGTCGATATTTTAACTACTTACTGTTACCTACATTGAATAAATGGTTTGGGTTTTTTATTTAGTTTTTATTATTATACTTGTTAAATTGATTTAAAAAATAATATATATATCCACTTTTAACTATAACACGATATTTTTATACATGAGTATACATTTTATACATACATATTTTATTATGATTATTACTTTTATTATTATTCACTATGCAAATGTTCTAAGATAAATAAACTGAATCAAACTGTCATATTATTTGAATTTGATTTGTATTAAACTTTGACGCATATCGAAATGCCAATCGATATATTTATCCAAACAATAGGCACATCACCAGCTAATCGCATATTATTAATTCTTTACACACGCAACGTCGGCAACCAAAAAGTAGATTTTCAGAGACGTATATAATTTGTAAGCAATGTATTTTCATAAGATTATCGGTGTCATATACCTTGGTATCATTGCTGTATACGGCGCTGGCATAGAGCGTGTTGATGACACGGATTTGATACACATTCTGACCGGCGAGGGCGACGTGGTTGCTTTGTTTACGCGGAGCAACTGTAGGGAGTGCGACAAATATGAAAACGTTGTTGACAATATTCAGGATGAGGTGAAGCAATCGCTGGGTGCGTCTGTTGTGCAGGCGCACGACAGCAATTTAATTCATATCTACGATCCGAGCAGGGAGCCGGCCTTGCTCTATTTCCGCCGCGGAATACCAATTCTCTATAATGGAGCGATTAACGGAGAGGAAATTATACAATTTTTCAATGACAATCGTGAGCCGGCTGTGAAGGAACTTTCCGATGACAATTTTGAGCATTTGACACAAGCCTCAACTGGAGCAACCACGGGAGACTGGTTTGTTTTCTTCTACTCAGCGGAATGTGTGATCTGCCAACGTCTATATGCCGTTTGGGAGTCTGTTGGTGGCTCACTGAAACGCAAGATAAACGTAGCACGAATGAACTCTTTGGCCGCTGGTTCATCCACTGCGAATCGACTAAAGGTTACGACAGCTCCCGAATTCGTATTCTTGCGTCAAGGCAAAATCTATCGGTACTCTTCGAAGTTATATACCCCACAGGCGTTCATCGAGTTTGCCGAGGGCGGATTTAGAAAAATTAGTCACCCAGAAATTGTGCCCAAGCCAGCCAGTTTTATGGATGAGCTATCTTTTGGACAACTTATAGATTATATCAGTAGTCAGGGAACGCTTCCATTGGCATTTATTGGCACACTTGTCGTTTTGTTTCTCCTACTTATTGTTAAATGTCTGTTTAAAACATCGTCAAGGAAATCCGTAAATAAAAAAGACAAATAGTTTGGGCATAGGTTAAGCATAAGTGAAAACCAGTTTATATTTCATATAAGATGTCATTCCCTGTAAAGCAAGTTTTGTATTTTAAATAATGTATTTAATAAAAATTGAACTTCAATTTAAAAAGAATCATTCAAGTTCGATAATTTGTTATCGATATATGAATAAATGTCCCAGACTCATTAGTCTTAGGTATTTTAGTGTTTGCCTTTTGCGGTCACACTATTCATCAAATAATATTTGGAAAGTAATTTACAATGGTCGGATCAAATTTTGGTATTATCTATCATCCGAGTGCTGGTGGAGGATCATCTGGTCAAGCTAATACTGGTAGTGGCACAGCTTCTGGAGTAAGCGGCGGCAATAGCTTCAATACTAATTCGGGTGGCGATCGTTCTGCTCCAGCATCGCATCTCAGCGACTTCATGGTGCAACTAGAGGACTACACACCTCTGCTGCCTGATGCCGGTAGCTATTGTTGAACATATGTATATTTGAACAGATATTTTAGAAAAATATCATTTAACTTTCAGTTACCTCACACTATCTAAATATGGGCGGCTTTCATGCGGATGACAAGCGCATTGTTCGACTCATCTCAATAGCGACTCAGAAATTCATGTCGGACATCATTGACGATGCATTGCAGCATTCGAAAGCGCGCACACACATGCAAAACTCGAGCACACCTGGTGGCTCCAAAGTGCGTTGCTATTGTTAATATTTAATTTTCATAAATATAATTATTTACATATCTTCGTCGTAGGCCAAGGATCGCAAGTTCACCTTGACCATGGAAGATTTGCAGCCGGCATTAGCTGACTACGGCATCAATGTACGCAAAATGGACTATAGCCAGTAGAATGCGGCAATTTACATATTAAGTTATTTTATTTAAGTTACACTCATACAAATTTGTAAAACGGAAATAAAGCCACAAGATGTGGCGCCAAATAAATGTTGAACTTAAAGTAATTAAAGTTAGAATATCTTTACAGGCTGTAAATCACTAGATACATAATACATTCTAGCTATCTAACTATTTATCGACACATTATAAATCGTTTAAAGCTTTTGCCGGTGCCTCCCGCCACTTTGAAGGCTAAAACACCAGTGAGAATCGTTACAATATAGTTGGGCAGGAGACTGGCCCAGTAAAGCTCATCCGCGTTGAGTAGCGTCAGCAGGGAAACAAAGAGATGTGAGCCAACAACGTAGAAAATGTGCAGATAGTTATTCGTATCAAATGCATTGAAGAAGATGACGCTCCAAAATGTGTGCAGCAGAATAATCGAGAGAACTTGTACGGCCGACGTTACGAAGAACATTTCAGAGCCGCCCCTGAGGCCCATTGTGCCAGGTCCAGTCTACAAATATATTAATATATTAATCAGTGTACTTCCTTATTATAGTTACTGAAACACTCACCATATCCGCCAGCACATTAACTAGCGCAAATAAACCCGATATGATGCCAAAGCCTAGCCCTGAAACATAGGCCAAAATATGTTTATTTTCCGTGATCCGTGTATCCTCAGCCACGGCGTGGAGAGCGTGCTCTGTGCTGCGAAGAATGCGATAGATGATATACCGAAAGCACTCCTGGAACAGCACCGAGAAAATCACACCAAAAGCCAGCACATCCCGCAGCGGAACAATAGCAAACCACAGCAGCGACGACAATAGCAACGAAAGCAGCCAAAAGAAGGCGGCCGCTATGAGTATTATGATTCGCATGGAGTCATTGGCAATGGTGAACACGAACAGTGCAAACGGTGTGCCAAATGCAATCAGTGTACAACCAAAAAATTCGGGCAGAGTCATATTTATTGTCACTAAAAAGAAAAACCGCCCACTCTGACAGTTTTCTTCTTTTCTTTACTTTTGCGGTAACAAGCCGATGACAATTACCAAGTCTCTGTTGTCGTGAAATAAACTTATCGATAGCGATAACAATACAATGTTTGCAAGTACTCTTTCCAAATGCAGCATATGGATTTTACAGGTGAATAAATGTGAATAACATCCAATATTAATTATATAAACAAAAAATATATCTTGCAAACTAGAAAGCATATTTTATTATAATTATTAATAATTTAGTATTTAACTAAGGATGAATATCATATGCCTTACATAAATCTATATGAATATATCATCTAACATATAACCGTGAAGGGTATCCGATATTCATTTACGCGATGATAATTTCGAATAACTTGTTCGTGCGTGAGTCGAGTCGTGTAAGCATATCGGTAACGGTAACCTAATGTTTACATACGCTTTCCAAACTGCAGTTGGCTTTCATAATTACGTATGCATTAAGATTACTAAATACTGTTAATATTTGTTGTGTAAACATAATCTGTTATTAAATGTATAATATTAAGCAGAATATTTTGCATAAATGGTAAACAGCAATGCGTGCACTGTGTACCCATATGCATTTAGAGAGCTTTGCTTTAACAGAGTATTTAATAGTCGGTGCAGTATGTTGTCTTGCTTAAGACAAAGGCGCCCCACTTACTACTCGCGCATTGGGCTCGTCAATGTTTTGGTTTGGGTCTTCGGGGATTAGTCACTTGAACATTCGCAAGCGCAATACACAAACACCACAAAAATAAATAAATTGTTATTAACGAAAACTGCATATTGAACAGC
Organism: Drosophila stalkeri; assembly: GCA_035047405.1. NCBI lineage: Eukaryota > Metazoa > Arthropoda > Insecta > Diptera > Drosophilidae > Drosophila > Drosophila stalkeri. The sequence continues at coordinate 13,973,354 of JAWNPR010000039.1, forward strand.
TGTTAATTAATATATTATTGTGGTTCGCTTTTACAAGTAAACAATTAAATCAAAACGATAGTTAACTGTAATTGCATTCGACTACAACTTTCAACTTTCTAGTGCATGCTGTGATGGCGAAACGTCTACTGCCACACCAGCCGTCTGCGGATGGACCGCATCCGGACGATGAACCCGATAGTCCAGCCATTGAGGCAGCCGCCTTGGACATACCCCCGCAGGCTGTTGACCCGACGAGTCAGAAAGGTGGGTAGGCTCAAAGTGCAACTAATATATTAATATTATATATTATATAATATTTAATGTATGTATATTTAAGCATTCTGGGAAAGCTACAATCCAGCCAAAAAGTTTCGTCCCACTGCTGACGGCAATCCGGAATTACGTTTTGAGATTCTGCTGGCGCACATAATGCCGCGCGAGATTGACGATGTGAAAATCAAGCGTTTCGTCGTTTACGAGCTAACTGTGCGCCAGGACTCCAGCACCATGGACGAACAGCCCGCGAAGATTGAGCGCCGCTACACAGATTTTCGTGATCTCTATCAGTGCCTTAAGCGAGAGCTGGCCAATGAGCTGGCCAGCATTAACTTTCCCAGCAAGGTGCTCATGGGAAACTTCTCAGCGGAGCTGATAGCCGAGCGCAGTGCTGCCTTTGAGACATTCCTGACGCACATAGCCAGGAACACAAAGCTGCGAGATTCGGATGCATTTTTACGCTTCCTGCAGCATGACGAGCTGACCCGGGCATGTCAATATCTGGACGAACGACGCAACGAGATGGCCATACCCATACTCGAGAACTGTTTTCGCCTGTTGAACAAGATCTTCATGAATCGATCGCGTCCCGTGCTGCTGATACTCTGTCGTCTGGTGGCCGCCTGTACCTCCTCGCCGGTGCCCCATCACTCAGCGGAGCGTTGGGCTCTGCTCGCACTCAGCCGCTTCGATACGCTCTGTGATATTGATTTACTGCCACTCTACATACCCCTGCTGCACACCTGTGCGCACCTGTGGTATGAACTTTAAGCTCTCAATGAAAAGCTCATAGTCCAGATTTTTATTTTATTTTTTTTTTTTAGGTGGCAACGAGGTCAAGATCAGAAGCCCATAACCGATCGCTTGTCGGAGATGTCCAAGCAGGGCATTAATACAGCTAACATCACCAGCCTAATGCAGGCAATTCACAAGCTGGATCCCCGCACCGAAACCATCTGAATGCACAATGTAGACAATACTCATACACACACACTCACATACACATAGACTCCCTTGAGCCGTAGTGCTAAGCTAAAAGTGCAATTAGTAACAATTATCGTGCAATTAGTATTAGAAATATTTTTCACATTTATATTTAAATTGTACTGCGTCTCACAGCCCCTTCGCAACTCTGTCACTATTATGCTCTGTGTTTCATGTATGTCTAATATCTAGTAAGTTCCATTGCCGTTTAACATGATTGTAACTATATCGAATGCTTAAAGTAAACCCACTGACCACGAATGAAATTATCTCAAAATTAACATTCCTGTAATATCAAACAATCTATTATCGAATTATGGACAACAATTGTATTAAGAAGAATATTATCAAATATATAATAGGAACGATAGTCTGAATCATTTTGTTTTGCATTTCCTGTATTCTTGGAATATATATGAGTCAATATATATGTACATATATGTGTTATTTCGCAGAGAAAATGCGAATTACGTCAATTTTTAGCAGTGCTGCTTTGATTATTTTAAATATCTAAAGAATCTCGAAATAGCTCAAAATGAAATGAAAATAAAATCACGTAGCGCTTTTCTTAAGTGAGCTCATCGAATATGCAGAACTAAAAAAAAGTCTTTCAGCTATATTGAACATATTCCGAGATCAGATAAGATGAAATCATGAGAAAGAAAATTATGAGCTAAACAGTCAAGATAAAGGGATGTAAAAGTTTATATCTACTTAACTTGGCAGAAAAATCTAAAGCATATCTCCTCTGATGATTGAGTTCTGAAAATCCTCAGAGATCAAATGAGATCAATCATGTAGAAAATAATGTTCTTTTCTATTCAATTGGATTGATTATTAACTTAAAGAATATCATATATAATAATATATATACTTTACATACCACGTTAATAAAAAAAAAATAAATAAATAAATTATTGCTCATTAAAAATTATTTTTTTAAATCTAATCTAATACGGTTCGATACTCAATTATATTCATTTAAGCACGCAGTTGAAACCAGAAAATCAGATCCATTTTTCAAATATTAAAAAAAAAAAAAATTAATAAATTAAAAATATATAAATAAAATTTTATCGAATCAACTTGGCAGCAAAATCTAATCTAATTCAGTTTGATTCTCAATATTTTCTGTTTCCTTGTCTTCTTGGCAACAAAAATAATATAATTTAAAATTTCATCAATATCCAAGTAGTTAAAATAAAATAATAAAAGAACTTATTCACTTAGTGTTCATTGAACATTAATTAGAATTAGCTTGGCAGCAAAAACTAATCTAATTCAATTTAAACTAATTTTGCTCATAATAAAAAATCAGATTCAAATAATTTTCATTTACATTTCAAGTCTTTAAAACAACAGCGAAAAAAACTGAATGAGCTTTACTTAGTGGTCATTAAACATTTTTAAGAATATATTTTGCAAGTCAATTTTTATATTATAATCTAAGGTGCACTTAAATAAATCAACTTATTGTACGTTTCGTGAGGATCATGATAGATCAAGCACGCGGCGTTATAATGCTAGCCAACTGGAGTTGCATGCCTAAAGACAATCGCATGCAGCCAATCAATATGTTGGCCAGGTAAACATTGCGTATACATAATTTCAAATGTACAATTCATAGGAGAGAACTTTCAAGCCACACCAACTGGTGATGTGGATGTGTTGGTGGTGCAGTGGTTCAGCGGTGCAGCGATGCGGCTTGTAAGTGCTTCAACGATACAGGCGCGTAAATGTTTTCAATGCCTGAGCAATGGGCTTTGTGCTGCAAGCTCTGAAATGGAACAGAAATTAATTGCTTTAGCAAACAATTAAATCAACTCCAAGGGACATGCATACTCACCTCAGCACCGTGTTACTGAACTCATCCAATTGCTGTTGCGTGGCGGTCTCAAAACCGCCGCTATTCTTCTTGGGCAACGATTCCAGCGCTTGGGCAAGGAAGGGCTGCATCCGTGCCTGCGAAACCACGTGCTTCAGTTCATTGAGCACCTCAGCGACGTCGGCGAGCATGTAGGAGTGCAGCTGGAACACGGATGCCTGTATCAGATTCATGACCAGCGCGCCGCCATGCTGTGTGGCCAGCTCAATGACCAGCGGTCGGCATTCGCTATACCGTTGGTTGCTACGTCCCCAGGTGAGCAGATTGATAAAGAACTTCATCACCGACGAGTTGGCCTCCCGATGGTCCAGTGAGCAGGCAATCAGTGCACACTGAAAGATGGGCGTGATGAGACTGCTCTGGAGCAGCTGTAATGGACAACAGTCTAAGTAGCGTGAGGCCAGCCGAAAGAAATCATCGACAGTATCGGGATTGTCGCGCAATCCATTCTCCAACTGCAGCAGCGCAAATGTGGGCTCAATGAAGGCCTGCAGCATTTCCAGCAGACCCGTAATGCATTCATTTGACTTGGCAAACTCATCCACCAATATGGAGCCCACATACAGAAAACAGCTGTGATGCTGCAGTGCATAGAGCACAACGATCTGCTTGATCAACGGCTCCACCAGCATCACTGCCTGCTTACGCACCATGCGAATGGCATAGCGTATCAGACGGCAGGTGCGCTCCATTATCCGGGATTCGCTCTGATACTTTTCCAGCACGCGCGAAATGAGCGGCCAGGCATCGGTTAATATTGCAACTGTCGGATGCTCCACATTGTCGGGCACATCGGGATTCGTGTGTCTAATAATCGCACAGGCGCGATCAATCCAATAGACGGGATCACTGCGCTCATTCTTCGCCAAATCGCAGTGGCTGCTCTCCAGCAACTGGACCAGCGGCTGCAACTGAAATCCCACAATCTCACGCAACGCCGGCTGCAGCTGCTCCCGTGGCAGCTTTGTCAAGATCAGCGAAATACCCTTGAGCAGCCCAATGGCCACATCATTGTTGATCTGAAAACTATCCAGGCTGCGCGCTATCTGCACCAGGCCGCTGATGTGACAAATCATTTTCTGCCTGCACGCCGAACAGATGGAGGTGAGCGCAATCGCTGCCGCCGGCGCCAGGCCGTTCTTCTGCTGCAGCGCGTACAGCAAAAAGTTGAGCACAGCCTCGAGCAGTTCAGAGTGATTCTCAATCCAGTCGCACAGTTCTCCAATTAGCATTATCGATGTATAGCGCACCGCAATGTGTGTCTGATCCGTCATATTAAGTATCGCCTCCACCACCTTGGGTATCACATCGTTCTCCTCGCTGCAAAGCAAATGGTATAAATGATTAATCAAACCAGGTCGGATGGATTAAGAGCAGGACTCACGGCAATATATTCTTGGCCACATTTTGCATAACAAACAGCGCCGCCTCGGTGGACTCCCATGTTGTATTTGGATCCTGTAATATGATAAACATTTGCTTAAAGCACGCGCCGGAACCAACAATGAATGCCACATCCTTTAACAGATCCGAAACCTTGCGACGAAAATCCTATAAAAAGGAAAATGAATTTCAATTATAATTACATTGATATCTGATCCATATATATATCTATACTATACTATACATAGAAATTATTGTTCTCCTCGATGAGGCCATCGTGATCGCTCTCCATTTGTGCGTGTCTGTAGAGCGCACTGATTAGCCGCTCAATGTGCGGCCTGAAGCGTGCCGTCAGCTTTTCGTCGTAGCGCTGAAACAGATCCTCGCTGAGCTTATACCACAAATAGAAGGTGACCTCGGCTACTTCGTAGTCAAAATGACCGACGCACAGCAGCACCAGATCCAGGCCCTTCATAGCGTACTGCGATTCGAAAATGTCCACAGAGAAAGCATCGCAGAGCGTTGTGAAGATGCGGCAATAGTTGATTGTCTTGTCGGTGTCCTCGTGGGCCACGCTCAAGTGATAGGCCGTCTCCAGTTGACAGACTGCCTCGAAGATGCGCGTCACCTGAGGATCGGTCTCCAGCTGCCCGCTGCGCGAGCCCATGCAGCTGAGGAGCGCACAGACGCATTCGGTGGCATTGTCATGGAGTTTGCTCGTCGTTTCTGTCGGTTGGCTGAGCAGGCGGAAGGCGAGTTGGGAGAGCGCATTGTCGCAGATGTGGGAAAAGGGGAAAGCTTGTATAACCAGCCAAGCGCTATACGTGCGCAGCGTGGCATTCCAAATTCGGGTCTGATCCAGATCCTTGCGCTGCGAGCTGATGCACAGGAATTCCAATACACATTCCGCACTGGCGTCCAGCTGCTTGTGCACCTGTTCTCGCCGGTTAGCACCCAAGCGTAAATACCGTGAATCAATCTCCTCGGGCAGCACCTTCAACACCTCCAGCAGCGGCCAAATGGCAGCAGGATGTGGAGCGAGCGCCTTGAGCAGATCACTAATTGGTTCTTGCCACGTTGCCATAAGTAACGCCAAATCGGCCACGGCCAGACTAAGTTGTGTCATGATCACATTATCCGTATGCTCATCCATCTGTCCAATGTGCGTAATCAGCGAGTCCCGCAGAGATTCGTGTGTGTGGGGCGGCAGCTCGCTGAAGGAGTTTTGTATTTTGTTACGTATCGTCTGGGCGGCAAAGTAATTGGCATGCAAGTCGCGTTTCTGGTGGAGCAGCTCGTCTGCTATGGTCCATGAATAGATCTGGGACAAGAAGTGCGAGTAATTAACATAAAATGTTTAATTTTCCATAGAAACTAATGCCCAAATCGGAGTAGGCCAAAACTTACCGACTTTTGAAACTCCTGTAGCCATTTGTTGGCTTTTTCCTGCTCCTTGGGATTGTTGCCTTGGAATAATGCGCTTATCGCTTGATATACAATATCCACCGAATATGTGTCCATTGCGCCGGCTTACAGGTAGATTTAATCAAAGCATTTAATTAATATTGCCAAAATTGTTTCTATTGATAGAACTTGTGGTGGCGCGTCGATAAATGACGGCTGTTGTCTGATAACTTGTATATGCAGCGTTGCAATGAAATGTAATGGAATGATAGCCTAAGTTATAATTTTACTAGTAATTTTTTAAATAAGATAAATACTCTAGTATACTGTAAAATCTAGATACCATAATCAAAGCTTGAAATACTTTTAGAAAATCAAATACTTGTAAATACTATACAAATATTGTAATTTATATACTAATTATTAAATACTAATATTTAGGTATTTATTATATACTAACGTTATTTGTAATTTGTAAAATTTGTATACCACAATCAAAGCTGAAAGTACTTTTAGAAAATCAAATACTTTTAAATACTATACCAGTTTTAAATATATACTAATTATTAAATACTAATATTTTGGTATTTATTATTCAATTTAAATACTATAAAATCGAAATACATTTTAGTCATTACAAAGTGATTTAATGTAATGATTTTTTAGTATTAATTGCATCTTAAAGTTATTTCTGCAATCACTGAGCCAGCACAACTTGGTCATCTCTATGAAAAATGTGTCATCGAAATCCGATACGACATATCGACGTAGCAGGTTGTTAGCAAAACTTGCAATGGATAAGGATTCCGATTCCACAGTCACCTCCTTGGACGAAAACACAGAAAACTTCTGCACAAATCCCACACGTGATATTCTGGCCGAGGGCATCACCAATCTCTTCAAACCCACCATCGAAAAGCTCGACGAACGCGTCGCATCAACCATTCAACTGCAGTCGGAGCTGCGTGGACAGCTGGATGCACTGGCTGCCCAGCTGCGAGACATTGAGAAGGCACAGAACCAAATACCCGAATTCGGTGACAAAGTCAAGGAGCTGTTGAACGTCAAGCACAAGGTGACAATAATTAGTAACGTCCTGAGCAATAGCCAGGAGCGTTTGACGGGCTTGCATCGGCTCATCGAGAAGGAGCAGCGGAGGCGTCAGGCGCTGCTCGACTCGGCACTGGCCACCAATATATCGTAGACATGGAGACGCCGCACACGGAGCACCTTTCCTCGGCCGACTACGAGCACGTCTATGAGCCGGCGGAGGATTCGTTTTTGTTGTTGGATGCGTTGGAAGCGGACTTGGAGTTTCTGGACGCACTGCAGCCACGTCTGTGCCTCGAGATTGGCTCTGGCAGTGGCGTCATCATCACCGCACTGGCTAAGCGCCTGGCCAACTCCGCCCACTGCCTGGCCACGGACATTAATCCCAAGGCCTGCGAAGCGACGAAGCGCACTGCGTTGCGGAATGGCGCTCGATTGGATAGCCTGCGCTGTAATCTAACAGACGCACTGCGTCGACGCTGCGTAGACTTGCTGCTCTTTAATCCGCCCTATGTGGTGACCAGTGACGAGGAGCTGCAAAGCCTACAGCTGACAGAGAATTCCGGCACGGAGCGCAATTTGATCTATTCGTGGGCAGGCGGCGCAGATGGACGACGTGTGACTGATATTTTATTGGAGCAGTTGGATGACATACTCTCGCCCAGCGGCGTGCTCTATTTGCTGCTGCTGCACGAGAACAAACCGGATGAGATAATCGAACAATTAAGGCGGCAAAAGTTCGAAGCTGTCAAATATATGGAACGGCGCATTCCGGGCGAACATTTGTATATATTGAAAGTCAATAGATTTGCGAATTAAGTTGCTTATAAAATAAACTTAAAAATTTAATAATGTATTAAAAAATAGTGTAAGTGTAATAGTGTATCAAAGTAATCAGAAATTAACTTTGGTTTGGGTCTTGGCTAAGCGATAGTATTTAACAGTCGATAGTTTAATTTGCGCTATTGCATGGGAAATGCCTAAAATCGAAAATGAAAACGAAGTGTAAATTTTAAAATAACTGCTTTACTTTCTATTGGTTTGGATATTGGCTAAGAATATATAAGTAACAATAAATATGTTTGCAATAAACATATATCATAAAAAAAACTTCGAACTTCGCTTAAAGCTTAAGTAAATTAATGTATTTATTCATTAAAAATATTAATTAATATAAAATTTAACGTCAAGCTTTTCTTTCTGTTTGGTGTAAGTCTTTGCAAAACGATAAAATCGATAATTAAAAACAAATGTAAAGCAAAACGACAATTAACTTTGAGCTTAGCTTGCTCCAGGTTTGAGTCTAGGCTAAATAATTGAAATTAATAATCGATAGTTCGATTAATGCTATTGCGCCGGAAACAATGAAAATCAAATTCAAATAAAAAAGTAATAAAGTAAAAACCTAACTTGTCTTTGGTTTGAATCTTGACTAAAGTACAATACGTAATAATACGTCGATAAGTAAATTCCTACTGTTACATTTTAAACAATGCAAACCGAATGCAAATGATTCACTGCTGATTTATGTGTATATGTATATTAATTGAACTGATACGAATGATGCTTAATTGAAACTGGAAAATGCCAGAATGCATACAGCTTAATTGCGGAGAGTGAGTGAATGTAAGCGAGTTTCAACTACCCTCGGCGAGGCAACCCCCAACCCTCCGTGAGACTGAAACTGAAAATGTAAAACAAACCGATACGATTACGGCACCAATCAATGAATTATGTATCACAAAATGTACATACACACATATGTGTGAGTATGTGTATGTGTGTGTGTGCGTGTGTGATAGGTGTATATAGACATATTGGTATAACTACCCCTACTCGGGTTAAGCACCCCTGCTTTATGCTCTAAGGGCGGCTGTTAAGGTTGTGGTTTGAGGTAGAATTTATGCTTCTGTTTCTACTGCTGCTGCTGCTGCCCCGCCCAATGGAATGAAACAAACGATTTTATTGGCATCTGATAAATGCCAATTGTGTTGTTTTTTTTTTTTTTTACGTAAATCGTGTTTCTTTACGTAATTACAATCATTTATTTTCTCGATTTTTCCATTTTTTGTGGGTTTAATTTACTTCTCTTTCACTACGACTGGATTGAATTTTTCCATTTTTTTCATTTCTCTTTTTTTTATTTACAAAATTTGCATTTAACATTGTTTCTGGTATCAAATTATTCATATAGATTATACATAATGTATATATATATATTATTGATCTGTAAGCCCTTAAATGCTCATTATATATTGTTTATAGTGTGGTTGGTTTGGTTAAATTGGTTAGAAAATTGTTGCAACTTTTATTGATTGTTTAATGTTTTTTTTTTTTTTCATTTTTTTATTTTCGTTTTTCTTGCTCGGCCTCCGAATTTCAGTCATTATAATTAAAGTGAGATTGTTGTCAATATGTCGAGTAAACCCCAAAACTACTTAATAATTATATAAATATATATATATATGTATATACGTGTGTGTGTGTGTTAGTGTATATAACATTAAAAGTTTGTTCATTATTTAATTTCCTTTGCTTTATGTATTTTTACAATTTACAAATGAAATAACCTTTTTTTAGTATTAATTGATTTGCGTTTGCTTTCCATTTTTATTTAATACTGACATTAAATACTTAAATTGTTTATAACTTAGAGAGTTATGTATGTGTGTATTTCTGTGTAAATGCTGAAATAAAAGAGAGAAAGAGAGAGAGAGCCCAGTGAATGTAGAAATCAAACTTCCCGTTGAACAGTGCGCACAGTGGGCGCCAAAAGTTGTGAAACCAATACAATTTTTTTTCAGATAGAAAATTTCGGGTGTTTTTTTTTCTTTTGTATATTTTTGTCCATTTTAATTGCATTTGCTTTTTCGATCATTCATAAAATGTAACGTCTAATTTTAATAATGAATTTAATTTTTTCTTCTTTTTTCTTTTTATTAATTGTGTTTTCTTCTTTTATTATTTTTAAGTAAATCATGGGTTCATCGTTTACGCCTTCTCCTCTGCTTCTTCTTCTTCATCATCATCGTGTTCTGCTTGTCATTATTTATGTATTTTTTTTTTTAACTTAGACTTATGACTTAAAGGAAAGAAAGAGCTTGGTTTTTTGTGTAGAATTTGTGTTTTTTTTCTGAGGGGGGATGTTTACTTTTTTCGGGTTTTGTTTGCTTTCTCGAGCATTGCGAGAAAAATTGTATTTTTTTTTTGTTTTGTTTTTTTGTATATATAAAAAAGTACACATAAAATACAATTAAAATAAAATAAGAAATAGAAAATTATTTCTTAAACATAAGAATTATATACTTTTGCGATTTTTTTGTGTCGTTTTTTCTCTGGTTTTTGTTTTTTTGCTTGTAACTTTTTATTTATTATTAATTTAAATTTTTTGTTTGTTTTGTTTGTATTTTTTTGTTGTTTTTATTTTCTTTTTTTGTTTTGTTTTGACTACATTATTATTACGCTTGATCGTCCGAACCGGAACCGTCATCATTGTCATCATCATCATCTGTTTGGGCCAAGAAAAGAGAGAGAGATTTGTCTTAGTTTTGGTTTGGATGAATAGAAAAATTGTGGACAACTTACCGTCGCATTCAATGTCATCATCCTCACCATCGTAGGGTACATCGTATTCGTCGCTTTCGATTTCACTGTCACCCTCGATGAGATCATCTAATACCTCCTCCTCATCAGAATCGCCATCAGCGGGTTTATCTTTCTTGGCTTTCTTTGATTCGGCGGATTTAGCCTGCAAAGGAGGGAAGGAATCAAATGTCAAATGAGTAAAGTTTATCGATAACAAAACAAAGGACTTCTGTTGCTGTTGCTGGTTCAGCGTAAACCTTTTGGGCGCCCGACTTAAACCCCACACTTCTCCTTGATCAAGGGCAAAGCGAATTGCTGATGGAAACATGAAAATATAAAGCCAACTTACGCATGTTCTCCCAACATGCGTGTTGTTTCTATATATGTGTGTATGTTTGCGTGTACATGGTCGTAAAAGTATATTTTAAGCCCACATAACAAGAAAATCGCCCTTTACTGGGAAGCGACAGCAACAGCAGCAAAGAAAAATCGTTATTTTCGCCGTAAAAAAGGCATTTGAAAAATGCGCGCGTCAATGGAATTCGCTGCAGCAGCACGCACCGACCAAGGGTGAGCGCAAGAGAGAGAGGGAGAGAGAGAGAGAGCGAAAATGAGAGAGCGAACGATTGCCGCATTACAAGTGCAGCTCTCATATACATACAAACAAAAACCTACAGACATATATGTGTATTTGTATATAAAGCGGCATATTTACTATATAATGGAAAAACAACAATCGAGAGGGCATATGTATCCGCAGCCAAGAGATACAAAACCAGCCAAGCCAAGCGTGCGTTCGACCCACTGTGACCGAAAGCCGAGCAAACAAGCTGAACCCGAAGCGAATCAAACCGAATAACAAGCAGCGACGTTAGCGTCGCAGCAGATGCTACACGCTAGCATAAATATATGTATGTGTGTGTGTGCGTGTGAGAAGCTACAGAAGAGAGCGTGCTCACAGCGCTGTCGCTGGCAGGGCAGAACTGTACCTGAGAACGCTCGCGTCGTGACAATGGCTGCATGAATGAACGACTCACGCACACACACATACGGGCAGCTGCCGTAAAAAAGGCGCAAACGGTTGACCGACGACGGCGACGCCAGCGCCGCTGCTTTGATGTGTTCATGTGCTGCTGATGCGTGGGTTCAAAACTCAGTTAACCAACCAACAACAAGGCAAATACATAAGGCAGTCACGTTCTCATGTAAATGAAAGAAAGCTTGTAATACATACATAACCATGCGATTGTTTGTATGTGTGCGTAGGCATAATTTAACACAGCGATTGTTACAAAGCAGACAAGATAACTGGGAAAATGTGTGCAAAATATGCGGCGCGCTCTCTCAAGCACAACAAAAGCCACGACGATGTCTTAAGTAAAATACTTATGCTACCAACCAGGCATTACAGCAAACAACCTATAGAACAGGGTCATCCATGATAGATGTTGTTAAGCAATAATATGTATGATGCTTATTAAAAAGAAAACTCTAGAAGAAAACAGACATTTGGGAAAAATAATAGAAAGCTATCGGGACCGGACTTTTTTTTCATTTCTTTCTTTCTTTCATATCTGCCAATAGATAATAACGTATCGGAAATTTATCTAAAAATGATTGATATAACGAAGTTTTTCATATATATACAAGTTATTTAAATATTTAATATTTAAATTAATATATTTATGTAAATCCCGCACAACATTGGCAACAAATTCAAGAATTGCTGCTATTAATTTTTCATCCACAACTTATTTCAATTAAGGAAGTTGCACCACCCTGTAAATGGATTGTTTTTATGAGCGCCTGCCATCACACACATATATGTTTATTCAAGTACATAAATGTACCAAAATAAATACAAGTAAGGCGAAAAAAAGTGAAAGATAAATGTAAATGGGAATATATACAGAAACAACACATGTCTGTATACAGAATGTGTACATAAGTATTTACACGAACGAAGAGTGGCATTTGTGAGAGGGAGAGTAAATGTGTTGAAGAGAGAATGGCGGAGAGAGGGAGAGTAAAATGACGGCGTTCTCACTGAGAGTACGCGCGCTAGTTAAACTGTACATTTTTATTTTGAGTTTGTGACAAATCAAATGATTTGCTAATTTATGTGATTTATTCTACAGATACCTCGTGCCGCTCTGCTTTTGAATATTTTTATGTTTATCAAAATATGTGATTTTTCGATTATGACATAAAAACAAGTGAAAAACAGAGCATGGAATGTTACGGCTGCCTAACCAAACTGGTTCTCTTTTCCTCTATATACACCTCTCGCTCACTCATCGCTCTCTCTTTCCATTTCCTTCATTCACTCTTGTAACATGGCGGACTGCCGCTACCTTCGCCGGCCGGCATTGTTTTTAGCTGAGAGTGCAACTTTTTAGCTGGCGCGCAATTTGTTTTTTTTTTTTTTTTTTCTTTATATTTTGTATTTGTAGCTGCCAAATTTGGCAAATACGGCCATCAAATGCTAGTCTTAAGAGAGTCGTCAGGAAAGCTGTAACAATATTACATTTGCCTTATTAAAGAGCTCGATTTATATTGCATTAGCATTTAGCATGCATACAGACACCTTGACTATGTGGGAGTGTGTCTGTGTGAGTTGCAAGGCCGTATTGCTGCCAAAGCTTTTAAAGTTTATCTCTTGACTTTTTGCGTCTTGCTGCTTTCCTTGTGCAATGCTAATGACCTATGTATGTCGTATTCCAGTATTTACTTGCTTTGTTTTTTTTTCTTATTCTTTTCGCTTATACTAAAATCGACGCGCTCTCTCATTCTCTCTATCTTTTATTATCTCTCAGGCCAATATAACTGTACCGCCTTTCCACCGCATTAGTTCGATTATTAGACATCCTAACCTCGATTTGAACCGAACAACAAATAATCTTTGATTACCGACTCACAATCGTCTTAATTTAATCGTAAACAACAACAGCATTCACACACATATATGTATATATCACTCAACGCCTTGCATGTAAAATAACTATTTATGTATTTGTATATAGAGTGTGCGCTCTCTCATCGTGCCTCTTTGCATTCTCTCTCTTTCGCTCTTGTTTCTCAGTGCTTGTTTGCGGCTGCTATCGGCAGCTGAACGTTAGAAAGGCGGCTGAAACTGAAAAACGTGTGTATATCTATTTCTAGAAATTTTTTTCTCCCAGTTTTATTTTTGCCGCCGGATTTTGTAATTTGCTTTCGGTGGTAACAACAAAAAAATGTATGAATCATTTGCGCAAAAAGGCAAAATTAGCGCGTAAACAAAACTGTCTGAAACAACAACAAAGCGTTAATCGATTAAGACAGCAACGCGTTCGATACCTCGATCGATAAACGCATGACGCGTCGCTGAGAGCGACAGAAAGAAGAGAATGAAAGGCAATGACAAGTGCGTTCATTTGTTTTGTTATTAAACAAGCGCACACAAACACATATACAAAGGGAAGCGTGCGACTGATTAGAGTAAATTGTGAGAAACTGTACGAGCTGAGCTCGAATGGAGGAGAAGATCCTTTTTTTAAAGACAGAATTTTTGCTTTGAGTTTTACTTGGATACTTACTTCAGCTTGCCTCTTTGTGCCTTTGACGGATCCCTTGGCGGGCGCAGCAGCAGCATCTGCCGCATCGGCACCGTCCTCCCCATCCTTGGCGGTGCCGTTATCGGCAGCAGCTGCATCGCCAGCAGCATCGGCGGCCGCTGATTTGTCCTCGGCAACTGATTTGGCTTTGGCTTTGAGATCCTCCTTCACATCGCTGTCGCTGACGGCGGCTACCTTCTCGACGGCAACATCACCGTTATTTTGTTGTTCTGTGGCTGCAGACATTTTGTTGTTTTGCTTTTGAACTTGTTTGAAAAACTTGTATATATCTTCTTTTTTGTACAGTTATATAACGAGCATGCGTCGTTATATGTAGGCTTAAGTTGTAATGATTAATGCGCGCGTGAATTTCAGTATCCGTTCAAGTGTTGTGTGTATACTACTCCAACGCTTTTGCTTGATTTGATTGCTGTGTGTTCAAGATATTTTTTGGGTTGTTGACAAAAATTAGCGCAAAATAGATAGACTGTTCCAAGGAGGGAAAAAACGAGAACCGCACCGCACGAAGCACACAAACACACTGTCTGAAATGCTGCTACGTCCTGTGTATTTAACAGATACAACAAGAGCGCATATGCACACAAACTCAAACTCACACACACTCGCACAAAGGCATACGCTGCCGAACGCAACTGCTTGCTCTCGTTTTTTCTCTCTCGCTCTCTCGTTCTCTCCCTCTCTATCGTACAGACCGGCCGCTGTTCGCTCGCTTATCACTCGCTCACGCTCAGGCCGCACGCCGCTGTCACTGTTTCCCTCTCTTTCTCACACTCTCTCAATATGCTCTCTCCCGCTCTGCCGTGTATGCAATACACTGAACAAAAAAGCACGGCGGCATTTGTACAGCAGCAGTTAGCAAAGTAGAGAAGAGAAGGCAACAACAACATTGGGCAGGTAGCGGAGGCGAGAACAAAATAACAAACGCCGCCCCAGCCCCCGTCTGTACGACCCACCAATAACGCCCGCTGACCGACTCTACAAATAATTTTGCAATAATTTTTGATAAAATAATACAATATTTATAATATAGTCTGTTTTAGCGCGGCTACAAATATACAAATTATTCGTATGTGCGTACGCTATTTGGTATATTTGTATGCCTCGTCTGATTGTATTTCGGTATTTTGTATTTTTTTTGCTTTCTGACTGACCACCGATATGTGTACCCGTTGACGGCTCGTACAAGACTAAACCTACCATCGCACACAGGCCAGCTACAGATTGCAAGCAGTGTGTTCTTGTACAGCTTAAGCGTCATAGATATTTGCTTATTACTCGTAAGTCTTTATTTGGATGGATTTCAAACCTCTGCTAAGCTTTAGTGTAAATACTCCTCTTTCATTTGGTACCTCATTTATGCTGCTGCGATCAAGCTGAAATTTGAAATTGACACCTCGAGTGGGTTTCTTGACGAATCCCATACAAAATGCGCTTGCTTGCTCGTGAGTGAGTACAGGCACAAGCCAACGGCGACGTCGACAGCACGTTTGGCGGTAAATTTGAAAATTGCCGGCCGCGGCGGTTCTTGTTGGTGGTTGTTGAACGCCATGGAGGGCTGCTTGACGTGGTGGAGGCGGCGTCAGGGGCAGGGGCATGGAGCTGGGCAGCTAGTTGGCTGGCTGGTTGGATATCTGGTTGGTGGGGAGGGCCCACACGGCAGTTGTATGGGCAGCAACAGCAGTGGCAGCGACTGCGACGGCGGCGGCAGTAGCAGAGGCAACGGCTGGCCGGGCAACTTTGGCGTTCTGTCGCCGCGTCAGTTGCGCGTCTGTGGCGTGTATATATTCTGGCTGTTGGATTGCATACTCAGCGGCAGTGTGTTTGGCTTATTGTTTGTGCCACAACATATTTATAGAGTGGACCTAAAAACATGCGAGTAATCAGGTCAATTGGACGACTGAAGATACCTAATGCTTATCATCAAGTTTTTTTAAACTAAGAGAACAGACTCTAAGTATGTTTATTTCTAAATATGAGACAGATGTTAACTTGCAATATTATAAATTTCAAAGCGTTTTTAATAAACATTCATGATACATTTTCATTTGCATTATTGGGAATTACATTTAAACAAGGTTCACCCCGTTTGTTGTAGCATTATATGTACATACATATGTATGCATGTGTGTCTTTTTTGTGAGCATTTTGCATCTTTCATTTCTTTTAGTTGATCCCACACACATTTAGTGGTTCGACAATTCGCTGTCTCTGTTCATTACACGAACCACATTGGTTCAGGAATTGACTAATGAGCTAACGTTCTTCAGCGCTCTATTGTCGCTTAGCTAGTCACTCTCTTTGCCTCTCTCTCTCCTCTCTTCATGGTTTTCTATACTTCACTTATTTGAACTACTGTTGCTGCTGCTTCTGCTGCTGTTGTTGCTGCTTTTGCCTCTGCTAGGCTGCCACAGTCGACGTTTTTCTGCTATTTTTATGCAAAACAAATAAGTATAGTTTGTAATCTGAATAATATGAGAGACGAAGCACACAAAACGTTAATTAAAAGCGACCGCCACGTTCTCCTCGCGAATTGGTTGGATGACAGTCGTCTATGGGCCACATCTACCAGTTTCTAGCACTCTCCAGCACGCCACACACAACACACACCTGTAATCGTGGAACAATCATATTGAGTTATCATATTTAAACAGCGTAGCAGCAGCGGCAGCGGCAGCAGCAGCAGCTACTCGTCATTCCACGGCAAACAACATTTGTGACTTTTGCTTGCTTTTGTTTTTGAGCCTTAACATTTCTCGCTCGATAAGCCGATTTGCGTCGTCGTTTTGCTTTTCTTTTTGCTTCTTTCTTATTTCTCTTTTACCCCATTTTGGAGCTAAAGAGAGTCGAGTGTACGATTTTATCAGTTTCTAAAGCTTCTGTTACAATAGTCCGATTCAGGCAGGACAGCTGTACGGTTTACCCGGTTCCGTGTTTTCCCTGTATGATGAATAGTTTTCAAGGTTAATTGTATAGCCTATAGCCTATAGCCTATAATAAAACTAAAAACAAAAACTACCCATATTCCAGTCTCTCAACTGTTGTTGCTTCAGAGAACTGCGATAAGAAAGGTGCAATCGTTTACATTCAGGCAACGACGGGGAGGGAAAATTCTAGAGGCTGTCAGAAAAAAAGAGAAAACATTTTTCTCAGGTAATAGCAGCTGACCTGATAGAGATAGCAATATGCCAGTCAGATGAAAGCCATTGACTAGATAAAGATAGCAAGTCGACTGGAAACCCTTTATATAAATTTAAATTGTTCTTTCTTTATTTTTCTCTATTACAATATTTTGTAAATAGCAAATTAGAATAACAATAGATTAATTATATATTAATATAAAAGCGATATATGCCTATATATATGTGGTAATTTTAATGATACCATAAATAAAAAAAAATTCCTTTTAATATTTATTTTAATATTAGTACATTATTTTTAAAAATATTTATTTTATTTTATATTTAGTTATTTTTTATTTAATGAATATTTCTGATTTTGAGTTACGCAATCTTTTTGCACAGTGTATCAACACATTGCGTCTGTTTGCTGTAGCATGCAACGAAAAGGTGTTAATCAAAGCAATCGATTCTCTTATAAACGTTTTATTTTGTTGTTGTTTCTTATATGTTTGTATGTATATACTTGTGATGTTTAACAAGATTGTTAAGATTTTGATTAAGATTTGCGAATAGTAGAACTATATAACAAATAAGTGTATATATGTATTTATATATTATATATGTACATATATGCATCCTATAATTCTTTATTCAAATTTGTATTCAGAGCAAGGCACTCGAGTGTGCAGATGTAAATAGATTTTTGAGTTATATACATACATATAAATGATTTTAGTTATGGAAAATGAAGGTGTGAAAAGTGTGAAAAACTTGCAAAGTAATATAATATATATACATACATATGTAGAATATATATAATTCATCTTTTGCCTAGCGCGCAGTTTATTACATATGATTGAAATTATTCTATTAAATTAAGCTAGTTTATTGTCTTATACGAGTACCCTGCCTCGTACAGCATCTTCGGAACCACTCTGGCCGAGTCATTTTAGAGTTCATTTCACTTAGAATTGTTTATATGGAAGAGAAGAAAAGAACTACAAATCGTGAACTGGTTTTGCCAAGGCGAGCAGAGAAGTAAACTGAGGGCAACTTTAACTATTGCTGTCTGAGCAGAACTCTCATAAGCGTTACTCTCTATATGGGAACTTATAAAACGAAACGCTAGCTATTTCGCAGTATTATTATTAATATTATTAAAAGACGTCGCAGCGGTTCACTCAAGTCGCGTTTCGCTAGCATGTGCGAATGTTTAATGTTTCCACACGAGTGCAGCGATTAGCTGCGAATACCCTACATTGACAGAGAGAGGGAGAGAGAGTGAGATAGAGAGCGAGTCTACGTCAGCGGGCATTTCACACGCAAATATTCAATTTACTTTGACGGTTTTCGTTTCAGTATCGAGAGAATGCATGACCCAAGTAGTATGTGTTATCATTCTGTCATGGAGCTTATTGTTTCCATTCTTTGGCGATTGCTTTGATTATGCAGCAGGACGCCACGCCCCCTCCCCTACCCATTAACAATGTCACTTGACGCATTGGCTCGGGATCGGCAGCGGTAGCGGCATCGGGCATCGGGCAACGGAGAGTTCCAACTGCAACGCATTCGCCATAGGCCTCTGCCTGCGTCCGTGTTGTTGCCTCGCTTTTGTGTTGGCATCTGCGTCATGCATTTGGCTGCAATGGGAACGCTTTACTGAGTGTGGATGGACGATGACGGGGGTTGGGCGGTGGTTGTGGTGGCGGTGCTGTTAGTGGTGGTGGTTGGACGGTTGGTTGTACCGACCCGGCGATTGGGTGAGAAGCACATGAATGAATCATTTGCGAAGAGCAAATGTTGGCGTCATTTCATATCTAGTTGTGTGTATGCATGTGTGTGCGTGCGTGTGTGTGTGTTGTAGCGAGAGAAGAAAAAAGCATAAAGAAGAATTATACCAACTGTGCACAAAATTGCCTTACGAGAGCTGCGTTGTCATGTCACTTCCATTCATTTATTCAATACATAATTACGCACACATAAGCACACACACTCATTGACTACAAAGTCATTTGGCAAATTTACATGTACATAAATACATACATATGCATGTATAAAGATTTGCGCATGTATTCTAATATATGTTAGCTAGTTTACTCAATAGTAAGTAGAGTAATTTTATTGACCTTAGTTGTTAACGAATTTTAATTAATGTTTATATTTGATATAAAATAAATACTAGTTTGAATGTGCCGCCAATTAAAATGAGGCACGTCGTCATGTCGATTTGCAGCACTGCGCAGGGCAACGTTGCGCAACACCGTTGCCAGTGTTGCAAGCGATATGCAAAACTAATGAAAAAAATCTGATTGGAGGCAGTTCAAAATAGCTGAAGCGCTTTAAATCATTTATATCTAATGAAATACTTAATAATTTTAATTGCAAACCATATAAAGTATATTCAATGCGTGGTTTTGTACATGCGGCATTAGCTGTCGCACATTGGCAACCCTAATCAAGCTGCCCATTCAATGACCTTGCGCTGACATTGCCGCACAGCTGTGGGTCAAGTCGCATTCGCACAAACGAAGTCTATCCAGAAGTTTGTTATATACAATTTGACAAGCATCAAAATGGCCTTCAATAAGCTGAGCATCGAGAGTCTAGATTTGGAGGGCAAGCGCGTCCTTATGCGGTAGGTTTACTAATGAATCTTATCTACGAAGCTTCAACCGTTAGCTAAATGTTGCATAAATGAAATTTTCGCTATATTTCTCTATCTTCTACTCTTACTCAGCGTGGACTTCAATGTGCCCATCAAGGAGGGCAAGATCACGAGCAACCAGCGCATTGTCGCCGCTCTGGACAGTATCAAGCTGGCCCTTTCCAAGAAGGCCAAGTCTGTGGTGCTCATGTCCCATCTGGGCCGTCCCGATGGCAATAAGAACCTGAAGTACACCTTGGCACCCGTTGCCGAGGAGCTTACTAATTTGCTTGGCCAGAAAGTCATTTTCCTGGATGATTGTGTAGGCGCCGCTGTGGAGGCCGCCTGCAAGGATCCTGCACCCGGTTCCGTCATCCTGCTGGAGAACGTGCGCTTCTACCTGGAGGAGGAGGGCAAGGGCGTCGATGCCAGCGGTGCCAAGGTGAAAGCCGATCCTGCCAAGGTCAAGGAGTTCCGCACCAGCCTGGCTAAGCTGGGTGATGTCTATGTGAACGATGCCTTCGGCACGGCTCATCGCGCCCACAGCTCCATGATGGGCGAGGGCTTTGAGAAGCGTGCTGCTGGTTTGCTGCTGAACAAGGAACTGAAATACTTCTCTCAGGCACTGGACAAGCCACCAAATCCCTTCCTGGCAATTCTGGGAGGCGCTAAGGTCGCCGATAAGATTCAGCTGATTGAGAATCTGCTGGATAAGGTCAACGAGATGATCATTGGCGGTGGCATGGCCTTCACCTTCTTGAAGGTCCTCAACAACATGAAGATCGGCGGCTCCCTGTTCGACGAGGAGGGCTCCAAAATCGTCCAGAAGCTGGTTGATAAGGCAAAGGCGAATAATGTTCAGCTGCATTTGCCCGTGGACTTCGTCTGTGGCGACAAATTCGCCGAGAATGCCGCCGTGAGCGAGGCCACTGTGGAGGCGGGCATCCCCGACGGCCACATGGGTCTGGATGTGGGACCCAAGACGCGTGAGCTCTTCGCCGCGCCCATTGCACGCGCCAAACTGATTGTGTGGAATGGGTAAGTAGAGAACTTTCCAGTGGAATATTGCATGATAATGATTCTACTTCCTTGCAGACCACCCGGCGTGTTTGAGTTCCCCAACTTTGCCAATGGCACCAAGGCCATCATGGACGGCGTTGTGGCGGCCACCAAGAACGGCACCGTCTCTATCATTGGCGGCGGTGATACCGCTTCCTGCTGCGCCAAGTGGAACACTGAGGCGCTCGTCTCGCACGTCTCCACCGGCGGCGGCGCCTCCCTGGAGTTGCTCGAGGGCAAGACACTGCCGGGCGTTGCTGCCCTATCCAATGCCTAAGCGGCACCAGAAATCTAATATCCACACTCAATCTCTCTTTGAATTATGTTAATGTTAATGTTGTCATTGCTGCGCCAGACACCGTTTATCACGTAAGCCTCCCAAAAGTTCAATAATAAAGTGAATATATAAGTTAACTAGCTACACAAATATCCCCCAAATGTCTATCCTCATTTAATTAGTTTAAAGAACTTGCTTTAATATATCATACAACTGCTAGCTACACAGTTGGGAAAGGAATATGCTGAACTAGAATTCTTAGCTAGGTGCAATACGAATTCCAGTTTGAGTTATTTCTTTTCCAATTAGAAATGCTAGTTGTTAGTGGGAAAATCAATACAAGGTCATGTTCCGGACAGGGAAAGGAAAGATGAAAGGAAATAAAACTAGATACCTGATAATATCATGAGAATGCTAGTTAGAATCTTTAATACTTTACATACAACTATAAAAAATCATGTCATATAGCGTTCAATACTTGCTATGAATTATTTATTAAACAATTATAATAAAAAATAAAAAAGATAATATTTGCTCTTTAATTTTTGCAAGTAGTTGGAAGTGTATTATAAAATTAAATTATTATTATCCAAAATTTTAAATTTCTTATATTAATTTTTTAAAAATATAATAATATTTATTAAATGATTATCTTCTAACTGATCTTTAAATTATTATAAAAGCGAAACATTTAGAAAACTAAAAATTATTCTTGAATATTGAGCTACATCAAATAAATTATTTATTAATAGGATCAAAATGAGTTTTATATTTATAAATGCACAAGAATTGAGTGTAAAATTTTTAGTCTTCTTATCGAATCTATATGCTTAATTCAAAATTACTTTATATAAAAGCCTTAGCAGACGCTTATAATACAATATAGTCATATATAAGAAAAAACTCAAGTTAAAAATTTCTTATCTAGATTCAAATCTAAAAGCCGAATCCACCACCAACTCACTCTTAATTACTTTTTGCCGAAATTATTTGCGAGCAAAGTTCGCATCCATGGCAGCCGAGGTGCGCTGAATGTTGTTCAGATTGGAGCGAATGCGATTGCCGATGGATGTCTGATTGTCGATGGCCTTCTTCACCTCTTTGTTGATGAACTGTTGGTCAAAGTCGCGCGCCTGATTTTGTGCCTCCTCTCGCGCATATTCCTCCCGGTGCTTGTGCACGACCTTGGCACGATCGGCCTCGCGCCACGCCGCATTGTCCATCATCTCGCGTAGACGCGCCTCACGCTCACTCTCGGTGAGCTTGGGCTTCGATTTCTCTGGCTGACGAGGAGGCGGAGCTATGGCTGGCTTAGGACTAGGTCGGCGTCGCTCTCTGCTGTTGTCTTTGCGACGTTGCTGATCTCTGCGTTGACTGCGACTTCTGCTGCGCCCGCGTCGCTCTGACGGTCTTCCATTCTCTCTCTCCTGGCGCTTTGTTCGCTCATCTGTTCTACTATTGCTTCTCTCTTCTCTTCTTTTCTTTTCCCGGGACTCTTTCTCCTTTCTTCTGTCGTCTTCACGACTGCTGCTTCTTCTACCTCTTGTTCGGCTCTCCATGATCTGCCTGGATCTCTCATCTCCACTGCTATTGCTTCGGTCACGTCTTGGTTTGCTCTCTTTGATCTGCTTAATTGGCTTATCTGTTCTGCTGTTGCTTCTTCCTGCTCTTCTCTTCTTTTCTTTTAACTTTGTTCTGCCGTCTTCCCGACTGCTGCTTCTTCTGCTCTCTTTGATCACGTTCGATCTCTCATCTTCGCTGATATTGCTTTGACGTCTAGCTCTGCTCTCCTTTGTCTGATTGGATCTACCATTTCCTCTACTCCCCTTGCTCTGCTTTGTTCGCTCATCTGTTCTGCTGTTACTTCTGTTCCTTCTATCTCTGCTGTTACTTCTATTCCTTCTCTCTCTGCTGTTACTTCTATTCCTTCTATCTCTGCTCTCTTTTGACTTTTTCGATCGTTCATCTGCGCTGCTATCGCTTCGATCACGACGTCCTCTGGATTCCTTCTTCGGCTTTGTTCGTTCATTTGAGCGACTGTCGTCTCTTCTTTTTCCCTTATTCTCTCGCTCTTCAGCACTCCGTTCACGTCTGCCTCTGCTCTCCTTGATCTTCTTTGATCTCATCTCATCTTCGCTGCTATTACGTCTGCCAGATCTACCTCTGCTTTCCTTAGTTCCTCTTCTTTGGACTTCAACGCTTCTGCTGCGGCTTTTATCACGTCTTCCTCTACTTGCCTTGGAGTCGTCTTCCTCCTCCTCGCTGCTTTGGCTATCATCACTACTATTGCTACTGCTGCTGTTGCTGCTACTCCTGCTCCGGCGCTTCGATTTCTTCTTGCTCTTTGATTTCTTTTGTTTGGCGGCCATGTCCAGCTGTTTGGTCAACGTACGATACTTGGCAGCCAGCAGTTTGTCCAGCTTGAAGTCCTCATTTGTGCTCTCGCCTTTCAGTTTTTTCATCTGCTTGGCCAGCTTTCTGTCCAGATCCTCGTTGCTATCATCGCTATCTTCGCTGTCGCCCTTTTTGCTCTTCTTTTTCTTAGACTTTTTGCTCTTTTTGGACTTTTTGTTGAGTTTCGTTGCCTGTTCCTGCTCCGTCTTGAGTATGCGATGGATTTCCTTCAGTTTCACTGGATTTTCTAGCAGCTTACGTCGTGATTCCATTTCTCTCTGTTTGATGAGCATCAGCGGATCTTCCATTGTCTTGCGCTGTATGTCCACCTGCTCGGTGGATTGCATATTACGATATTCACGTATAGAGAAGGGCACACACTCGTGCTCCACATGGTTAATGGACTGTTTAACGCCCAGTGTGCTTTGCTCCTGACGCTTCTCCTCCGCCTGCAGCTGCTCAAAGGATTTGTCTATCTTGCGGCCCAACAGATATTCCTCTCGGTTGATTAGCTCTGCGCTATCTGGAATGATTGTAATGATTAATAATATTTTTAACTAAAGCAGACTCTTACTTACTTTTATACATCCATTCGAGCTTCGCTTCGCTGCCATTATTACTGTTTAATACGCCTGAATTCTCTCCTATGCGCCGCAGCTCTTCGCGATCCCGCTCCTCATTTATCTCCTTACGTAGATCATCCAGTTTGCGTTGCTCCTCTTGCTTTGCCTGCTCCGCTTTCCAAACGCGCTCCTGATTCTTCATCGTGTGCGGATGCCATGATTTTTTCAAATTCTAGTTGACACATAAATAAATATATATAAATGAGTTTTGAGCAATATGAGTTTGAAATGTAATTAGTTTTAGTTCTTACCAAATCTCCGCCACCCATGTTGAGATTTGCTTAGGTTTTATTAAATCAAAATATACGTATACAAACAAGCGTCTTGCTGTTTCGCCTTATTTTTTGCCGTAACATATGATGAGCAGAGTATGCAGCTCGGCAGCTATATGTTACGCGGCGGGTATGCAGTTCATAGCAACGGCTATTTATGGCAACATAATATTGCTTATAATAAAACTTAAGGCATATATTATTTATAATAATAATAATTAAAATACTTTAAATAGCGCATATAAAAATAGATTCATTTAATAAATTTTACTTATTTTATATGTTTTGTTTATTTTTCCCACTAGCAACGATCCAACAGCTGTTAATAACAATAATTTATCGAGCGCCACCATAATATATCAACAGTTATCGATACACCAACGATTAATTATACTAAAAACTTAGCCGCGAACTAAATCTGAGTAAGAATAATATCTGAAAATGCCCTAAGACTTTAACAAATCAATTTATATATTTATTTACATAGTTTTTTATAATAAATTAAGTGTAAAAAGTATGTATTTCATTGTAATCAACTCGCACTGTCAGAACTTTGGGATTAAAATGTGACATAACGTAATTTTTCCCTTGACATAAAATTAAAAATTTGTACCTGGGAAATTTGTAAAAGTTGATATTTGAAATGTTACAAACTTATCCTATACTTTCAAATTCATTAGTTAATCTGTGGTATCATTCAAATAAACTTCTTAGCCATGGCACAGATCTACAAATTCAACGAAATTATGCCGATAAAAAGAAAGTCAAAGATGAAGGAAAATTGACTCAAAAGTTGAGTCTGAAGGACGTGGACGTGGCCGGAAAGCGGGTGTTTATGCGCGTCGACTTCAATGTGCCCATGAAGGAGGGAAAGATCACCAATAATCAACGCATTATGGCAGCGCTACCCAGTATAAAATATTTGCTGGAAAAGAAATCCAAATCTGTTGTAAGGCATCAATGGAGTTATAGATTTCTCCTGTATTATCTTCTCTCTGATCTTAGGTGCTGGCTTCTCATTTGGGTCGCCCAGATGGCAACAAGAATTTGAAATTCTCATTGAAGCCCGTTGCCGAAGAACTGGCAAAGTTATTAAAACGTGAAATATACTTTATTTCTGATTTTGTGAATGAAGCGGCTATAAAAAAGATCCAGAGTTCGGCTGAAGGCACGGTGATGTTGCTCGAGAATCTGAGATTCCATGCGGAGGAAACGGGCAGCAGTAAAGACAAAAACAAAAAGAAAGTCAAGGCTGATCCGGCCAAGGTTAAAGAGTTTCGCTCGAAGTTGGCTAAATTCGGTGATATCTATGTGAACGATGCCTTCGGCACCGCCCATCGAGCGCACAGCTCGATGATGGGCGAGGGCTATAAAGTGCGTGCTGCAGGATTTCTTCTGGACAAAGAGCTGAAGTACTTTGCCAAGGCACTGGACAACCCCAAGAGGCCATTCATGGCCATTTTGGGCGGGGCCAAGATAGCCGACAAGATTCCATTGATTAACAATCTGCTGGACAAGGTTGATCAGATGATTGTGGGCGGTGGCATGGCGTTCACATTTCTGAAGGTCATGAAAGAGATGGAAATTGGCAAATCCCTGTTCGATGAGAAGGGAGCCAAGATGATTGAAGATATTATGAAATCGGCTGCCAAGAAGAAAGTGAAAATTCTGCTGCCCGTCGATTTTCGTTGTGCCAAGAAGCTGGACAAAGACTTCGGAGAGGTGAAGAACATTGATGTCAATCAGGGCGTGCCCAAGGATCAGATGGGTCTAGATATTGGCAATAAGACAATTCAGCTATTCGGCTCGGCCGTCGTTGAGGCCAAGACCATAGTCTGGAACGGTCCACCCGGTCTCTTTGAGATCGATAAATTTGCTCTTGGTACCAAGGAATTACTGGACGCCGTCATCTGTGCCACCACGAAGGGCGCTACGACAATTGTGGGCGGCGGCGATACGGCCACAGCTTGCAAGAAGTTCGGCGGCAGCGACAAGGTCTCGCATGTCTCCACCGGCGGCGGAGCAGCGCTGGAGCTGCTGGAGGGCAAGAAGCTGCCGGGCGTGGCGGCATTATCGGATGCCAAGCAGTGAAATGTAAAATATAAATAAATTATGTAAACACTGAAATTCAGAGAAAAATTTGCGACTTTTTGATTATTTGTATAATTTATTTATTTTAAAAATTATTTTGGCCTGTTAAAGCCTTATAAACTTAAAGTCCGTTCCCTGTTTTATAATTGGGAATAATGGATTTAATCCATAGTCGATTATATATATCATTTTCTTTTTGGCTAATTGAAACGCTGGAATGAAAGTTTCTACAAATTGTTCATAAAATAGGATTGATAACTAATAGAACAGGAATTTCTTTAAAGATTAGATAATACAAACATAATTCTGTTCATTTTGCTTGTTGATTACACTTGATAAATTACATAATAATAATATAGTCTGCAGCATCAACTACATACAATAAAAGTTGTTATTATTATTTTTTTGATAAGGGATCATTAACAATTCTGGTTTAGTCGAAGCTTATTAGCTCTGCAGTGGCGGGCTCGGGCGCTTTGCTTGGGGCTGCTGGTTCGGGTTCGTTTTGGGGTGGCGCAGGTGCAGCGGCTACAGCCTGAACCTGGGTGTTTGTGAGCTCCACTGCAGCAGCGGTTGGTGGTGGAGGTGCTGCTGCGACTGCTGCTGGTGGTGGTGGTGCTGCCTGCTGTGGTGGTGGTGCTTGCTGCGGTGGTAGTTGGGCATTTGGAATTGGCGGATGCGATTGGACAATTTGCTGTTGCTGCAACATTACATGAGCCAGATGTGGTTGCGGCGGCTGTGCTTGGGGCTGAGGTTGTGGCTGCGTCTGGGGTTGGGTTGGTATTTGTTGCTGTTGCTGTTGCTGCTGCTGTGGTGGCAGCTGCGATATCATTGCCTGAGTTGGATTGGCGTAGGCATTTTCGGGTAGTGGCTGCTGTTGTGGCATCATACTGCCTGGTGGTGGCATCATCATACCAGGAGCTGGCGGT
Source organism: Drosophila stalkeri (assembly GCA_035047405.1). Taxonomy (NCBI): domain Eukaryota; kingdom Metazoa; phylum Arthropoda; class Insecta; order Diptera; family Drosophilidae; genus Drosophila; species Drosophila stalkeri. Next base: position 14,000,925 of record JAWNPR010000039.1, read on the forward strand.
GGCTGTGCCATGGCTGGATTGTACATGCCTGGCGGCGGAATGCCACCTGCGAATTGACCCACTCCATTGGCTGCTGCATAGCCAGCGGCAGCTGCATATGGATTATAAACGTTGTTCAATTGATGAGATGGCGAGCCACCGTGGGGAGCCACTGCGGAGGGTGGCAGATAGGGAAAGGGTGCAGTTTGGCCCATTAAATATTGAGCCTTCTGTTGCTCTTGGCGCAGTTGCATTTCGCGCTCCTGTTCCTGAATGCGTTGCAAGGCGAGCTGGCGTTGATATTGCAAGTACTCCTGCTTCTTCTTGCGCATAATCTCTAACTTTTGGGCCATTTGCATTTGACGCTGTCGCTCTTGCTCCTCGGCAATGCGACGAAGTTTCTCCACATGCTCCTGTCGCAACACATCGAGTGCAGCGCGCGAATCCTTAATCTGCGCTAGCTTATCCTGCAGCTGTTCGTACCACATACGCTTGTCGTCCATCTCCTTGATGTAGGTCAGCTGCTGGGAATGCAGCGATGTGAGCGTCATGAACAGAGTCTGCACCGAGGAGTCATTGGAGATGCTGCGTCCACGGCTCGAATTCGACTTCATGCGATTGACAAAGATCTCCACCTGGGTGCGCATATTGGCAGCAAACTCATCAATTTGCACCTCGTCCGCATTCTTTGGCAAAGGCAATGTTTGCAGCAGCTGCTGTTGCGGCTGTGGCGTGGGCGGCATCGGGCTGGGCGCCGATGGGCTGGCCATCGATGAAGATTCGCTAATTTTGCGCTGCTCCCAGTAGCTGCGATTCAAATATTTGGCCAACTCTGGATTGCTTTCCTCGTGCTGCTGCTGCTGCTGCTGCACTGGCAACTGTTGCTGCTGTATCGGTTCCGGGCTGGGCGAACGCTGCTGCATGCGATAGCTGGCGATTGATGTTGGCTGCTTCTTATGCTCTGCCTCGGATTGACTAAGTGCCAAGGCAAGCTGCAGTTCCTCCTCCTCCTTGAGCTCTTGTTCGCTCTTGCGCGCAGGCGTCTTTGTAAAAATAGGAAAAAATCAAATCAGAGATTTAGTTTATTGCAATGCAAAAGAAACCAACCTGCACCTGCTGAGAAAGTGAGCTGTTCAGATATTCCGCCGGCAAATCGCTGTCAGCCGCACCACGCGCACTCGATTTGGCACCCGCTGGACGCTGCAGTGCCATGAAGCAGCCATCGCAGACGCGTACATCCTTCTCAATGCCGTATTTGGGTAACGGGCACTGCTTGGCCGTGCACTGGCCACAGAACACCTGGCCGCAGTTGCGGCAATGATGCTTGCGATTGGTGAACGTGAATTCTACGCGACAGCGATGGCATACCCGGCCATCGGCCCAGTTGGGCGCAGTGTCGGCGGTGAACATCGCATCCGCTTCCTTCAGCTCCGGAAATGTGTGCCCCTTGGCCTTCAGTATGGTCATAGTATCCTGTGCAAGTGGAAAGTAATTTTTTTTGGGTTTTTAATTTTTCTTTTTAATTATTTACTTACATTTCAAAATAGAGTGATAAAAATTAAAGTAAAATCTTATAAGTTTAAGCTATATAAGAGATGTGAGTATTTAACAGAAATATATATTTATATAAAATAAATAAAAGTAGTAAAGGTTATATATTTATAAAATATACGAATTTCATTTATCCAAAAAATAGCTAAAGATTTTATATCACATGCCTATGCCTTTCTATGCTTAGCTAAATAGTTGGTATTATTTTGGGTAAGAACTGAAAAAATCTCCAAAAACTCACCTTAATGGCCTGATACTTGTCCGATGATCGGAATGCATAGGCCCATGTCTGCACGAGCTCCAACATCTTCTGGCGCACATTCTCATGTGGCGTTTGCTCCAAGAAGCTGCTAAACATCTCGCAGTTCTCCTTGGTGAAGACCTCCTCGTGCACAGGAGCGCCACAGTTCTTGACAATGCTCTCGAGCACCAGCAGTGAATAGCAAGCAGAATGTGGATTTGGTGAGTTCATTTTCTTTTTAATTGCAGCAAAGGCATTTTTTGGTCTGAAACGTGGAATAGAGAAAATTAACCAAGCTTCTCTCTTCTACCATATTCGTGGCAACCTACGTGACGTCTTTTTGATTGATTTCATCACAAATGAGCAGAATTGAGGGCCAATCTGGTTCCAGGCGCAAGTGGCTGGTGGCATTCTCTGTGAAAGACCAAAAATATATATAATCAGTCATTAATTCCTGCGCATCGCATATGCGTTCTAAGTTCATTCCCCCTTTTTTGTTAGACTTTGTTTTTCTTATGCATTATTTTTTTCGATGAGTCACTTTTTATTGCACTGTTTTTTCACTTTAATTTACTGGCATTTCGCAGCCTAACTTACCCAGATTTTTGTCAAAACTAGAGCGAAACATTTTGCTGCTACTAAAATACTATAATTGGCTAAAGAAAACTTGTATTTTAATGCGTAAACGAATCTTATTTATTTATTTCGTGCTCTGCTGATTTCCAGTGCTGGCTGCTGTTTTCGTTGCGAGTGATGAGCGGAGATTGCGATGTTTAATCGGGTAAATATCGATATACGATGAATCAAGTGGTCAGGGGTGTATAAAAGTTCTAGTGTTGGCGCCAAATAGTATTGGTGTTTAAATACTCGCTTGAAAGTTCAAAGCTTGGGTATTAGATAATGTCTCGCCATTCTGATTATTAACAATTTAATTCAATCAATGGCAATGTTCTGAAAATTTCTTTATCAATAAGATTAAAAGTTCTTATTCTTATACTCGTTCATTTTTCAACTAGTCCATTTTATTCGTACGCATATAAATTTCTTACTACGACCTAATTAATTAATTATTTAAATGACATATATACATATGTATAGTCCCTATATGTGTACATGCATATGAAAAATATATAACCGTATAAAATCTACATATTCGCTATTTTTTCTTTTTTTTTACATATACAATAGTATGTAGTACAGCAACAGGTAGCATTAGTTAAAGTATCACACGCCGATGTAAAAATGTTGTTCACTTGAACTAAGCGATAAGTAACGTAAAATCACATTTAATTTATATTAAGCTCAAAATACTAGGCAACCAACGCAGTCCAAATCAAACGGATTTGAGTTTATGCTTCAGCGTAAAATAGGCCAAAATCTTGAACAACGTTATTTGGGCCAAGATCATCATGATGTTATAGCCAAAGTCGCCCTGCTCCATGCCAAACTGACGCAGCACCGTTATCGCATTCCTATAGGAGAGTAACATTATTAAATTATTTATTTTTTTTTTAAATTATGATTTTGAAACTTACTTGAAATGACAGTAGAATTCGTTGGGTGGACACTCTAGCTTTTCACGCTGATTCCCATATAATGATATAACCATATTCTCCAGTGCATAACGCATTGGTGAAAGCGCAGCTATAAATCGCAAGGCATTGGGTATGTGATTCAAAAGGATGAGGAAACCCGAAAACATGAGCATAAAACATGTCGAAACAGCTCCAACAAAAGTGCCATTCTGTGTGAGACAGCGAGAGAAAGTATATATTAACAAATATTATCTCTCTCTACTTTTCTTACCACCGGATTTAATATGGTGCCCAGGAATACGCCTAAGCCATCGGCGCATATAGTTACCACGACAGCAGTTAGTAAATATTTCACAAAACGATCCAATTCAACTGGCTGATCGGTCATTAAATAACCAATAGTTATATAAACTGTCGAAAAGATTATCTGCAAGAGCATGAAATATTACATATAAGGCACTATATGATCCAATCTGATCTGATCTCTACTCACATGCACTGGCGTGGATGTGATCAAGGTGGCCACGTAGTAGGTCCTCAGCTTGTACCAATTGTTAAATGTTTCCTTTTTGATTATCTCAATTTCCAAGGGATCTATATATATTATTATTATTATTATTATTTATTGTATATATAGGAACTACATTTCATTTCACTTACAGCGCAAGATGCCAGGCATTATAGTCGTATACCAGAGATAGACACAGTGTATCATAATCATGCCCACATTCGATATTTGTTTCGTCGCATTAATGCCAGAATCACCAAAGAATAGTCCAATCATAACGGCACTCAATATATGCATGCCCAGTTTTAGATACGTTAACGTCTAGCAAAAATAGTAAGTAAATTAAATTGAAATTAATTAAATTATCATATAATAACACATATTAAACTAAATATATAAATATGTACGACATTTCTAGTTAACATTAAGAAAGTAATTAAGCTAAACTGAGTTTATGAGTAGAGGTTGCCCATATAATCTTGGGGTTGAGATATTATTGTCTAATAGTAAGTCTTTATATCTGGAATACCTACTCTATATATATTTAACTATTTATGTGTATATATGAGGTTTAGTATAATAAAATTTATTCTCAGTTATAATATTACAATATGATGTGTATTATTTCTTAATATATACTAAATATGCACATAACTATAATATAGTTTATTCCTAGTGCCAGATCTCCTTAGCGACTCTCAAGAAACCTAATTTTATACATCTGTATTTTTTTCTCAATTTTAATCTCTCTCTATTGCGTATTTCTCTGTATCTCTGTTAAGTCTTTGTTACTCTGTTGATACTCTTATTTTCCTTAACTGTCATTCTCACGCTCTCTGTCTCTCTCTCTCTCTCTATCTCTCTCACTTATTGTACTTTCATGTTCTTTATTTAACTTCTCTCTTTGTCTTTCCATTTAATTTATTCCTCTAAATCTCCACTCTTTTTCTGTCTTGTCTGTCTCTCTCTCCCTCTCTCGCTATCTGTTCTCTATCTCTCATTTCTTTCTTTCTATCATCCTATTTTTTCTCTCTCTCACGCTTACTCTCGCTCACCCCGTCACTCTCTGTTTCCTCCCTAGCTATCGTGCTCTCTCTTTTACTCTTTCTACCTATCATACGCGAACCAAAACAAAGAATAAGCTTAAGTTATATGTATATGTAAGTATATATACAAATATATATATATTCAAGTTCAGGAAATCCACATCTTGAAATGACTGTTGCTTTGCCTCTTGCAAGCTCTATAAAAGCAGTCAACTCTCTGAGTATACATTTTATGCATAAGAAGAAATTTTACACACCCAATCTCTAAAGAACTGCAGGTGACAGCGTCCAATTAAGAGCCATAAGCGCACCCATTCAGGCGGTGGATAGGTGTGCTTTATGAGTTCCTTTGCTGATTCAACCTTTTGTATTTGGGATTGTGCTGCTTGGCCTTGGGTTTGCGATTCATTGAACTTGGCCACTTGAGCATCGGTGGGGGGCTCTACCTCATCCTGCAGTAGCTGTTGATCGTATCGCCAGCGTGTGTCCTTGGCACATTCGGTTAAGGCCTCAGTGTGATCATCGAAGTCGCCGTTCACGCACTCCAACACTGTCACGTGACAAAATGACATTTTAATGAACGCCTTTAAGGTACAGACTCCAATTAATGGTCTACTCACAGAAATCCGCTGGATTATGATAGGCGGGGCACTCGAGTCCGATCGTTTTCAGAAACATCACCGTGTTTTGGGGCGTGCCCTGATAGGTGCATTGACCCGAACTGAGCACGTAGATCAGGTTGAAGAGATTGTATATGTTGGTCGATGGCTGATGGATTGTGCACACAATGGTGCGACCCTCGTTCGCCAGTGTCCGTAGCAATTGTATGGTGTCAAAGGAGGATGAACTGTCCAGGCCACTGTGAAAGGGATACAGTCTCTCAAGGTTAATACAACTGATCGTCTTGTGTTGTAGATCGTTTTCTTACGTTGTGGGCTCGTCTAAAAATAGCACAGCTGGATTGTCTATTAGCTCCAGGGCAATGGATAGGCGTTTTTTCTGGCCACCACTTAGCTTTGAGCATCGTGTTTGCTTGGCCTTGGTCAGCTTTAATGTGTTCAACAAGTGATCGATCTGAAAGGCACACAGAGGAAATTTTAATTACAAATGTGTTAAAGAAAAATGGGTTAAGGGAATAAATGGAAATGAAATACTGATAAGGAGCTTTTAAAATTCTGAATGAGGTTTTATTTGCTTTTTTAAATTGCTTTCAAAAGCATTAATAGGAAAAACTTTAAATTAAGAATGGGCTATAAATTAATTGAGTTAATATATAATATTCTTTAAAGTCTGAAATTAAAGTCTGAAAATTGAATAGTTTCTAGGGGGATCAGTTTCCTTAATGAGGCTTCATTTGATTTTGTAAAGAGCTTTGAAAATCGTTAATTTCATATCAAGAACAATTAGAAGAGCTCCAATAAGGCATAGAAGATATTTAAACTAAAATTGGGTTAAGCATAAGGAAGTTAAGAAAATAAATACTGACACTATCAACATTTTTTAATGAGGCATAATTTTACTTTGCAAAGCTTCAATGAGGCATAGATAACTTTTTTATTAAAAATTAATTAAGAAAATAAATGGAATAGAATTATTGCTTTGGCATTAAAGAGCTTTCAGCTGACTCCAAAAGCTATCAAATTCGTTAATAGGTCTTAAACATATTTAAAGAACTTTGAAAATCTTTAACTTAATATTAAGTACAAGCTAAGAAGCTTCAATAAGACTAAGGGTTTTAGTAGCTTTGAAAAGCCTTTATGATAACTTAAGTAAAAATTAAAGATTATATGTGAATATTAAAAAAAATAATATTATACAATATTAACTCAATTCTCTATAAATAATTTTGTTGCCTTAAGGTTTTAAACTGCAATGGTAATAAATATTTAATTAGTTTATTATTACTTATTATTTCTTTATAAACAAAGATCAAAATTTCTCTTTGTAAGTTATAAAGTTTTTTTTTTATTATTTATATATTTCTCTAATTTATTATATTCACCTTTCTAAATCAAAATTTTAGCTGTTGCTAACCTATTCTATTGATTTATGGCAAAGAATTAAACTCCAATAAATTCTCCTAAAAGTAGCTTAAGGCTCTTCAAAGCTTACCCTAGCACATGTTAGTTTGATGAACTTTTCTAGTAAACAAAAATCTAGAACATTCAGTCTACTATTCTTCTATCTTACCAAAATGCGTTTCTCCTTCAGGCTAACACACTTATTGGATATCTTAAGTGCTGCTGCTAGAAGCATTGTCTCCTCCACCGTGAAGAAGGGATAGAAATGATCATCCTGCATTATATAGGCACACAATTTGCGTGCCTTGCCGATTTCAATGGTGCCCGAGACGCCACTTTTGGTTAGGCCCGTTAGAATGTTCATAAGACTAGATTTACCGGCGCCCGATGGGCCCATAATAGCTGTCATTTCGCCCGACTTAAATGTGCCCGTAATGCCCTTGAGCACCGATTTCTTTTCTGTAAACAAATTTGGAATATTTAATGTAAACAAACAAATACAAATATTTTGAAAGAGTTCTGGTATATATATATATATATATATATTTTTTTTTTTAAAACTGCTTTTTGTTTTGATTTACATTTTACGCACCTTTCTGCTTCGACTCTTTGACCTGATAGACCAGATCTTGAAAGTGTATATCGATGCCATAAACAGTTTTTAATAGTTTGCTACTATCCATGTTTATAGGTATTTAATTAATTAGTTCTCGCTTCGCTTAATGCAACTATTATTATTTGTTCATCTGTTTTTATTATTTTTTTTAAATATTTTGTATTTTCCTTTAACGCGATTCGTTGTATTTCAGAATTCACTTTTTTTTTTAAAGGTCGCTTTTAGTTAATGCATAATCATTGTTGCAATGCAATTTGTTTTGATGTAAGAGCGGGCTCTCTTGCACAAATATTTAACTACAAGCTCTAAACAATAAAAAAAAAATGATGTAAATTAAAAATTGTAAATCAAAAGAAATAATGATGACAAAACACTTTATGCTACAGCTTGTTGCATTGTAATTGGAGCGCGAACTGAACTGAATATACACGCGGGGCCGAGCTCTTGAACCGCTGAACCATTGCATAAAACTGCCAAACACCAACCACTCAACCACCAGTGAAGCACCGCCACTGAAACGAACGAACAGCTGTTAACTGCGGAAGAAGCGACTGGGCGGCAGCGACAGCGACAGCGGCAACTGCGCAGTCGCGCCGACGGCCAACGGCGACGTTAACTGCGCAGCCAGCTGTGCTTTAAAAAACCAAAGCAAAATCCAATAAATTAATTTGTACAATAACAATGAAGAGACCAGCAGCAATAACAATAACAACAACAACAACAACAACAGCCAGCTATAATACGCATATCCAAATCAATTTGGCAATGCAAAACGCGTCGACAAAAACAAAACCAAAAATAAAATTGAAAAATAAAGTCAACATTCGAGCTACGGGAAACCAAAAATGTTCAAGTTTAAAGTTTCGGTCGTAGACTTTTTTTTTTTTTTTTTGGCGAACAGAACACGCACACACACACACACACACATACACACACACAAACATTCATAGACACGTAGAACTGCCTATTTGAGTAGTGAGTCAACGGCTATATCTAAAAATGTATATAGAAGATATAATAATAATAATTATAAAAACACATAAAATTTGGCCCATAGAATGAAATAATTTGCGAACGACCTTCCCGTCAATGGTCTAACATAACAATGCTAAAAAACGTAAAAAAAAAAAGAAGAAGAAGAAGAAGTTGGTATGCGTACTCTCGCTTGACATTTTATGAATATTTGTATTTTTCTGTAAATATGTAAGCAAACATTAAATGCAAATAATGCTGGAAATGGGACAGCACCGAATATTTATATACCTCTCAATTTGGCATAGCTATTTGAATATATTTAAAAAGTGTGCTAAAAATTTTTGCCAAATCTAGCTTCTAGATCAAAACCAGTTTTTTTTTTGTTATGAACGTCTCGATTGTTCGAAAGCATATTTTAAATTAAGTAGATGGTGTTAGATAATAGGCGGAATTTCTATTATATAATATATACAAAAAAAAAAAAAAGAAACAAATTTTGAAATTTTAATTGATATCTCAACAAAAGAGTCTATACAAAATTTATTTTTATATTTTTTTTATGTCAGAAGTCAAGACAAATATAAAATTCAATTTAATGTATTTTTGTTTTTGTTTTTTTTTATATTTTACCTTTAAAATAAATGGTACCAATATTAAACTGGTTCAAAATATATGGTAAAGGTAAAAAACAATATTAAATAAATTGAAAAAAATGTGCACACATATAATTTAATATTGTTTATATTTGTTTATATGCTTATATTTGGATTCAAATTTTGTTTTTTTTTTTTTTTTTTTTTGAGGTGTAGATCATAATAAAAAATATACATAAATTTAATCAATACATTGTACAAGATATAAAAAAAATATATGTATATATATACGTTTTTACATTAATTTATATTTTATATAAATTGCATTTAATTTATTTTTCATATTTATTTATAAATAAATTGTAATGCTAATATTTTTATTCATAAAAACGACTATATTTATCTTTTAACATTTTATAGAGAAAATAATTTAAAAATTAAAAATTATTTTTATTATAATATAATTTTTTTTTTATTCTCTCTGATATGAAATATTTTAAAGAAGGATAAAAAATGATTATTTTAATGCATGTGAATAGTTTTTTTTTTTTGTTTTTATTAAAATAAATCATTTAAATTTATAACTATTTTTTGAAGATTATAATTATTTTTATCTCAAAACTCATAAAAGACACAGAAACAGAATTAAATTTATTATACAAAAACTTAAAAATTAGTAGAAAAAAATTAAAATTAGTAAATATGTCATAATAAAAAAAAAAAAATTAATGTAGCTCCCATAAGAACATTTGTACAGCAACTCGAAGACTACAAACAGCATCTCTTAACCACATATACCCAACCTTAGCTTAATCTTTTATGAGCTGATAATAAAATTTACCGCAATGCGCGCATGAGCTAAAGCTGATGAACAACAAGAGGATGACAGTAAACGACGCAGAACAGTCAAAGACTAAGTAAACGACAACAAACAGCAGCAAGAGCAAAAGCAAGAGCAATAGCAGCTGCTACTAAGACAACAACTTCTGTTGATGAACAACTTTGATGAAATATGGCATTCGTTAATGGCATTTGTGGACATCAAGTTGTCGTCAAATAAAAATGAAACGACAAAAAATGGCACAAATTGCAAAATTCGAATTACACAAACAACAAGCTAAAAAAAAAAATACAAAACTAGCCGAAAAAAAAGAGAGAGAACCGTCAAGACCATCGCGGTCGCTGCACAAAAGCAACAGCAACAACAACAACAACTCCTGCAACAATAACAACAACAACAACACCTGTTTAAGTAGCACTTGAATGTCGACGGTTCGGCGACCGTCGCGGTTGAAACCGCGAAAAGTGAATCTGAAGTAGCCGTCGCTCTGCCTTTGGAACAGCTACTGTAAGAGGCGAAGGGAAGTTGTATACAACATGGCTATAATAGAGGTAAGAGCCGGCAGTATTTGTCAGTTTCTTGTTTTTAATACTCTAACAGCGGGTAACACCAAATACTATATGGCAAATATATAAAGTGACCAAACAAGATTGATACTAAGGCCAATGACTATAATTCAAATATTGCTTAACTTATCTATCAAGTATTGTATACAATAAAATTTCATATATTTTGATCAAGTTCAAATTGAAGCCGTTGCACAGAAACTTTCATTGAGTTGCTTCTTTCTATTGCAGCCAGTGCAGGAAGGAGATTAGTATCGGGTTAAATAGCTGTCGTAGTTGACGTCAAGCTGTCGTAAGATTGATCGTTTATTGAAACATGTATTTTAAAGTATCTTATGAGCTACTAGAAAGCTAGCTTATTACACAAGTTAATAGGCTTTAATAAACAGGAAATGACATTTGCTAAAACAGCTTAAAGCTGTTAATTTGTAAATACTTTCAAGTATTTAATTTTAATATTGTTTTAACATTGAATATTATAAAAATTAAATTGGCCTTAAATTTATGGACATATATTAAATTATATTTTTAAGTTTCTTTTATATATTTTAATTTTAATTTCATTGAATTGACTTTCTCCTCAATTGTCAACACCTCTCATACCGCTTCTCAACTTGCAGTGTATATAAAATTCGTTATACACTTTAGACTTTGTTTTTATTGCCTTTGTTTCTTTCATATTTGTTTTACAGCATTTGTCGCCGGTTGCGCAATGAAATTCCTGCGCTTTGAATGGCCTGGTCTGTCGGTCCGCAGCCTCAGACTGGCTTTAGAATATTCGTTTATTACTACGTGACCAGTGTGGAATTAATGACTCAAGATTTTAATACATAGCTCTTACAAAGAGCCTTTTGAAATACAAGTGTCAATAGAATGCCATTTGGCGGTTAACAAAGAGCTGCGCCTTTTGACCAAAAAAAAAAAAGAAGGCCAACAATCCATGCGGTTCTCAAGCTGCCATGAAAAACCAGCACCATAATTAAGTTCAGAATTTTTTATGTGGGTTCATATACTCTAATGTAAGAGTGAGCTGTCCTTCGAATACATGGCTGAATTGCAGGTCGCTAATGCAATATAGAAATGTTCATATATATTCATATATATATATATATATATCTATCATATACTCGATACCTTGGGAACCCAAACACTTGACCAGTAGCCGGGACTGCCACTTGCTATCAATTAAAGTAAATTGTATTAACATTGTCGTTGGCTTTTACACATTTTTTATTACTTGAATATCTAATGGAAATAATTATATGCTTGACAAACGGGCGGACAAGTGTGTCTCAGCCAAGACATTCATTATAGAATATTACTTAAAAAACTTTATGATTTTCAACTTTACAGTTGTGTGGGAAATCAAAAGGGTGTAAATAAGTTATGTATGCAAATACAATTAGTTTGTATATGAATATGCATGCATACAGCTCTTAGCATAAGATGCTTAAGAGATAAAGACACAAACTAATAAAGATATTTATAAATTTCTGATTAAGAGTACGTTAGCAGTTAAGCCAAGTGCATATTTAATATTTTAGCTTCGCAAAAAAATAAAATTTAAAAAAAATATCTACGAGTCTCTGATTAGAATTATATTAACACGAACCAAATACAATATGTATCGATTTCAGAAATGATTCATAGCTTTTAAGCTTAAAAAAAGTTAAAAAAAAAAAAAATATGTACTCGCACATTCGATTAAGAGTATCGTAATACTAACTAAAGTGTATATATTGCTATTTCAGGTATGCTTCATAAAAAGATAAGATTTTACTCTAGACGAGTCTAAGAGTTAAGAATTTTTGGCATTTGGATTTTGTCTTCAGAAACTTATAAAAATGTTTAAATATTTTATTAAAAAAAAAAAAAAATAGATAATAAAATATAAAAAAAATATATATATTAGATGTTTTATTTTAAGTTTAAGTTCTATAATAAGATTCTAAGAGAAACTAATAATACATTTTGAAAATATTGAAAATATGGTAAATATTTCAAATATTGTGTTTATAAATAGATTATAATAAATTTTCTCTTTGAATTTGCTTTTATAAAAAATTATAATTCTACGCTGATAGACTTTAACAGCAGAGCATTTGACTAATTTGAAAGATTAGAAAGTTTTTGGTTATAAATAATTATATCAGTTAACTATATAGTGACCTTGTTTTATAAAAAGATAAGATTATACTCTAGAAGCTTTAAAAATTGGGATTTAGCTTAAGCATTTTGAAGATTTTAAACATTTTAAACATTTTTAAAACATTGCAAATTTTTTACTATAAATATTCATAATTTTTATAGATGAAATGCAGATCAAACAATACTGATTTACTGTTATTTCATATTATTTTATCTACGTTCTATCTGGGAAATTGCACATGATTTGATATATTGCTTTTGCCTATTTCCATTTGAAGTTAAATTTGGGAAAAGTAAACAAACAATTTTTTTTTCAGTTTTTTTAGTGCCTGCATAAGCAAAATAAATATAAAATGTTTGGGTTTAATTGCGTAAACAAATAAAAGAAATGTGTTTAATATCAGGTATTAGGTACTTAACAAAAAAAAAAGTAATAAAATGCATAATCATTGCTCGTTCAACGTATGATCAGTGAAGCCTCAAGGTTGCAGGAATTTATAATGAGCTAAATACATATTGATCGATTCCGTCATAAGCACGTGTTTAGCTGTTGGCATTTTGTTTAAATAATTTACTGTGAATCATTATGGAATTAAAAGTGAAATTAAAAAAAAAATATAATAAATATAGAAGCTGTAGATTTAATCTGTTGTGTTTGAGAAGATGCAAGGCTATCCAGTTCAACTTTCAACTTGATTGAGTATTAATACAATTCCTTAGCAATTAGTCAAGTCCAATAGTACCTAGAACGAGTTGCTAATTAAAAAAAAATGTCATTAAAAATATTGCTTGGCAAAAGGTCTGTTTAAACTCTAGGCTTGAATGCAACTCTTTAGTATCCAATTAGTCAAGTTCAAAGGCACCCGGAACGAGTTTTTTTTAAATGCAAACCAGAAGCTTATATTACCGACCAAGTTCTGGGGCCAAAAGTCTTACACAAATTCAATTCAGCATTTATTTATTTATTTTTTTCTGATTGCCTTGCAAGTTTTGACAGCGCTGAAAGCCAATATATATGAAGAAGTTAATCCACAAGTTCTTGCTATGTCATTGCACCTTTTCTTTTCGTATCATAAAGCCAAACAATTAATGTCAGCACAGGCAGACGAAATAAAAAATAAACAGAATCAAAATTGTGACGGGTTTTTAATTTATCTAAATGAACAGCAAGTTATATTCAAATATCATTAACAGCTAAATAATTATCTCACACAGAGAAAACTTGGGTATTTTTTTTAATATATATATTTATATTGTATATGATGTAGAGCTCGCTGTTTAAAATGCCTGTTTATATTTGATTAGAGAACGAACCAGAAATTATAAGTTAGCCATTGGCAATTATCAATTAAAACTGTGTAATTAAGCTGATTATAATGATTGACTAAAGTCAATTAAAAGGGTTTGCTTGCTTTTCTGTTGACAGATGCTGTTGAGCCTGAAAGCGAATTGAGAATTTCTTTGAATTGCAATATTTTTAATGGATTTAAAAATATTAATATGTAGATATTCTATAGACTATATTGAATAATTATATATTTCTACATATAATTAAAAACTGAACTAAATATGAATTAAAACTAAAACTACTTTAGCATTTAGACACAGCTCGTTAAGTTCTTAAAATACCCAAGTTTAATATTCATTTACATTTCCATTTAATTAACAATTTGTTTTTAATATTTTGCACAAATATTTGAACTAAATCGAATTCACATTGTTATACTATATGACACATAGAAAAAGTTATTGCGCCACGCAGTCATAGCTTTTTAGACTAATTAAAAAAAGTTTTGGGTGCAGCTAGACCCAGGGACATAATTTTCATAGTCAAGCCAAGAATTTGCCGCAACAGGTGGGGCAGTTAAGGAAAAGCAATAAAAAAAAAAAAAACCCTAGAAAAAAAACACACTCACACAATTTGCTAGTTGCCAATTACAATACAATTTCCAAAGACAAGTATATATATACATATATATATATATTTATATATATATACTTGAGTAGCTACAGGTGGTTGTGCTCAATCTCCAACCGCAGCGCCTTTTATTCATTTACATTTGGGATATAGAGTTTCTCATGCTGGCAACGGGTTCTACTATATAGTTTGCCATGATGTTTGGCAATATCCGATAAGTATGCAGAAAGATAAGCACTAGAGATGGGTGTGGGACACACTTCCACTCCCGCACACACACACACACTCGCATAGAGAGAGAGAGATACAAAGTTACGCACTTTTCATTGCTTGTGTTTCTATTTTGTGTTTATATATGGATATAATATACGTATATACTGGTATATGTATCTATCATAAATACACATACATCGGGTTCGCCGGCTTTGTCCGACTCTATGCAAACCGGAGCGTATTGCATTACAAATTGTATTTTTCCACGCCCTCGAGTCGAGGAGAGTATGTTGACGTTCAGTCAGCGTTCCCGACAGCGACACATTGTTGTCAGTGACAATGATGATAATGATGATGATGTTGGCGATGGTAATGATGATGATGGGGTCCGTTGGGACAGACGGGTCTGGACAATAAGTCCATGGCTATGATATCATCATCAAATGCGATTTGGCAACAATAATTGCACCACTAATAAAATGTAAATAAATAGATATATATATATATCATTTGCTTAGCTTCAAAGGAAACTCATCATGCACGCATAATTAATTTGTGGCTAACCAAAAAGGACAGCATACGAGACGTATGCGTAATTTTGCCCAAAATATATATGAGATATGCCAATATGGTATGCCAAAAATAAGAAGAAACATATATTGAACTTTGATCTACAAAAGAATAATAAATTCTTGATTTTTTTTTCTTCATGTGTGTCTGGCGCGTGATGTGCGAGTGTGTGTGTGTGTGTGTGTGTGCTCCATTTTCTAGATGATTTCATTACACATAAAAAATAGCTAATACAAACGAAAAAAAAAAAAAGCAAGCGAAGCACTCAAATCGAAATTGAAACCAAAGCTACAAATAGTTCAATTAGGTTTAAATATTTTAGTTTTGGAATTGTGTCAAATACGTTGCTCTTGATATTCAATTCAATGAACATGAATGAAAAACGCGCAATATACGAAGAGAAAGATGAAGAAGAAGAAGAAGAAAAATACTCTTGTTGCATTGACTTCCTATACGCAGCTGGTTTTATCTAAACAACACGATTCGTTGCAGAGTTTTGCATAATTAAAAAAAAAAAAACAAATTTTCTTGTTTTCTTTACTTATTTATAAAGTCGGCCAGAAATATATATAATAATAATTAAATATATGTATAAATATGCAAAATTCGAAATTTATTTTTTTAGATCTGTAACACGCGCGGCGAGCACTCTATTGAGTATACACACACATATATATATATAAGTATATATATAATATCTGCACGTTTTATTCAGTATCTCAAAAAACACTTCCGAATCGCTCAAAATGCGGCGCGAGACTGAGACTGGGTCGACTTTCAGGCAGCCATTGACGACGACGTCGGAACGAAACGGAACTCGAGCAAATAGTTTCTGAAGCGTTGCGGGGTCTCTGATATCGTATGTAGATATCTAATTTTTTTTTTTTTCGTTTGGAGAGCGCTCGCCTAGGGTCTATCATTGTTTTCCTAATGTTTATTAATAAAAGAACAACAAACACACACACAGAGAAAATTGAGCATACAATTCTGTGAGTGAGCATCACACGAGAAATATTTCGCAGTCTCTGTTTTTGTTTGGGGGTGCTCGATGTCTCGCCGATTGCTCTCTCTCTCTCTCTCTATCAAGTGATTTGTATAGAATTCTCCGTACTATTGATGCTCAGCTGGCCAAAGTATATAGTAGTATAGTACTTACGCTGTACAATTGAGTCTGTCCAATAATATGAATATGGCTTAGTTTAATTGACCAGTTGAACTTGTTAACTATCTAAGTTTACACAGTCCAATGCACGCGAGATAATGCAAAATACGAAGAAAGAGAGAGAGAGAGAGACAGAGAGAAAAAAAATAGCATGTGTATTTCCCTTTACGTTGGCTAAGATGGAAATTCAATTGGAATTTCAGTTAAACTAATTGTTTTTTTCCATTTGCAAATGTGTCTTATTCATTAGTCTAATCTGCTTTTTTTCGGGTCGAGCATTTAAGTTCAGAATTTTGTATATTTTTTGCAGATAAGCTCTATAATATAGCTACAGATAGTACATGCTTTTCATTGATATACTGCTGACATTTAAATAATGGTTTCAAATTCAATTGGCGTTGAAATTAATATATGAATGAATATATATATATTTTTATATATACACATGTACAAGTTCAAAGTTAAGGTTTAATCATTTAATCAATGAATTCGCATTAAAATATTAAATATTCATATAAGAAAAAACGTGTATATATATAGAGATAAAGTTATGTATATTAATCACAAACTATTTTTATTTCGTCTATTAAAATTTTAATAATATTTTGATGTATTTATATTAAAATGTATTTTGAGATTTTTCGTGAAATATATTTTGCATTTTGATCACCCTTATAATATTAATATTTTATATAATATGTAATATTTGTATAATATTTGCATTCATTTAAATTTTTATGGTCAACAATTTTCATATATATATATATTTATAATATTGTATGTTTTATATAAATTGTTGTTTATATTTTAAAATTTATTTTTTTCTGATTTATATAGGATTTTTTTTTTTTATTTTCGGTCAACTATTTTTATTTGATTTGATTTTTTTTTTTTATATAGTTTTCCAAGTTTGTGTTATCTCATGAGATGCAGCATATTATTTATTGTTTTTTATTTTTTATATATTTTTCTGTATATTTAATATATTTGATTTTTTTAAAGTTTATATTCTGCATTAAATATGCATATCAAATTTATTGTTATTTATTATTTATAATTTTTTTGTGTTTTTTTACAAACAAATTATTTAATTTAAATATTATTTTGTAACTTTTTGATTCGATTATAACAAATTAAATTTTATACTTTGCCGTCAAATAAAATATGTATTTATATTAAGATAATCTATAAATTTCTTAAGATATAAGCTATATTCGCTTCTTAAATTTACTACATTTCTAAATTATTATCATCGTACCAGAACGCATAATAAAACGTATAGGCCTGAGTTCATCTGCCTTTAATAAATAAACACTTAATTTATTTTTTGTATTATCTTGGGTCCGGCTAAAGATCATGTCGGACACTTCACTTCGGGGCTAATAATCTGTTAAATTCTTTTTTGTTGTTAATACGACACATAAGCGAAAGGCGTTTGTCAAGTTGTAGGCAAATGATTATTACATAGCCTGTACTATAATTTAATAAATACTTAATATTTGTATTACGTTGTGGAATATGTAATTAATTGCAAAATTCCGGTTCTCAATCATTTTTTTTCTAACCTTTGCTTCGACACGACAACAGTTTTTTAAACAAATAATTATTCAATTACTTGTTAAGAATGAAGACGCTGCGACATTACATTGGATAGTTAATGCATTTTCCAACGCTGTTCGAACTATCGAGGAGTTTAACTAATAAACTTAATAGCCTCTAGATAATTTCCAACTGATTTATAATACAACTTTATTAGTTTGTTGTATTAATTTTGACCCACGGCATTTCTATTGCGGGCGAGCTTCATAACTAATTGCATAGTTTCATATGATAACTGATATGGCCTTATCAGGACAAAGGTAAATAAATTGGTCAACATACACACGATACATAATAGATTATTTAATATAGCGAGCCCTTGCACAGATATAAAAACCAATTTACTAAACTGAGCTATGTATGGGGAGGCAACTAATAATATTGTATAGTATACGAGCTCGATATTGAAATTATATCAGAGCCACTTCACTAATATGGTATTTATTAATATATAGTAGGCAGCTTAGTTTTGCCTAGTCATCGTTAGAGATAATATTATTTATTGTATTTTTAATATATCTTAAAAATACCCTGATATAATTATTCGAACTATTTTCACAGAATATTCTATATTTGCTATTGTCTGTATTGGCAAATACTATTTTCTTACTTAACTCTTATTAATAGTTTGTTGAGTATATATATATTTTTTTTGTATAATTGTTATTTGAATAAAATTATGAATTTCACATTACATTAGGAATCAATTTTTGTTTGTTTGTCTCTTTAATGTTCTGGAAAATTTGAATAAATTATATATTACCTGAAACAGGTTTATATATATACATTTTTAATTCATATTATTATAATTACTTTTTTTTTCAAATACTACTTGCTTTGGTCTGCCGTACACAAGTGTTGATATTGTCGGAACCAGTATACACTTTTAGTATTCATTGCGGTACGTACATATATGCGGTTAGGCTTTCATAATAAAGGCACAATTTCTTTGTCATTGTCAAAACATTTTGAATATAAATTTAAAGCAATTCAAAACCGGGTAGCTAAAGTAAATAAGATTTTAGAGTCTAATTGACGGTTTTGGGGGAGTTGAACTTTATATAAACATCAATTTATTGTTATATATTTGATTTAATTTTTAGAAAATAACGATAGACTTGATGACCTTTCTATTCTGATCTGAATATATACTTAACATTATTAGGAAACTAGAAATATGAAAAAATCTTATTAGAGAGCTTATCTAGTGAATATTGCAGATCTACTGCAAATAGATTTATTTTTATTTATTTTTTTTTTAATTTCTAGATTTTATTTTCCTCTAAAATAATACTGTTGTAATTCAAAAATAAAAAAAAAAAAAACTAAATAAATAAAGAAAATAAAATAAATATATCAGAATATTTAATGTAAAATTGCATTTAATATTTGTTACAGAATATAAAGGTTAACGAATCTCTAAGAAAATTAATACAAACAAATCTCTCTCAAATATCTAACGAATTTCACGAGAGTGTCTAAAATTACTTAACTTAAGAATTATAAATATATATATATTTTTTTAGCACAAATATAATAAATTTCATTTATAATTTAAAAAATGTTTATAAACTCATAAAACAAACGTAAACATATTAATAATTAATTTGAAATTTATTTATATTAAGACACAAATGAAATATTATATTTGATTGTAATTTTCGAAGGTTAGTTTTACGTTGGGCTCATTTAGTGAGTAGGCATATAAATTTTTATTGAGTGCCTTCAACTGACAAATATTTTTCGTTAACGTGTCCAAAGAATGCAGTCTATTCTATTTCAAGTATTTAGTACGAAAAACCAGTTAGTTGTTAAGTCAATGCTGCAAAATACAATAGTAGCTAAATCATAGTGTTCAATATTTGTTTATTTTTTATGTCGTCTACTAAGAAACAACACATGCTGAAGTGTGTAAAGATGTTTATGTGTGCGTCAATAGATATAATAACAACAATAAAATCAAGCACAAAATTCAAACTGAGGCGGCAAATTTTCGCTGCGTGCTTGATTCAACATGCGATCGCAAACGCTTTTGACATTGACATTGAATACGAACACCAAACATACATACATATATAGAGAGACGCTACATAAGCTAAAGGCAATCCAACAACCGGCTGGCCTTCTTTGTATAGTAATCAAACAACAACAATTACAATAACAACGTTAGTTAACAGGCATAAACTCTTTGACTGCGCTACAGCTGACCAAAATATAATATTTGAAAATTAACTACCGCTGCGTCTCTCCCTCTCTCTCGCTATGCCTTTAGCTATGAGAGTACCAGGTAGAGCCGGCTTCATGCGGGGGAGCTGAAAACCCGAATAAAATGTCGTCACGACTCGGTTGACTGAACTCACTCAGTATACATACATCTATATATATATATATATATTTATATATATATAAACATTTTTTCCTATCTGTTTAGTTGCGAACATTTCAATGAACCGATGCTGCATCGGTATCTATAAATCAACAAATCTCATATCAAGTTTAAAATATTCAATTTTTCGTTTAACAAATTTAAAACACTTTTCTGATTATAATTTATATATAGCGAGCTGTTGAAGCTAATAGATTTTATGGACTTCTGAGTGTTACTTAACTTCAGTTGAGAATTAAATAAGCGCATGCATTTATTTTAATTCATAATTTTATAATAATAGATTCAAGGTGTGTTTTATATGGAATGCGAGTTTTATTTGGAATTTTTTTTAGTTTAATTTATGAGTTTTTTTTTTGAGAACTAGTTTTGTATTTAAAAATTTTAATTTTTTAGTAATTTAAAAGAATAATTTATGTAGTGGCTTTTTGTTAGATTTAAAGAAATATTTTTGAGCAATATATGTATGCATAAAAGCTTTTAGGAAAAATCAGAAAAGCAAAACATATTTGGATAATATTTCTATGAAACTTAAAATTAGTTTAAAAAGAAAAATATTTAAAACAATATTTTTTTTCTCTTTATCAGAAAAAAAATCATTATATTTTCAAGTCGATTAAAAAAAATATTAATTTAATTATTTTTAATTTGGTTGAAAAGGCAGCAGAAAATCTTATATAAATCAAATTTAAATATATTAACATTATGAAAAGGCAAATAAGTGCAAATATTTTCATCTTATTTAGTGTGTAGCTTAAACTATGTATTACTATTAATCTTTTACTGTAACTATTTAACTATTTGTTTTAGGTTAACAAGGTTAATTAGTAAGTCTATAAAATAGAGTCTTAAATCCGTTAATCATTCAATCTGTCTACGAGAACAAGATGTGCTAATGCTTGAAGTGGCTTAACTTTGTTTATTTTTGTATTTATGAACAAATACTTTTCCACTTACTTATATGATCAATTTGATGATATTGTCAATTGGGTAAATAATGAAATGTGCTAAATATATCGATTTATTAGCTATTTAGATTGACTTTTACTTTTCGCCAAATGTCAAATAACGTGAAGATGTGACATGATTTGTTTGTAATTTGTTTATTTGAATATATTAGACGACTTCTAGACACGATATCTCAATTACGAATACGTGTGGATAATTGCAATGTGGGTTAAAGAACTTTAAACGATACGATGACAGGAAAAATCATTTAGTCGTGCATAACTTATTCGATTCTTACTCATTGAAAATGCAAACACGATTGCAATAAAAAAAAAAAAAAAAACAAATAAATAAATATCGAACTAATAAAACGAAATTTGAATTGTATCTTAGTTTGTAATTTTTAATAGTGCGCTTACCTTTCGATTTGGGCATTTTCACACGGTAACTGAGATTCTTGAATCTGATGCAAGTTTCAATTGCCGGTGACCCCAGCATCATTTTTTGTTTCCTTGACTTTACAAAGTGCCTATAAAAGAGAAATAAAACCAAAAATTATATGTTTTTTTTTACTAACAGAGAGCAACCTTTAAATGTAATTAAAAAAAATTAAAAACCTAAACACCAAATTTGTTAGTTCGCTTTGGACATAAGATTTTATAAATGATTGCAACTAAATGTTTGCTTACAGAGCAAACTAAAAATATTTAAGTACGCGTACAATGACTTGGGCATTATTTAAATTTTTGCCTAATGATGCTTTTAAGTAATAAACTATTTACATACCATGTTTATAGCAGACAATGTTCAACTAACAAAACAGGTCAAATAACAAATCTATGTATGTTGGACATGGACTTTTAAGTTGGTTGGGCATATTTTAAATACGAATTAAAGTTAAATTTATGAAAGAGTTTTAAATTAATGCAGGCATTTTATTTCTTTTTGCTTTTAAATATCTTAATTGTGCATTTAAGTGGGTTAACATTTTTTTCAAGATTTATTTAAATGAAAATATGGTACTTTTTAATTACTTTTTATTTAAAAATAATTTTTTTTTTTGCAAGACGGCAGTCGATTGTTAACACAACGCTAACAACTTTATGTTCGATTAGAAATTTTTTGCAAATTAATAAATATTATTATTAACATTTTTTATCAATGTTTTAGTGTGAAATACAAATTATTGATTATTAAAATTCTTTTGTTTAGTAGCTCGAACTTTTTATCTTAAATGCAGATTCGTGAAACGACTTTTGTCCTAAATATATGCTTAGTTCAAGTTTTTAAATTTATGCATTAGATTATTATATTATAATTCTAGCTAGTGGCATATGCGATGCTATAAATTATATTAAATAATTGCAAAGTTTTTTAAACGCAGCAGCCAAATGCTCAAAAAGAACATTTTATAGCAAAAAAAAAAAAGTGAAACTTCAGAACTTTTTACATTTTTATTGATATTAAAATTTTGTATGTGTGTATAATGTTATACATTAATTAAATAATTTCAATTACCGTTATATTATTATTATTTTCAGTTTGATTTGGAAGATTTTTGTTCTTATAGTACTTTTACTTTGCTTTAGAATTTCTTAAGCAATTTAACAAGCGAATGATTTGAAGTATGCCACGAGACTGATCTGGTATAAAATTGCAGCCACAATGAAGCTGTGTCGCACTTTTAGTATTACTGACAACTCATGTTTATGTAGTTTTAGCGTATTTAATTACTAGTTGCAATTTAATTAACAGCGTGGCGATTAAATATAGCCACGCTGTACCGCAAAACCAGACAACCTACGTGCTGGAAGGCTTGGAATCGATGCAAAAATAGCTAAAACAGCAACGATCTGATATGCCATGAATAACATATATAAGTATATATCGAAATATACTTATATATTTGAGTCAAGCGGAAATGTATACGCACTTGTAATGCCCAGAGTCTGTTGTCAAATTGATACGTTGTGATTGAATATTGGATATTTGAAAATTGCACTTTATTAATAAATAGAAACTTTGAACTGTCGCATGTGCTAATAAACAGGGAATACACATTTAATGTACAATGCCAATGAATTTATTTATATAGTCGCGAGGTTAATATTTTCAATTCTCAATTCTCATAGAACATACAATGTATTTTTTAAATAGATTCAAGCTTGATATTTTCAATTTTAAATATAGTTTATTAGAGAACGTCTTCAGTTCAATTTGCAAGCGAAATTAGTTGTTTAATAGGATAATTATACGAATTTCAATCTGTGATGTTTATTAATTAATGCACTTAAATGTTTTAAATGTCAAATTTAATCAATTGGCATTTCTGATTAAAATTTATTGATCGTTATATCGCTAATTACTACCTAGCAAGTTAATTAAAAATTAAATCAGTCTATTAGTAGATCGCTAACAGATGCAAAAGGGACTGTACAAATTACCCCAATTATATTGTTAGAGGTGGCATAAAATTTAAATATTAAATAATTGTAAAGAAACGATTCATTTGAAGCGCGCCATAAACATTTGGGTTTGGGTCTTCGCTAAGCTAAAAGCTATACGCTGAGTGTTAGCTAAGTTTCTAACCATCGCAAGCTTATGCATAGTGTTGTATCAATGTACCGTTTGCACAGCACAGCGAAGACACAAACCTATTGTTGCTTTATTGAATGGAAATTCGAACAGTGTTTTCCGTTACAGAAAATTAAAAAAAAAAAAAAATTAAAAAGAAATTTAATTAGACATTTTTATAAAATTCAATAATTAAAATATTCAAAAATAAAATTTCAGCGGAAATTTCAGTACTGGAATTGAGTAACAAACAATAGAGAAATATTATTATTAAATTATTGTAAATAACATAGCAGTATGCATAATTCTAGCCTTGAGTATTTTTCTTCAACCAAGCCAGATTACATTTTTATTTAAATGTAATTTCGAACGCCTTAATCAGAGTTCGTTTGCAATTACAGATATTACGATAATGTGCCCATGAACCAAATTAAATACATATTCTGAATGACTTGAATAGCTAAAGGCATTCGCATTCGCATTCGCATGCCAATTCGACTGATGGCCAAGCGATTGAACCAAATCAAAATATCGGCAAACAGACTGAATTATTAAATAGAAATTGTCGGCAATGTCAGACTGCCTGCTAGCGCCCCTTGCTTGCTTGTCGGCTTGTCTGGGCTCCACATCATTATGTCAATCTGTGGCAACATTTTGCTATTTGTCGCTCGTTTCAGGCGAAACAGCGAAAGGGACGCAGCTCTGTCTGTTCTCTGTTAGTTTCGTTTGCTTGGCGCACTAAAAATCTCTTGTGATTTTTTCAATCAAAATTTGAAAGCCAGCATAAGCTGCACAGGATTTGCCGAATGTGTCCTGCCAATGATCCTGGCAACAGCAGTAGCAGCAGCAGCAGTGGCAGCAGGAGCCGTCTCCATATGCCTTATGTGCGTGAATTTGCTTTGTCTTATTTTCATTTCGTTATACGCTAGCATTTATTTGTTGCCTGTTATCTATTTGTGTTTGCCCTGCTCTCATTTTGGCCATAAGGCGACAATCGTTCTCATCACCATCATCATTATCATCATCATTATCAGCATCAGTCCCCGTTTGGGGTTGGGTGTGACTGGGCGCTCGTTTGCGCGTTCAGTGCCTGGTAATCCAAGGATGATGATATTCCCCAAAAACTAAATCAAAGCGAAATCGAATCGAATTTATTGTCATCTTCATTTTGCGCCTCAGATTATGCTACACAGATTTCTTTCGCACGCTCTCTCTCGCTCGCACCTTTGTGTTTTATATATACAATTTTTTTTTTTACTTTTTTTGCTCGTCGTCAGAGGCCACGCGGCTTCCAGTTTTGTTGTTGGGTTTCAATTTCGGTGTGAACTTTCGCTTTTGGGTGCGTTCCGGGCAGGACGCCAGGACACATTTATCTGTGCATGGCAGCTGCATGCCGGAGTGAGTATCGAGGGTCGGTTTCGGCTACAACATTCTCTGCTGCCCCTGAAGCTACAGGTTATGATGCTTGCTGCTGTCTCTTGTCTGTTTTGCCTGTTTTTTTTTTTGTTTTTTGTTTGTTTTTATGTTGGTCTGGTGTGTGTTTTGGCATTTCATCTGCGTTTTGTTTTTGTGTGTCGCCCTCGCAATTTTGCTGATTGTGATTGTTGTATTTTGTTTTCTCATATATATATATAGATATTTGGTTATGTTTTTTCTTCGTTTTCTTCTTCTTTTAAGCAATTACAATCAAAAATACATCAATGATGCGATACGAAATGCTCTGAGGGCATCTCATTTGTATGCTTAGCCCTCAAATGTCATCAATTCAGATTGGAATTCAGATTTCATATTTGTATCATTGAATGATTTTTAAGCAAAGCTTTAACTTGCAGTTCAGCTAGACAATTAGCTGCATTAAGTTGTGTGTTTAAGTGTAATTAGATTGAAATTAGTTATTGGAATAATTGAATTCTATTTATTTTATATTATAAAATACTTGAAAGTTTGTACCTATTGAAAAATCTTATTTAAAATACTTGAAACATTTTCTATATTTACTTATTTTATTTTATTTTATTTAATTTTTTTTTTTTTTGGAAAAGGCAGTTTAAATTGTTTGCACAAATTGAAAAATCATTTTTAAATACTAGAATCAATTTATTTATTTATTTAATTTAATTTTTTTTTTTTAGAAGAGGCAGCTTAAATTGTTTTATAAAAAAAATATATATTATTTGAAAATTTGCACCTATTGAAAAATCATATTTAAATACTAGAAGCAGTTTTTTTTATCATTTTATTTTATTTTTATAAAAGGCAGTTCAAATTTTTATGTAAGAAAACTTTTTTATGTCGGCTTCTTCTCTGCGTTTTTCATTAAATCTTGTTAGACTTACAGACTTTGAAATTTTTTATTAAAAATAACAACTTACATTAGGAATCAAATCAGCTTTATTTTTATTTGACAATGTTTTTTTCTTATTTTATGTTATGTTTTTTTTTCGTGCTGTTTTATTTTCTACTTTATTGCCAATAAAAAAAAATTAAATAAATCAAAATAAATGAATAAATGAAATAAATATATATTTAGAAATATTTTAAATATGTTCTGAAATATGTTAAATATGTTTGAATTAGCTTGCGAATTTAATGTTTTTTTTTTTGCCAGAAATACCAACCCAAACTTTAGTCTATACACGCTGAGCACTTCGCTGCTAATGAAGCTAATGGACTTTACGCTGGCTTTATATAGTGCTACAGTATGAGAGTGCTACAGTATGAGAGTGCTACAGTATGAGAGAGGTGCATACATTTACACGAAAGTATTTTTATTAGAGCTCGCAAATATTTGTCTTTCACTCACACTTATAGGAAAACGTCAGAGAGCAGTCGATTGCGTTGAACAGAAATCTTTTCTTCGGAATTTTACGCTCTGGTTAATTGAGTTTTATGAAGCAAAGAGTCTATTGTGTATGTATTGGACCTACGAGGGGCTGTCTTCGTTAAATGAATGTGGGTGAATGTGAAGATCGTTTGCATAAACTCTTTACGATCTGCTCACATACTAATTCTCATTGTGCAAGTGTCAATCGTATTGCTCCCTAAACGATGTTTCGTATATAGAGCATCATACGAACAGCTTAAAGTAAAGTGCTTCAGAGGGAGAGTTAGAGCGAATGAGTATAATTTTCTTTGGGTAGATTTCCCGAGCAGAGCATGAAGCTTTATATTGTTAACAGTTATTTGCGAACTATGATATTTATACATTCTCATATACATACATATGTATATTAAAACTCTTTTTATGTCAATTGTTAGCTTACTGTAAGAAATGTAAAATGCTACGCTGGCAGCTGATAATTAAGCTATGAACATTTCTTTAAATTAATTGCATATAGTTAATACAATTGAAGCATGTTGCAAATGCTATTTGGGAATCGTTTAAAGAGCTGTTGCAGCAAACTGATGCTGACATGGCGGCTAACCGTAAAGAACGAACTTCACTTTCGCCGGCAATTAGTTAGTGGAGAGTTGGCTGACTTGGCATGGCTTGGCATGTTGCATGCAACGTCTGCTGCCTAACATTTGCCCATTGAAACAGAAATTAAATTTGTGACTAATTGTTTTCAAGTTAAGTACGAGGCAAACGCTAACTCTGTTTAGCTGAAGGCGTTCGTACAATGCGCTGCATTGACAGCAAACGCGACACACAAGCATGTGTGTGAGTGTGTGTGTGTGAGTGTGAATGTGTGTGAGTGTATGTGCGTGGCACATTGCAACCGCGGTCCAACTGCCAGCATGGTTTTGGTTTGTGCAACGCCGTCTGGCTGCCGCTGACATTCGCTGCAAATGCTGCAGCTGACAGCAGCGAGTGACGCCGGCGGTGGCGGTCTCTCTATGTGTGGGTGTGTGTGTGTGACATGTCTCCTTGCACGCTTCTCCTCTCCCTTTCCCATGTGCGTGTTGCATTGATTTTATGTGCTTTCATATTTTATCATTCATTTTTTTTTTGTTGTTGTTGTTGTTTGCCACTCTTGGGCTGCAACAATCATTTTGTTGCATGTCTGTCTGCGGCTGGCCATAAAGCCACAGATTTCATTTGGCCTCTACGGTTGCCAGTATATAAAAAAACAGTAAATCATATAATCAACATTAGTTTATTTCTTACATTATATGCAATAAATTCTATAAATTGACTGAAAACAAGTAAGAGCCAAACAGTTGGGTGTGCCAGACTAAGAGATACTCATGAATGGCATGGCATGCATATATAGCTATTATTCTAGCTAGTGACCAAGTAAGGTTGATACTATTTTTAATAGGCATATTTTAGTAATTGTTTATGCTATCAATAATATTTAAATGTAGAAATCTTACGTGAGGTATGCCATTTAATTTTTATGTTCAGTTTACTTTAATAAAATAAACTTTAATTATATTAAAAATAAATAGAATGTGCTGGAAATTGTGTAAAAGAAATAACTGAAGCTTTACATATTTTTTATGCCACAAATCCCTTGAGAAAGTGAATTCGGGTTAGGCATAGGATTGTTAAAAACTTATGGAAAGAAAAAAACAAGGCGTGGCAGGCCTTATAATATATATATAGTATATATTTGATCGTGGTGTAAGCCTTGTGGTTTCTTTGTACATTCGTTTGTCCATATTAAATAATAAATACATTTTAATACTAAATAAATTTCAATATGAAAATTTAAGTGCTTCCTTAGTACTATTAATTCTCTCATATCTCTAGATTTCTTATATTTCATATGCACAAATTTCTAATCAAAAATATGTAGACTTAGGCCATTCAATCACGTTTCCTTCTATTTCTGAAATATATTTAAATCAAATATTTCCCATTTCCCATTCCCAATGACTTCAATAGAATAAACTGGATTCAATTCAATAAATCCAGCTATTAAATACTATTACAAACATTTACCTACGGCTCGTTTCAAAATATGACTGCAGGATAATAAAAATGAAAATAAAAAAGAGAGAGAGGGAAAAAACAGATTTTAAAATTATCCGCAAGGCATTTACAATTTAGTATTCAATTTTATTCCTACCATTTAAGCAGTTTGAATATTTTATTTAACAATTGCGCCGCCCACAAATTGTTATCGATTTGTATTTTTAATTAAATTGACAGCTTTGCCAACTTTTATGTATGCATTTACTTTTTTTTTTTTTTTTTAATCGTAATATATGTACGTTAGGTTTTTTGCAGTCGTAATGTCGAGTACGTGGCCATGGGCAAATGGCATATGAAGTTGTCAACTGCATTTCGAATCGGAGCAAAAAAAAAAAATAAAAAAAAAATGAAACCATGTGTGTGATAATGTGACCTATTGCTATCTGGATTTCATTCGCCACATGTTTGACTCGATATGTAAGTAAAATGGAATGGACGAACACAAAGTAATGCAACAATAAAGAACAAATTTGTTTTTGATAGAAAGTCATGTCAAAAACAATAGCCCAACTATTGTCATACTTTGTTTCCTCCTTTTTTTTTCAAGTTTCTCTCTCTCTCTTTTTTTCGCAGAGAGTTACACAAGCTGTGGAGCACTTGAAAAGTGCGCCCAGCGTTGAGTTGACCCTCATCAAAAGCTAACTAAAAACTTTTCTTTTTATATTCCTGTGTGTATCTATCAATGTGTGTGTGACTGAGTTTTCTGCTGGCTAAAGTGGAAAATAAATGATTTCACAGGATGACCATTTGCGTGTTATATATACGAATCAGCTTATGTGTGTGTGTGTGTGCGTGTGTGTGTGTTTGTATCTCTGTAAAATGGTCAAAAAGTTGAAAACCAAGCTACAGCTTTTTGTTCAATCTGAAGAACAGACAAACAAATACAACATCTGTGGCCAAAACAAAAGTCAAAACTAAAACGAAATAAAAAAGCCAATAGAAATTTAAACAGTTTGACGTATTAAATACTCATTGAGCGGCCGAGCTTAGACAATATCCTACAACATAAAACTTGACCAAGAGAGAATTTTAATCTGAAGCTAAAATGGATTACTATTTTTTTTTTGGGTTGCAAAAAATTTAAAATAATTGTAGGGCATATAAGATTTTCTTTAATATAATAATTTATCATAAAATATTAATATTTTTTTATATTTTATATTGAATAAATGGCAAATATTAATATTTTATGTTGAATAACTTGAATATATTAATATTAATATATAGAATAAATTGAAAATATTGATTATTGATTATTACATAATTTTAAAATAAAATTTTAAAAAATTAATATACTTATTAATTGTATAATTAATATAAATCTTATTATAAATATTTTACTAAAAATTAAATTTATTTTTATCAAAGTCAAAAAGTTAATTCTTAATGAGTTTAATGCAGGAATATAAAAACTTATGAAATTTGTATTTATGCAGCTTAGTTTCTCATTAAAGAAGAACTTTTATGATAACTTTGTGAACAATTGATAAATTAAATTTTATATTGAAGAACTAAGGGAGTGAAACAAATAATAAAAATAAATAAAAAAAATAGTGCTTATATTTGATTTATTTTAAGATATATCTGACAATCAGATTTTATTTGACATTCATGCTTAAGGACATTGAATCTTTGCTTAACATACTTCCAATCTAATTACAGGGTATCTCAAAAAGTGAACTCGTTTCTCTTAAATTATCATATAATCAACATAGTTTATTTGCGACTGACTACAGGGCATTTGAAATTTCAGCTCATACCAATTGTTTGCATTGACCTCAGAGAGCTTTGCTTTTACCAAAATACGCAGCCAATCTGGCAGCTAACAACAGGCTTATCCTTAACAACCAAGTGCCCATGCTTTGCCGCAAATCCCAGCCTCCTTCAACCATTGAAATTCATATTTAATTAGGGAGCATCGTTCAGACCAACCCTTTTGCATATTTCACTGCGGATTGGCTTCCCAACTGCTGCGTCAACTTAATTACGTTGCGATGCTTATCACGATCATAGTCAACCCCATCATCATGCACATCATCATCATCATCCTCATCAACATCAACATCAACATCATCATCATCATTGTCTTCTGTGCCTGCAGGCTGGCTACTGTCAGGGAAGTGCCACTTCATCAGTCAGCATCGATGCTGCCGGCGGCTGTTGTCCGCGCCTTCTGTTGCCACCTGTCCACGTCCATTGCCATCTCCAGCTTTATCTGCCCAATGGGCCCACAGCCAGGTGGCAGATCTGTCTGTATAACGACTGGAGGGCAGTTAGCGTGTGTGTGTGTGTGTGTGTGTGTGTGTGTGTGTGTGTGTGTGTGTGTGTGGTGCAAAAGGTAGTCTTTGTTTGCACATTTCCTGAGGCGCGCTCCATACAGATTTCGTTGGCCCCGCCGTGCGCCGTACGCCGTGCGCCGTGTGGTTTTTGGTGGCTTTGCCTGGAGGCCAACTCTGCACGGCTTAGCGCTAAAATGTGTGCCTATCTCAGTCTCTAGCTGCCAGCTGTGTGTGTGTGTTTGTCTATGGCCTGATGGAATTTTAATTAAATACTCGGGTGTCTATGTTAATTTATATGCGCATATGCTTAGCAGCCCGCCAGCTACTGCAGACTATGGAACTGCCGAGTTCCCAATGTCATTGATATGAATAGGGTTTGAAGAGAGGGGGAAAGCAAAGGTAAAGTGCCTGCGCATGTTTATGATTAAGAGCTTTATACGATATGTAGTAGTGGCGCGTGTGTCCTTGTTCTCAACTCGGTTTCATTGTTGAAAATTTAATTATCATTTTTAATGCTTAGTGAGCACTATTCCCAGTTTCCAGCTCTCAGTTCGCAGCTCACAGCTCTCAGTTTGCTCTTCCATTGCGGTTATTGTGGGGAGGCCAAAAAGGTTCTTCGTGTTCAGTTCTTTGTATTTTTGGCAATGCCACTTGATATTATCACGTCCTCCCAGCGTCTATCCAGCTGCCGCACTCAGCTCTGTCTCTATCTGTCTGTTTTCTATGGCTTTTGTCTGTGTTCTGGTTGTCACCTGGTTTTCGAGATGAAATGCTAAGAACTTGATATGGGATATATACTCGTAATTTGTTGTGCGGGTTTTCTCTTCTTTTTCTCTCTCTCTCACTCTCACTCCCTCTCTTTATCTGTGTGTGTTTGAATTTGCTTAACGAATGGCTGGCTGAATGACCCAGCAACAGATTGACATTTTCTCATCAAATTGGGGGCATGGCAATACGCTTAACTATTCCCCTTTTTGAAATGGGCTGATTTGGCCATTACCATGCTTAAGTTTGTAGCTGGCATAAATGTAATTAATAAATTATCTGATGGGATAGCTTAGCCTTGCTAAAAGGCGTACACAATCCGATAACTGTTATGAAAGCTGCTTTGCATAAAACCATTTACTTTGTGGCGTTGTCAGCTTTAACCTGTTGCGAATTGTAAGGGAAACTTTAAAGGCATTTTAGTCATAAGATTGCTTGATGCTGATAGGCTTTATAGAAAGTAGTGAAAAATAATTAACATTAATAAATAACAAATATATTTATTTATATATATTAAATGATATATAAATATTAAATAATCTAAATTATTATGTAATAATACATAGATTTATTTATTTAATATTAAAACATTATATAATTAAAATTAATATATAATAATACCTAGATTTATTTACTCAATATTTATTAAATTTAAATATAAATTATTCATTGATTTGTTGTTATCGAATATCTGAATAATAATGATTTTTTTTAAAATTTATTCTACTTAAATTTGACAATCAAGAAGTATTCAAGAAGTATAGCTGTCAATAGTTAAATTTTAAATATTTTGAAAATTCGCCAGATATCGATATTTATTGATAATTCGATTATTTAGTGCTATAACATAATATTTAGCATGATTTTCCAATTTTTAAAGAAATATTAATTAATAAAATAAAATATTTAAAAAATAATTGAAATTTGATCATTTGAAGAAATTTCTCGTTTATCGATAACTCTTCTTAGTTCAGAGAATATAAATATTGATTGCCTAGATAACCTTTATACTCACCTCTCCTTGAACCAATTTTGATTGCCATATTAAAACAATTTTTTTAAAATATATGATTTTTGTTTTAATTGAAAACTTTACTTACAATCGATAACATTCACAATTAGTTAATTTTATAAGAATATCTATCTATATGTTTCCCTTACACCTTTGTTAATTCCTCTCTGATTGGCATTGAAGTGACGTGTTTTATTGATCGAATTGTTTGAGCCACCGCTACGTGCTCGCATCGATGTTGACATTCATTTTGGCCAGATTAGCGCGACTCGTGGCATGGCCCGGTTGCAGCTGCAATGCTCGTCGATAACAATCGACCGCCTGTTGCCGCTGGCCACGCATTTGCAGAATGGCGCCCAGATTGGCGTGTGCGTGCGCTGCCAGCGGCTGCAGTGCAGCTGCCTGGCGATACCACAGCTCCGCCTCGGCCAGCCGATTGAGCAAACGCAGCGCATCGGCAACGGCTGACTGCAGGGCATAGTTATGGGGCGCCAGAGCAGCAGCGCGCAGGCGATAAGCTAGCGCCTCCTGCGTGCGCTGTTGTTGCTCCAGGAAGTCAGCTGTATATGGGCAAGGCAGTTAGTTAACAGAGATCAGACGATGCTCACGACATGCTCTTCCACTTACCGTAATGATGATGCGTGCTAGGCTCTAGGGGTGACAATTCCACAGCGCGCTTGAACCACAGCTCCGCTTCTGCATAGCGGCTGCACTATAAAGAGAGAGAGAGAGAGAGAGAGAGAGAGGGAGAATGAGAGTGCCTAAAGGCTGTAGCATGCCAACATGAGTTTATACTTACATTTCTGGCCAGCGCTTGGCCATAAGACACATATGCAACACCCTCGTCTGGCTGCAGCTGCAACGCCATTTGCTGTTGCGCCTCCGCCTCCTGCCAGTGTTCCAGCTCCACATGCAATGCCGCCAGCCGTTGGTGCAGCGTGGCGCGCTGTTGCCGCCGCTCCAAGCGCAACGTAGTCAGCGCCTCGTTGAGCACTTCTACGGCCAGTTGGCTACGGCCCTGCGAGCGATGCAGTGCACTTAATTGCAGATACGCACTGTGCCTTGCCTCCTCATGGGCGCTGCGATCGCGCACGCCATGACCTGGCAGTCGAGCGCCCGCCAGCAACACAGCGGCTGCCTCCTCATGCCGAGCCGAATCCCAGGCCAGCAGCGTGGTGGCCAGATTCACATAGGCCAATGCCAATTGTGGACGCAGTTGTATAGCCCGTCGGTAGCAGGGTAAAGCGGCGCTATAGTTCTGTTGCTGCTGATGCACGATGCCCCTGAAAGTATGCAACAGAAATTACCTTAGCAAATGTTTAATTGTCGATGTTGTGTTGTAAAAGGAAAATGTTTATAAAGAAGTCAAATATGATGAAACTTGGTTGTGATTTATATATATATATATATTTTTTTTTTATTTCTTCGTTTCTTTTGTGGATACTTTTAAACTTTATTTATTGTCATTTTTTATATCATATTATATTTATTTATTTTGTTGACTTCAACTTTATTTAACAGTTTTTATTTATTTTTTAGTACCCTAAAAGTTAGGTTTAATACTTAACAGAGATTTCAACAAAATTTTTGTGATTAAATTGAATGAAAAAATGTTTTCTTAATATTATGTTAAACATTTTGCACAATGTGTTCGTTTAAAATGTTTTACATATTATTAAAAAACTTTTTTTTTTATTTCAATTGAATTACAAAATGTTAAAAATTCGGAGATTTTTGAGATCGGAAGAGTAAAGTTCAACTGAAAAGTGAACTTAATTATATTTTCTAGCTATTATAAACTATACAATTCATAATATAAGATAAATATCAGCTTCAAATTTCGTCATGCATAAATAATATTATAAATTTAACAATTGTCTTTATTAAATATCTTTTGAAGAAATTACATACAAAATCTATTATCCTTGATTATGGAAAACATAAATATAATTGTTGTCATATATTATCTTTAATTTAATTTTAAATTAAATATATAAGCCATTTTTATATACAAAGAAAGGCAAAAATAAAATAACAGACGAAAATACGCATAAGAACAGCCGCAAGTTATTTCTTCAACATCTGCTTCTTGGCGAACTTGTGTTATTTCATTTCATTTTTCCTCATCTACTATTTTTACATGAGGAAACCATAACGCAAAACTTGCTAGAAATGCTAAAGTGAAAAAAGCAGAGAGAAATAATGAAGACGATGCTAGTTATTCAGGCACCGAGATTGGATGCGAGCCGAGGTCTAATAGTGTTGCCGGGCTAAATTAACTTTCGCTGTGTTTTGCTGCGGTTTCTCTGCTACTTCGCCGGCTCTAATTGCAGCGCTCAGTCAAATACTTCAGAATGTTGACCTTCAAGTATTTTTCACTGGGCGTATACTTAGGTTTCTGGCTAACCATTCAGACGTTGGCTTCATTTAATTAACAGAGTTGAGTGAGAGTGAGAGAGAGAGAGAGAGAGAGAGAGAGACTCAGTCTCTTCTAGTGTGCATTGGGTAAACAAATATGTATGAAATTGTGGGCATGGTTATGCATAGACAACTTGTCTGGGTTTTTAATATAAACAAAAAGTTCGTATATGCATGAATAAGTGCTTTTAAATAAAGGATGCATTTTATTTGCAGCTCGAACGTAACAAAACAGTACAAAATAAACTCATGCACAGATTGCACAACAGCATCGCCCGAAAATAACAACAACAACAATGACACTGCAATAACAACAAGAATACCAAAAACAACAACAACTACAGTAAGTTATTCAAACAAACGACGCGTTCTAAAATTTGTGTTGAGTTGCGACAAGAACTCCATAAAATCAACAAGAGGGCGAATTCACAAATTTTACAATGTTATTTTTAATGAATTATATTAGAAATATTATTGTTATTATAAGCTAAAATTTTTTTTTGTTGAAAATTGTTATTTTAATGGTTTCAAATATTTGACAATTTCTACAATTTAACTGCTTGCTAAATTGGGCTGAATATTAAATTAAATACATATGTATATTCTATAAATTCTATATAAAGCTTTTGTTTTCTAGATCAATTTTGTTTCATAAGCTGAGTAAAATTATTATATTTTTAAGCATAGTTCTGAAAAAAATATATCTATATTTTATATAATTAAATAAGTGAAATTAATTAATATAAAAACAACTAAAATATAAATAAAATTGAATTATGAATAAATGATGAATAAATTAATAAAAAAAAAATACAATAATGTATGTAAAATAGTATATAATAAATTAAATGAAATAAGAATTCAATTTAAATTTAAAAAATATTTGAGTAAAGTATAAGCAGTAAAATATAATAATAAATATAATAAATAAATATATTTCATTTATAAATTTTAAATAGTATATAAATTCTTAAAAATAACACATAAGTAAATAAAATAAATAACACTTAAATATAGGTGGCAAAATATACACTATATATAAACTATAAAATAATATAAAAAAAGTCTGAGTAAAGTATAAGCAGTAAAATATAATAAATAGATAAATTTTATTTATAGATGTTAAATAGTATAACAATTATTAAAAATAAATATATAAATAAATGAAATAAAATAAGAATCAATTATAAGCAAAAAATAGCAATCAATAAAATATATTTTATTAATAAATTTTAAATAGTATATAAATTATTCCAAATGATTTATTTTTTACACTAAGTTTGCCCTATGTCCAACTTATCTATTAACACTTCTTCTTCCCTACTCTATTTCACAATACTCCACTTAAACTTTTCGATCTGCCCTCGCCTTACACTAGCTACAATTGCATTGCATTTTTTTTTTTTGCCATTTGCTTAAATTTTGTTTATCGTAGAGCAACAACCCATTGAGATTCCATGTAAAGTCTCCCGTTGCCCACAAATTTTAGAACCGCGTTCCGCCCCCACAGCGCAGTTCAAGCCCGGAATGCCAATGGGCAGACAAGTGGGAAGCAATGCGAAACGAGCCAAGTGAATGCATGCGAATTGCAGTCGAACAACGGATGGATTTGCTCAACTGAATATTGAGTGCGACTATTCTATTCTATACTATTCCACAATATAGAAAACCCAAAATGTTGTTTTATACCATTTGCACTCGTTCTCTCTCTCTCTCTCGTTCTCTCTCTTGCTCACTCACTCTTTGTGGCAGGTAAGCAAACAACAGCTACTGGTAAAGGTTTCGGTTTGAGGCGGGGCAGTATTGGGGAGGGCAAAAAAAAAAAAAAAAACGAGTGAAAAACAGAAATCGAATTATACAGCTCAGTGATTTTTCGGTTTTGGTGTTTGGTTGCCTGTTACTTGTAGTGCCCTCCCCTGCCCTCTCCACCCCATACCATCTCTCATCTGTTTGAGTCTCTGGGCCGTCTCCGCCGTCTAGCTTTGATGTGGCATGCTACAGCTAAAAATCACAGCAGCATCCAGCACAATAAATCCATGACAGTTGACTGGCATTCGGGCGGGCGGGCTACCAGGGGCTGAAGACCCGCAGACGCGACGTGCGCCTCATGGACACGTGGCAAAAGGCAACAGCAGCAGCAACAGCAACAGCAGCAACAGCAACAGCAACAGCAACAGCAACAGCAGCAACAGCAACTGAAATTTTCGCAACCGCAGGTTGCATGTTGAAGGGGGAAGGTTTCTGCTACTATTGATGTCTTTACGAGTAAATAATGTACAAACAGCTGCTTATCCACGTTGCAGGTGGGATTTGTGGTGGCCAGAGGAGTGGCGTCGGCTGGCTGATGGTTTGCTATTGACATTGATTTTCGATTAGATGCCGGAAATTTGACATTCCGAGGCGCTTGCTTTTTATTACTTGGCAGCTTTAAGCAGCAGTGTTCATATAAAGTGTTTATGGAAATGTGACCCAACTTGACTTTGAGATTAGCAGCAGCAGCAGCAGGAGTAGCAGGAGTAGCAGCAGCCTCCTGCATAATGCAAGTGGGCGGCGGGTGTTAAAAATTCAATCAGGCAACTTTTCGATAAGCTGCAAAAGCCAACGGCCAACATTGAGTAAAAGGCGCAGACGAGCAAAATGCCAGAGAAAAGCGTCTTAAACTTTTCACCGCCGTTAAAAGAGAATTCTGTGCATTGGCCAGAGTTGGACTGTTGCCGAGTTGTTGTTGCCAGTGACAGTCGGAGCAAACAGAGCTGGTGCAGCAATAGCTATCGATCGGGTATCGCTTTGAGCCAAGTTAATAACTTGAAGCCTTAGCAGTTATGAAGTTCGCGTTTTGCCTTCATGTCGTTGACTTTATTTACATTTCTTTACTTGCCGTATGTCAAGTGATTGAAAAGTAGTTTTTTTTTCTTTAATGCGTGCATTATTATTTTTTTTATTTAATGTAGAGAACTTATTTTTATATAAAATAAACAATTTAAATAAATAAAAATGTATATAATTAAATATTTAAGCCCTTGAACAAAGTTATAAATATTTATTCGATTAATTCTATAAAAAAATCATTTCAATCACATTTTCAATATTATTACTTAAAAAATATTAAAAAATTATTATTTGCTAATAATAATTGATTAGTTTTTTGTCTCTTTTTCTCTCTCACTCTCTCCCTCACTCTCTCTCTCTTCCTCTCTATTCCTCTTCGGAGTTTTAGTTTTAGTTTTCTATCTCCCTCTCGCTCTACATCTCATAGTCTCTTCCTCCCTTTCCTTAACTACCTTAATTTTACTTGATATTACTTCAACTAATATTTCCTTTTTTTTACACACAATTTTTCGCTCAGTGTAATTACGCATCATCGTGGCATCTGAGTCAAGTTTCTAGTTTCTTATTTGACTCGTCTCTGTCGCTGCGCTCTTCTTTGCAGCTCTTACGCTCGGGTCCTAAATGATGGCAATTTTAGCAACAGGCGGGCAGTGACGGGCATTATGTACTAGACTCGCATGATTACAGACCGGGGCGCGCATATATAGAGAAGACAAGGTAGTTAGTTGGTCCCAGCTGGGGTTGGGAGCAGCTGCTGCGGTTCCGAGACCGGGTCGCCCAACCGGGAGTCGTGTGCAATTATTTGTATTGGGCGCGCAGCTGTCGCCAGCTCAGTTTGCATTTCTGCGCGAAAGCCTCTGGG